>JACMZG010001913.1:18123957-18251457 GCA_018340805.1 Microvelia longipes | reverse complement strand
GTTTGACAGAGCTTGTGTATGTTAGACGAGTAACTTGATAAGGGCAAACATACCTTGTCCTCCTCATGATGCCAATCTCAAGGCAACTTGTACCTTATCTTTATAATTGTCATGTAGGCTTGGTTTTCCTTAAGGTTTCACATGTCACTGGTAGAGATAAAGTTGAAACCTTTTTATTCCGAGATAAGAAAGTTATCCAACTTTATGTTCTTTTTTATTTTCTATGTTTTTTTTCAAAAATAATGTAGAATTGCTCTGACAGAGATGGATACGTAGATTATTGTTTGTACATTTTTAAAATAATAATAAATTAAATCTTTTATTATCATTACATTAACCAGTTTGGATTCCATGTCTTATTTGTAATAGGAGGAAGCATTGTCATATGAAATACTTCTCAAAATGCTAATCTTACTATAAGTAAATTTTAAAAGGAATTTCTGAATATGACTGAAATATGACTATCTTATTTATCAAAAGTATTAATAAATTAGATTCACGCACCAAGGTATGAAACAGTTATTATGTCCCTATATTTTAATAGTTCTTGAGGTGTAAACTTATGCGTCTAAACCCATATGTGTAGTGGGTTAGGTTCATATGTTTTACGCTTAAAGCATTGCTGAGAAAACCAAGACGTTTTATCCCAAGGCGTAACCAAAGGATTTTAATAAAGAGGGGTGTAATGACTGATTTCTCCCGTGGTACTTTCAAGATTTATCCTCTAGAAGAGAAAAAAGTTTAAAGCATATATCCAAAGAATTATTTACCTAAAACCTACCTAACAGAAACGTTATTCCTTCCAATTCCTAATACCATTGCATCCACAAGATGTCTGCATTCAACGTGTTATTTAATCGACTGCTCGCTCCCCCTTCTTCTTGACGACCTAGCTTATTGTAGACTATCCACGACATAGCTTTAGCCAAAGTGGTAAAAGACCCTTTGCCACCTTTATATAGAAACGGCATTTACATGGTCCAATGCGACATATGCCAAGCTCAGTACTAAGGCCTAAACAGATAGAAACATAATTTATGATTTATGACTTTAGATATAAATCCTATCACTCGTCCCAACTGACTTAAACTTATTAAACAACCTACTGACTGCTCCATTTCAAGTTAGATTTTCATCTAAAGTATGCCTTAGTATACCTTTTAGTATGCTTAAGGCATATTCAATGACTTAATAATTTATGCAAAACAAGTTTTTTTATAAAAAATATTTTATGCTTTAAATTTTAGTTTTTCTTTTTTACTCTTATTCTCATAGTCTTTTCAACTCATTCTCTATGCCAGCAGATTATAATAAAACCTTGTTATCCGACATTATATAAAGAGAAAAAAATGTATTTTATTTCCATTTTTATTGGAATAACTTTTTTTTTTAAAAAAAATAGACGTCCAAGTAAAAAAAGAGGTTCCATTATAGTGAAGAAATATTATTCTTTAGATCCTTATCACATAAATAGCATCATTATTCTTTTCTATGAAATAATTTTGTAAAATAAATCATTAAATGTATTATCTAAGTATATTTTTATCTTTTGTCGTATCCATTATTGTATTAAAACGCGTGATCTATTTTTGTATTAATAATTTATACCGTAGTTGTGTAGAAAAAGATTTGTTTTTGCAAAATGATATGTGTTTACAAAAAGATATGTGTTGTGTAGAAAAAGATATGTGTTTGGAAAAAGATATGTGTTGTGTAAAAAAATATATGTGTTGGCAAGATAAATCCGAAACCAGGATTTAATCTGAATTATCCGCGTTTAAGATGTTTTAGAGACTTCCTAAATACGATCACCTCTGGAGGTATATACGGCTTATTGGGGGATCACCTCTGTAGGTATATACGGCTTATTGGGGGATCGCCTCTGGAGGTCTGGGGATCGTCTCTGTATATACAGCTTATTAGGGGATCGTCTCTGGAGGTATAACAGCTTATTAGGGGATCGTCCTCTGGAGGTATATACAGCTTATTGGGGGATCGTCTCTGGAGGTATATACAGCTTATTAGGGGATCGCCTCTAAAGGTATATACAGCTTATTAGGATCGTCTCTGGAGGTATATACAGCTTATTAGGGGTCGCCTCTAAAGTATATACAGCTTATTAGGGGATCGTCTCTGAGGTATATCAGCTTATTAGGGGTCGTCTCTGGAGGTATATACAGCTTATTGGGGATCGTCTCTGGAGGTATATACAGCTTATTAGGGGATCGCCTCTAAGGTTATACAGCTTATTAGGGGATCGTCCTCTGGAGGTATATACAGCTATTAGGGGATCGCCTCTAAAGGTATATACTTTATTAGGGGATCGTCTCTGGAAGGTATATACAGCTTATTAGGGGATCGTCTCTAAAGGTATATACAGCTTATTAGGGGATCGTCTCTGGAGGTATATACAGCTAATTAGGGGATCGTCTCTAGAGGTATATATAGCTTATTAGGGGATCGTCTCTGGATGTATAAACAGCTTATTAGGGGATCGTCTCTGGAGGTATATACAGCTTATTAGGGGATCGTTCTCTGGAGGTATTACAGCTTATTAGGGATCGTCTCTGAGGTATATACAGCTTTAATTAGGGGATCGTCTCTGGAGGTATATACAGCTTATTAGGGGATCGTCTCTGTATATACACTTATTAGGGGGGATCGTCTCTGGAGGTATATACAGCTTATTAGGGGATCGTCTCTGGAGGTATATATAGCTTATTAGGGGATCGTCTCTGGAGTATAAACAGCTTATTAGGGGATCGTCTCTGGAGGTATATACAGCTTATTAGGGAATCGTCTCCTGGAGCTTACAGCTTATTAGGGATCGTCTCTGGAGGTTATAGCTTATTAGAGGATCGTCTCTGGAGGTATATACAGCTTATTGGGGATCGCCTCTGGAGGTATATACAGCTTGTTAGGGGATCGTCTCTGGAGGTATATATAACTTATTGAGGGGGATCGATCTAAATTCCATCTCCCCAGTACTAGCGTATCCGACTGAATTCCCTCCGCATGGTTCTTACGGGATATTTAACCGTATTTAACTAGCGTACTTAATACGATAATCGGATTTAGTATGGTGTGTAAACGTACTAAATGATCCATAACTCAGAATAAAAAAAAACCAAAGCTACTGTCAAAGATAAAATATAAAGAAGGTTTCCAAAACTCTGACAAGTATCTTTATTATGTATAATATCAATAATATGAGTTATCAATAATATATGAGTTCCTCCCGGTATGCACAGAAACACAATCGTATTGTTTTACGAATTCTAATATAAGTTATTTAGTTGTAATAAAAATGACATAGTTTGTTAGAGGACAAAAAGGAGAACTTATACGTTACGTTAATAATTATTATTATACTATTTACTATTATATACTATATTATTATTATTATATTATACTATATTATTATTATTATTATATATTATTAATATACTATATAACTATTATTATACTATATTACTATTATTATAATATATTACTATACTATTAATATACTATATTACTATTATTATACTATATTACTATTATTATACTATAATACCATTATTATACTATATTACTATTATTATACTATATTAAATATTATTATAATATATTACTAATTACTATACTATATTACTATTATTATACTATATTACTATTATTATTTTTTCTATTAATATACTACATTACTATTTTATATTATATTAATATTATTATAATATACTATATTACATTACTATTATTTTACTATATTACTATTATTTACAATATATTACTTTATTATACAGTATTACTATTATTATTATTATACTTTATTACTATTAATATTCTATACGTTACTTATATTATATAATTTAATAATTAAATAATAAAATTATTTATCAAATTATGTTTTTAATTTCTAAAAGGTTTTTTTTGAAGTTTTAATTTTTTAAAGACAAAAGATAAAAATAAAATAAAAAAAGAAGTATAAAAGAGTTAAGAAAAAAGGGTAAGGATTAAATTCATCAAAATTCTTGGGGTACTAAGTCGGTTTTAGTAAGGGTCCGTGGGGAATTTAATATAGCCACCAGAATTCCTTACTCTTCCGAATGTCTATAAAGAGTGGAGAGAGAGAAAGAGAGACGATAAGTAGGGGAGTTCTGGAACCACATCTATTGTAAATTCTACATCTCAAAGAAACTAAAAACTCACACAACTCCTAACTAAAAAGCAATTTTTATAATACTAATCTCTTTTATGTTACAACCTTTCTAAAAAATGTATAAGTTTTTAAAGAAGCGTTTTAATGTTGTATTTATATGTTAATATTTTTTTTAATCTTCACTCATTTAATTTAAAATTAATTTTTAATTTTTGTTGCCTTGAATTGGTTGAGTGTGGCGCCGTTGTAGTCTTATTTTTGTTGTTGTTGTGACTTACTACCATTTTTTTGATTGAGTGGACAAGTAGTCCATAAGTTATAAGTGAGTATGTGAATACAAACTTGTTAAGACAGGAGTTAAATGTTTGAAGTAAAATGAGTGTACTTATGAAATACTTATAAATTATTCATATAATGTTTTTTTTTTTAATTATTTAATTTTTAATTAGTTATAATTTTTCAAACCTAAAACATTAGGCCTCCATAGGCCATTTTCATAAAGAAAATTGATCCAGAAGTAATTTCCTAGCCAATTTCCTCTGGAAAAAAATCGCTTATTAGGCATCTCGTATGGCGGGAGATAGATCCAAAAGTGAAACGAAAATCCCTTTTAGATGTCTTTGATCACATCATGAAGAAATAGGTTTTGCATAGTATTCCTTATGAATTTTTGTGCGAACACGCTATCTTTCAAACGGATGATTGGATTTTTTTTCGTAAACTATTTTAATGTAACCTATTAACTTGGGTTGACGACGACATAAATTTTTCTAAAACAAAAAGCTCCATAACCTCCCATAAATATCGCCACATGCCAAGTTTTGTTTTGATTTGAGAAAGCCTTCGAGAGTTATTGTTCGCTGTACGCAAGGGTATAAAGGGTAGAAAGTCTTACACACACACACACACACACACACACATATAACTAAGTAAATAACTTATACCCAAATAACTAGGTTAATTTGTGTTTATTAAAAGGATGTAATAATGAAACTGTTAATGAATGTAAACGAGTTGTCTGTCCCAAGGCTACCACTGTTGCATAGAAGTGATGCGTCCTTGCCTCCTGTAAACTAATTAAATCCTTAGAACCCTTAGTTTTTTATGTTGAAAGCTCAATAGTTGTTTTTCAACTATATGTGGACTGCTGTCTTCTTTTATAAACCTTTTAAGTAGTTTTTTTGGTGAGGGAGGAAAGAGAATTTTAGTAGATCAGTTTGATTTTATAAACGTGTTAACTAGTTTTTTTTTTTGGGGGGGGGGGGGGGAAGAGAATTATATTAGTAATCAGTTTGATTTTATATACGCTTTTAACTAGTTTTTTGGGGGGGAGGGAAGAGAATTATATTAGTAGATCAGTTTGATTTTATAAACCTTTTAACTAGTTTTTTTTTGGGGGAAGGGAAGAGAATTATATTAGAAGATCAGTTTGATTTTATGAACCTTTTAACTAGTCTTTTTTTGTGGGGGATGGAAGAGAATTATATTAGTTGATCAGTTTGATTTTATATTATAGATTAATAACATATTCTAATAATTAAATATACATAATTAACAGGATATATGATGACGAGAATTAAATTCTACAAATAATTCTGGCGCTGAGCCGGGCAATATTTTAGAGGGGGGGGGGGGGGGTACCTCAATAATTATAAGAATCAGCTACCGCCGATACTTGCTGTTGGGTATGATTATCCCTTGACCGGATTTGGTTTGACTATAGCTGATTCTTCAATTGCTTCTTTAACTTGCGGTATTACCTCTTATCTCTTTAGGTTATAAAGCCTCTTAAACAGGCTATATAAACTGGGAAGCAAACTTTAGATGTCCGTGGTTTTAAAGTTCTGTTTAAATTAACGAAAACATAAAACGAGTTAAGTTATTATTTTCTGTTCAAAATAACATCATACTCTTTTCAGATCAAAGTTAACAAAGAGCACTTATCTACAAGAACTCGTAAACTACAATAAAGGGTTTACTCTAGACCTAATTGGACTAAATAATAGCATAATTTATTCTTAATTCTCTTTATAATAACTTTTAACAAAAAACATTCTATAATTTTCCGCCATCTTGACTTTCTCTTAACCTTAAACCTTCAGGCCTTTGATATTCTTTGAATTATTATTTTTTATGTTACTATTTTATGTTATTTGAAAAGAAATTTCTTATTGGATTTTATTCGAGTAGTTAAGTTTTTAGATGGATTTTTTTAAAAAGTTAAACAGGCACTTATACCTTTTTGCTTTTGCTCTTTTTGGTCGAATATGTTGTGGAATTATTTTCATATGAAAGTTAAAATTTTCTTTAAGTGCTTTTATTACTAAACATTTATTAATAATTGGTCGAAATAAATTTTTCATTAATGTGTCAATACTGTTTTGTGTAAATTTAACATTTGTTTTAAATGCGGCTTTAATTAGACTAATTATTTTTATAGCTTGATGATTCTCATATTAGAAAATTTCACTTGCATTTTGTGTAAACGTTTTTTCTAATTTCTCTCAACATATATTTGTTTAGTTGATAATGCTTTTTATTTAAAATTCCTTCGAACCATTAATTAATATTTATGTAAAATATATGTTTTAAACAATAACTAATAGCGTTTGTTGACCACATAACTAAAAAATATTATGACCAAAACCTCATAATTTTTTTTTGCTTTTTATACGTTTTACATTATTTGCTACCTTAAGGCGATACAGTTCTACATTTAAAGCATATTCTGTAAATAATCTCAATAATTTTCATCAATTATCAGTCAATTCGGTTCCCTTAGTATTTTAACAGTCCCTGCATTTTACTATTTTTAGTCTGGTAAACTATGGTCCATCAGAAACAACAACTATCTAGACATCAAAAATTTAAAAGTAGGGACATGTGTAGAATTTAAGAAAATCATTTAATTTTACACTAGTAATTGGGCTCTAATGAGACACCAGATAATGCAGTCGACGAATGATCTGCCTTAGCCCTTTTCAATTCATAAAATATAAAAATGTTATTGTTAAAGACTGGGAATCAAAATGTTCCTTTAGTAAAAAGTGAGCTTGATAAAGATCCATCCTTAGACAGTATGTTTCAGTCTAGTGTATGTTCCACCTTAATTTCTTTAGGTTTTGAAAAAAGATATGTAAAACCTCAACAGTAATTTAACTTTTACAAATTCTCAAAGTTTTTCAAATCTGGTACAAGTCTTTTACTGAAGTACTTGCGTGCTTAATTACAAAGTCCGCGTTTTATGCATTTTTGAATCTGTTGCTAAAACTATGTACTTTAGATTTTTAGATAGAAATCATAAGTTTCAACATTCCTGTATGACAGACATATGCATAAAAAAACTTACACTAACACATATAAGTTGGTAAAAACCAGCCAGGAGGTTCTAAAATTATCTGAAACTGATGATTCAGGTGAAATTCTGGTTTCGGACTGTTAGTGCCAACTTATTCCTTTTTCTTTAAACCTACCTAAACTGTGAGGAACTATAAAAATTACGATGAGTCACCTCCGCTTAAGATTAAGACTTTACTATTGGGTGTGTTT
Organism: Microvelia longipes; assembly: GCA_018340805.1. NCBI lineage: Eukaryota > Metazoa > Arthropoda > Insecta > Hemiptera > Veliidae > Microvelia > Microvelia longipes. The sequence goes on along the minus strand of JACMZG010001913.1, from coordinate 18,243,767 downwards.
CTTGGTTAATCCGGGAACTAGATTAAGCTCATTCTTTTTTTAGACAATAAACATGTTTTATTTATTTACAGTTGTTGCGTTAAGCTAATTAGGAAAGAAGGGAAACAAGATAGACGTAAATAAATTATAGTCATGGCTCATGATTAGTACTTAATTAATTTTGATTAACTAATTAACATAAATAATAAAAGAAATACAATAATGTTTAATTTATTTAAATTATTAATTGACACACTTTTTGATTGGAAGTATTTGAGAAAAAATAAATGAAATAAATAATTGTAATAATTAATTTGTATATTACGATTTTACATAAGCTACTATAATCTTATTTAGAAATGCGGGATTACATTATTTACTTAAAAAACTCATTTAACTGTGTAGGAAGGATTTTGCAGAAGATATTCTTTAATTAATCAACTTCACACTCAATTTATTTTCTTTAACTTCCAAGCTGTTAAAAAGAAGGACATTTTACTTCTGTCGAATAGTTGCCTGGAAGCTTTAAGCTTTATATTTCTTAACTTTAAGGCTTTGTGGTTTTATAGGCCTTTGTTATGACCTTAAAATAAGCATTACTACACTTGACTTGTAGAAAGGCTTTTCAATTTCTTTTTATTTTTATTATTAGATAAGGAACGTATTGTTGTAAAAAGCGGTTTTTTTATTTTCATGTTTATTGCATATTTGATCTATAAAAATCATAATAGACGAATCTAAAATCCTATTCAGTCTCCAGAATATAGTAAATATAAAGTTAATAAAACCAGTTTTAAAGATATACTGAAGATATTGTGGTTAAAACTGTTACTTAAATAACACACCTTAAAGTAGCGTACTTAAATATGCGAAACATTTGCTAAAAGGATTTAATAACTACGCCACCAACTCATTAATCAGTTATTCAACTATAAAAATATTATTCGATATCAAAGACAAAGTAAATCGTCCGACCGGTACCGACATTTTTTTACTATAGAGTAACCCTGCCAACTCAGCGATTTTTAGCAAATCGAGAAAAACGATTCTCCTACAAACCAAAACTATGCTTTTGAAACGGAGGTTATGGGTCAAATTTATATTATTATTAAAGAAAAATTTATGAATTATTAAAAGCATCTTGGAAGTTTTTAAAATGGTATTACAAGTGCGTAAACTTAAAATACATTCCTAGGATATGTAGCAAGCAAGTACATTTTGCTTCTTACATTTCCTAGGTGTCTCTTGCACAATATAGTATTTGCATTTTTACTAAAAAAAAAATTTAGTTCTAAAATGATTAAATGTGTTTTAAAAAATATATTAAGCTGTGAAAAATATTTAATTTAATTTTAAATAGTCGAAATAAGCAATTAAAAAAGAGGAGAGGGGGAATGGGTAAGAGAGTGGGGTGAAAACGGAACGTTCTAAAGGTTGGGTCGTTTAATGTACAGATAAGAGTTTAAGTTAAGGTCAACATTTGCTTACAGTTTAATAGAATGTAAAGAAGATTGAAACAAATTCCGTGCTTCAGGTAATACAATGCCTAAGGAACGTGATAACTACAGCTGTCAGTATCATCTTGTTGACAGTATAGAATAAACTCTTATGAGTGTTTCTCTAGTGAATATTGTACTACACGGCGGTATTCTTACGTCTGACGTCACAAGCAGTCGAGGCCGTTTTCCCGCCAAAAGAACATGTTTAAATATATTTTTTGTTTTTTTTTGCTGTATCATCAAAAGTTTTTTCATTCTAATATTTTACAGGGTTTCTTTTATATGATTTAAAAATAATGTATTAAAAAAAATTGTGCAAATACTCTATTATATTGTGTCAACTATTTATAGCAAAAATCGGTAATATCAAATGATATATGTTTGTTTACCAAGCATGACGTCGGTAAGAGGGCACCGCTCGTCTCTCATAAATACTTCATATTATATTCTTTGGAATTTTAATTGAAGGTCAGAGTGAGTTCAGGCTCTTTTGTCGCCCTGGTGAGTTTGACGTAACGAAACAGAGTGGGACAAGACATTATGTCGTGCCATCAATGATGACGAATGTCGAATGATGGAACAATTCATTTTGCTTGTTACATTTCCAAGGTGTCTCTTTTATTTTCGGTGCTTATTTAAAATTAAAACGTGGTATTGAGGCTACCAGCAACGTTTATTTTTAGATCTATGTATATTTTTTTACTAGGCATATTTGTTAAATATTGAAATTCAGGAAAACAAAACAGATTTTTTTGTATAGTCATTTATTAGTAGTGATGAGTGGGCACAAATGAGACAAGTGAATATTGTTTTACTGAACTATATTTCGCTCCACACTGAGCATATTCATGTTACACGTTAATACCGTTAGGATAGTCTAACTAAGTTAAAATCAAGATCTGAATAATGTTACAGATCTTGATTTTAACTTAGTTAGACTATCCTAACGGTATTAACGTGTAACATGAATATGCTCAGTGTGGAGCGAAATATAGTTCAGTAAAACAATATTCACTTGTCTCATTTGTGCCCACTCATCACTACTAAACTAATATGGAGACCAATCATGCAAACCATTAGTCATTTATTATTTCTTACTTACCTTATTTCTTATTATCTTTTTACTGTATGAAAATTATCAAATAAATATTCTAGTAATTTACTAACCAAATTAACTAGTGAATTTTGTATTACTGATCTATTGCACTTAAAATTAGTATTAAATTTTTTTATTCATTCATTTTTTCATTTATTATTTATTATAATTATTTTAACAATACAAATAAAAAAACAATAAAAAAACTAATATCAATTTGTTTATATAATGTTGCATATATAAAACAAAAGCAATACAAGCCAAAGCTTTTGCGGCTGTTAAAATTTAATTTATTGCTTAAAAGTAAATATATTAATTTGTACTGTTTGTTATTACATTTACATTTATGCCGTTGTTTATATTATGATATATGTATGTTTTTAAAATAATAAAGTTATTTATTTTATTTTTAAAGTCACACACTTTTAAACATAATAATTCATAAACATCGAATAATAACAGTAACACCTAAGCAAGAAGTATGCAACGGTTGAAATTTGCAAAAAGCCGAATAATATTGACTTGTATTAACGTAATAACTCTTGGTGGAGGTTATGATAAGGTTACATATTTGTCAAGTCTCTAAAACCTGAACACATTAGAATATTTATTTTATTCTATTAACTTTGACCATTTAACAAAAACTTTTAATACTCTAAGAATTTTCAGTTCAATTTCAAATACACCACATTCTGAAAGCTCTGAAAACCACATTGACTTTTCTAATTAGATTTAATTAAGCGTAAGTTGAACTAATGTAGTCCCCTTAAAATAATTAAAACTATAAAAATATATATGTAAGTTATTATAAATAAGTATTTAATAATATATATTTTTATTTTATTTGTTAAAATATATTTCAATAATATTAATTTTTTACTCGAATATTTTTATTTTTATTTTTATTAGTAAAGTTTATTTTTCTATTTTTAACTCTTTTGTCACTCTTTATTTCGGTATTTTTAGTTTTATGTTACGTGAAGGTGTTATAACCTTAAAAGTTTATATACCCGTAAAGGTTGTGTCTATTAAAAGATTTTGTAATTGTATTCCATGTTAACAAACTTTGAAAAAGGGTATTATCTGAAATTTTTTTATACTTTTTTCCTTTAAACAATTACTATTAAAGACAACGAAGTTATTTTCATTGTCATACTATCTCTCTTATTGATTTTAGACTAATTTTCAAAAGAAAATTTGATCCTGTATCGTTTATTTATTATTTTTGATTTATTTATTAAATTAAGTAAATATTTATTTCTATTCCATGTATTTATTTATTTGTTTGTAATATTTATGTTATTTATATTTTTTCCTTGATAATTCCTAAGTAAATTTATGAATTATTCATACTATTTGTTTTAAAAAAACATACATAAATTAATGACGTCGGTACATTTTTTTAATAATTTATTTTATAGTTACACTGTATCTACCACATACATGATGTTACGAGTAGTTTAACAACATGCTTAAAATGTTCTAAAATTAAATGATTTAAGTGAATTAATGAATTAACCTGCATTTTTCGCATTTTACATAATTTATTTTATCACGCCGTATATAGTCAAGCTAATTTATAAGGTGATTAAATTGGAGGGTTTTTATGAATGAAATAATTTTTTTTGACATTTTGGGTTAAAGTCCGGAATCGACGTCAATGCAGGAATAAATAGTCAATTTTCAATGTTGACCGCCTATACAGATTCCTGCAATGACGTCACACGTCATTCATAAAAACGTCAGGTCATAACTTCCAAATGCGTTTGGTTTTGTACACTATTTGTATTTACTATAGTATATCAGGCCAAGCAATAAGGTAGGCCTGATTTAAATTTGAGGGCGTGGTATAACATCCAGGACTAACCTCATTAGCTCCCTCGTGTCATTTCCCTACGCTGTCAACTGATTTTACCGTGTGTCGTACTATATGAAATATTTTCAGTGAGGAAAACATATGAGATACTATTAAAGCTTGAGAAATAGCTCTAGTACTTGTGGCAGGGTTATTTTTAACCATTTAAAGAATTTCAAAACTGGAAAGTCTGCTATGGTGTTATTTTCCCCAAAAAATAATAAGTTTACCTAATTTTACTTTTCCTCATTTATACCGTAGGTATATAGAAAAAGTATTGTGTTTGCGAAAAAATCCAAAACCGTAATTATCCGTTTCAGGCGTTTTTAAGTCCTCCTTAGTGGTTTTCGCAAAGTTGTCTGTCTGTGTGTGTGTGTTATCATCGTAGCACCCTGTGTATTTAAGTTGAAACTTTGTATCAGTATTTTGCTGTAGTTGTGCTATTCGGAAGAAAATTGTATGACGTCATTAGCCCGCAATAATGACTCAGGGAAAATTTTGAAAAATTTATAAATGCGGAAAAATGATGCGATCGGATTGAGATTTGGCACGCATGTGAGTATAAGACTAAGATATGGGCCAAATTTCATCTCATTATCAGAATTAGTTAAATTTTTATTAAATTACTTGTGTGTTTTTTAAGAAATTGTAAAAAAATAGGAAATAGTCCAATTGAGTTGAAATTTGGTACAAATGTATATATAAAAAAAAAAATAATTTTTTAATACAAGTGTATATTATTATCCAATAAAAAAGTACACTATGTTTAGTTTTAACACGTCAAGTATATCTATGGTTTTTGTTAGATAATAAAAGTTACGCAGCATTCTGCGTGGTCAGTGCTGTATGGGTGACTGCTGAGAATGATACGGATGCATTTACTATCTGAGGACGAGCGAAGCGATTCTGAAGCAGGGAGGATAAGCGTAGCGAATCCGATGTAATGAGGGAAAGTTCTGAGGTACCCCGTACCCTATTTTTAATTGTCTTTTTCACCTAATTATTTCAAAGGAATCATAAAGGGAAAAAGAAATAAGAATTAAGTTGTACCCTTAAATGTTTTTCCTTTATACTTTTAGCTGACTATATCCTTTATAATAACTTCTATTCCTTTATATTATATTTTAGAATTCCTTTCCACCTACAACAATGGTCTGGTTCAAATTTCGAGTTTTACAAGTGCACTACACGCGTAAAATACAATATACTATTTTGAATAACAGCTTTTTCCCTCGAATTCGTACAAAAGGAAAACACGCTGAGTACAATAGAATATAACTTCAATACGAGAACAAAAGGGCCTGAAAGCATATATGGCACTTTATAGATGGGGTATTTTGTTCCGTATTTCACTCGTTCGCTGTAATAAAAGATCTTTCAAGACCTTTTTCTAAAATATTGGAAAAGTTGAATAGAAATCTTAGCCCTTATAGATATCACTAAGGTTGGAAATAAAATAATTCAATTAGTTTTCAAAGATATATTTGAAATTGTACAAAATATGTTTTCTTAACTTCGAGTAAGTTAACTATCGCAAGGTTTTTTCTCAATTTATACTTTTCTGATTTATATCCTACATATTAATGTAGGAAAAGTATTGTGTTTGCAAAAACTTTTAAGTCGAGTTTATAAATTATCTTTTTAAGGTTTTTTAAGACATGAGTAGTTTTTACGAATTAGTCTGTCTGTATAAGGATGTAAATAAAATTCTACCCACAAATAAATTTCAACCAATGTAATGATGACAAAACCGGATTTCAACCTAATACAGGTCATCCTCAGTGCCGGTGAGAAGAAGCTAATTTTTCCTCTTGAGTCTTGTTACAAGATTTGAGACTGGATGCAGACTCATATCTTGTAACAAGACTCAAGAGGAAAAATTAGCTTCTTCTCACCGGCACTGAGGATGTATAAGGTTGAAAGCCGGTTTTGTCATCATTACATTGGTTAAAATTTATTTGTGGATAGACTTTTATTTTCATCCTTATGGTATAAAATCCACTAACGCTAATAATTTAAATATCTGTCTGTATGTGTGTGTTATAGTATTTTATAACATGTTCTATTTACCGCCGTGTTAAAAAGCAATAAAAACCTCAGTTACTAATAATTGCTGTTTAATATTAATATTATTGAATCTTTCATGATAATGAATACCTCAAATTTTCCCTGCATGGTGATGATGGCAATGAGCCAAAAACGGTCCAAAGATAATTTTTTGATTGCTTTTCATTTCTGCAAAAGGTCTTAAAATTCTCAATTCTTTGAATTCGTTGTATATGTTACTTTTTGATTGAGCGAAGCAGTAGTTATTAAATTGTAAACATTACTAAAATAAAACTTTTTACAACTTATAAGCTTTAAAAGTAAACGTTTCTTATAAGATTTTAAGTTTTAGCTTGAAAAAATTATAAATTAACTTTTGATAAATGTTAAAAAAAATCTTTTGCAGTCTTGTTTTAATTATTGTAGACTTTACCTTCTTTTCTTTATTTTAGGGAAATTTTTAAGGAAAAAAGCTTCGTAGTCTCAACAACCTCGCTACAAAAAATCTTTAGAAAGTAAATTCAGAAAACTTTTTAACAGTTTTAAATTTTAGCGAATTTCTTTTACTTTCCCTCATTTATAATGTAATGTGATTGCATTAAATATCTGAAACCGGAATTTCAACTAAATAGTCAGTTTCAGGTGATTTGTATCAAGTTTTCCGTCTCTATGTCTATGCGTATATGTTTTCATCGTAACTCCCAGTTTTTTCATGTTAAAGAGTTGGATTTTGGTGCAAAATTTAATCTTTGGGTTAAATTTTGTTAGCAAAATCTAGTTGTGCTATCCGGAAAATAATTTTTCTATTTAATACGTCATTAAATGTTATTAACTCATAAATGTGAAACGCTGGAAAATGTTTCTAATAAATTTATCCGACGAATGTATCCTAATTCAGGCTCTGTCGGCGCCCTGATGAGTTAGACGTAACGAAACAGAGTTGGGACATGACATTATGTCGAGCCATCAATGATGACGAATGTCGAATGATGAAACAGTGCCCAAATGTAGCATTGCGTTTTGCTTGTTACATTTCCTAGGTGTCTCTCGCACAATTATATTGTGTATCCTAATGATATTAATTAGGGAGAAGTAAGATCACCTAGCTAGTAGATCTTGTTGTTGGGCCTATTTTGCTAAATCCCTTAGATAAAATATAGTTTTTTTAACTATTAAGTCCTAGCGGATGCATTTTTCGTCTAATTTACAGAAGAGCCGGAGTCACTCGCGGTGTTGTGGTTAAGGTATGTGGCCAATACACAGAATGAAAGGACTACTTTAAACTTCCGAGTTTATTTAGTCATGGGTTCAATCCTTGCTCGGGCCTCTGGGATTTTTATGAGGGGGATAAAAATTCTGCGTACCACGTCCTTTAGAAGTGACGTAAAGCCAGTGGTCTCGAGCCTGTTCATTGTCAGGTACTCGTTAAAGATCCTTTACCCTAAATGAGACTGGGTATAAGCAAAATTTAGGACCCTCGTAGGAGATTCATTATAATACTATAGTGTGTCTGCCTTGTAGTTTAAAGTGCATCGAGGTTTGTTTTAACAGCGAGGGCACGTGTTGTTCCTATTTTTCACTAGACTATAAGAGTCAGTAAAAATACGTATGATTGCTTGAAAAAAGCATGAGAGGAACCATAGAAAACCACGGCTCTTCTGTCTAGATTTGATGAAATATACCTACACGTGAAATTAAAAGGAGTAGAACACTCTTTTAGGGAGCTGGCAAAAAGGGCCCAACAACGTGGCCTACTTTCCTGGGTAGTTACTACCTCTCCCCACCCCCATATTACTACTTCTACAAAAGAGCCGTGACTTAACGATAAATTTCATTAGCTTCAAATAAAAACAATACGTGCTTTACTTCCAGATAAACTTCCCTTCTCTCGAAACCATAAGGCAGAAACATATAATATATATATTATATATATATATATATATATATATATATATATATATAAAGCCACTATTGAGAGTCCTAAATGTTGCCTAAACCTAGGTTTGTTTAGGGTTAGAGATCTTTTACGGGTATCTGACATCGCTCAGGCTTGGAACCAATAGCTTAACGTACCTTTCAAAGAACGGCACGAAAAAGGATGATCATTGCATAGAAATCGTAGATGTTCCGATCGGGATCGATCTTTGATTGTTTGTGTGGCGGGCATAAGTACTGATTATTTCATTTCCTGTATTAGTACATGAAATGTGCCAAGTTTCGATTCACCATCGCCTTTAGTTCAATTTTCAACGGATAACATGCATAAGTTTTTTTAAAAAGTGGTTAAAAACAAAAAATTATTTAAGTTAAAATTTGGCACGTGTGTAATCCTTTTTGTGATAAAAAATTATTATATTTTTAATTTAATACGGTTAGTGTAAGCAATATCTTAAGAACGAAAATTATAATTCAGATCATTTATACAGTTTAACTGTATAAGAGTGTAAGGAGAGAAAATTGATAGCTTGTTTTTCTCTTTTAAAACAGCAAAAATAGTAAAAGTAAAATAACAAACTGTCTGTCCTTAAAATAAATTAAGAACTTTGCTTTTTACTTCTGGATGTCTTTTCTTTCTCATTCTTTTTGTCTCCTGAAATTTCTTTGACTTAAAAGAAAGTAGTCAAAAATAGAAGGAGGAGAAATCGAAATAATGAAAAATGTGTTTTGACTTCATGATTTGGTATAAAACTTTTTATTATTCTTCACCTATTTTCATCTTTTGACATTTTAATGTTATTATTCTCTCATTTTAAATTTTACATAAATAAGTTTTAGTAGGTTTTAATCTTTCTTTTCTTTTAATTGTATTTTATATTTTATTATTGATTGTTTTTTGTGTCGCTTGCAAAACATTTCAATGACCTATTATTTTATATTATGCCAATACTTTTTTACTATTTTATATTAACAATACTTTTTTATTATTTTATATTATGTCAATATTTTTTATTATTTTATATTATGCCAATACTTTTTTATTATTTTTATTATGTCAATACTTTGTATTATTTTTATTATGCCAATACTTTTTATTATTTATATTATGTCAATACTTTTTTATTATTTTATATTTTTTTGTTATTTTCTTATTTGCACTGTCTTTCTATAACTTTTAATTAACTTTAACGTTTAGAGCCTTGCTTTAACAAAAATTTTATATTAAGTAAGAGGTCTGGGATGCGAACACCAGACTCCGTGGTATTAATGATCGGTATAATGACTAACGCCTTAACGACTTCCACCACGGAGGCGGCTATAAATTTAAAATACCGGCAATTATAGTACGGCACACGGCTAAAATCAGTTAACAGCGTGGGAAAATAGTGTTGAGGATAATTCCTCAACACTAGGCTCAAATTAGGCTAACCTTATTAATATAAGGTTAGCCTAATTTGAAATTGGGGGCGTGGTTTAACATCTATGTCAAATATATATCATTAGTGACCCTGTTTTGTTTCATTACTTGAAACTCCACAACTCATTTTTTCTTACTTAAAAAGTTAAAGGTTTAAAAAGGCGGTGAGAAGGAAGAAATAGCCTTTGCCATTAATTAAGGATTTTAAAGATTTTTGTAAGCACTGACGCGCGTGGCGATAATTAAGTAACGAAAAATTAAATGTACGAAAAGTATAAGGTAGATCTGATGCTGACTGGCTAGAATAGGTTATTTTTTAAAGTCTTTCAATAGTAATAAGGATAAAATACGAAATAAATAAATAACAAAAAAGAAACATTTAATCTAGCTGCTTCAACAGTTGATTTATCTTTACTTATATATATTATATATATATATATATATATTATATATATATATATATTATATATATATATATATATATATATATGATTTTTTCTTATATTGATCTGTTCGATGTTCCGCTAATATTTGTCTTGTTAGTCGACCCTGATGACGAGCATTTAGGTCGAATAGAGATTTTTTTTAAGGATAAAAGAACTTGTGGTGGCAACCGTGTCTTATCAGGTTATCTTACATACCTGATGTTTCAGTCAGCTATAAAATTGTTGGCAAAACTGTAACCGCTGTCTCCTGACACGTTTCTTCGCTGCTCGCCGGCACTGATGATGATCTGTTAAGATTGAAAGCTGGCTATGTCCGATATACATACTTAGTGGAGGTACCCTGTCATTATAAATGTCTAGTTTTGTAATAAAACATTGCAAAAACAAAAAAAAATAAACTACAGTTGGAAATAACTTTATTAAAATTGTTATAAGTAAAGTAAAATTTCAATTTTTGTTAAATGTTTTATTTTCCATCCTAAAGTAATTTTTATAATTTTCTTATACTCATATATTGTAAACTCCAAACTAAATAAATAAATATATGGCACCTAAAAGTTAATTTTGAGGTGTTCGGTTATAAGTGTTCCTATTCGAGTCCTGTTAATCCAGTCCAAATAATTTTTATTTATTTATTCATTCTTTTACATTACATCCGCATTTAATAGCAAGGTTCCTTATAAATATAATGTATACATGGTTAAATTTATTCTTAACAGATCATCATCTGTAAGAATTGAAAACGTTGTCTCGAAAAAGATGTTTTCTTTAAATTTTTTACCTACAAGTAACTCAATATCGTCACCCGTCATACTATGATTAGAAAACCTCTGAAAAGATACTATTCAAGATTTAATCACCTTATTTTATCTCCAAAATCTTGAGTCTGAAGACTCAGTCTGTTGTTCAGATTGAAAAATTACTTCTTATTAGCTCACAAGTAGCTTTATTATGTAGCCTTTTTGCTTGAATAGATTTTGATTTGAAAAGACATCATTATACTAATGACTTTTTACCTTAGCCTCTGATAGCAATATGAATTAAAGGTAAAAATACTTTTCTATTCTTAAAATATCCAGCAAATATCCATCATCTTACATCCATTGTTTGGTTTTGAACCTACGACAGTTTCAAATCAGATGCTGCGCCATTTGGGTTAGCAATATTTTATAACTGTATGAATCAATAAGTTGGTGTAGTCGTATTCTTTCTCCAACTTTTTTGTAATCTTTTTCCGTACTCTATGTTTGGTTATTATTTGCAATTCAGTTGTATTATGGGTTTTAATTTTTTGCCGGAAACATTATAATTTTATAATAATAGTTGTATTATAATTTTAATATTAACATTATAATTAAGTTGTCCTTATTTAAGTTTTTTAAAATCGGCAGTCGCTACGACCACTTTAAATAACTGAAAAACGGTAGTAAATAACTGAAAAATATTGTCAACAAACATCGTGTCGTTGTTTTAGACTCATAGGGCTATGAGTCTAATGATACCGGTTCTTAGTGGATACGACTGTTCCACTCGTATCCACATCTCTTTTGTTTATGTTATTTGAGTTAATTTTTTTGAAGTCAGGCTCTTCGAAACACTTGGACGTTAATTATTTATCCCAATGCAAGAGTCGAAATTCCACACCCGCCTTGTCATGGAGGTGTGCTGGCAGGGCGAATTTCTTATAGAATGCTTAATTTCTTCCTCAAAACTCAATATTCTGTTCATGTTTTAGCGAATTTCCTTTGAAAATTCGCCTAATGGGATAGGCGTCATGGCGGAATTCGAACCTCGGACCACGACACAAATCCGTTTCAGAGGTCCCTAATGACAAAAAAATACGTTTCGCAAACTTTATATATATATATATATATATATATATATATATATATATATATATATATATATATATATATTATTGTATATATTATATATATATATATATATATGTATATATATGTATATATATATATGTATATATATGTATGTATATGTATATGTATATATATATATATATATATATATATATATATATATATATTATATATATATATATATATATATATATTATATATATATATATTATAAGTATTTCTAGTCACTTTCTTGTAAACACACTATCTTTCGAACGGATTAATATTTTTTAACCAAACTTGGTACAAAAATCAACCTTGGGGAGGACACGAACCCTATTGAAAACCAGGTTTTTGTGACGTCATTAACCCGGTTTGCTGAGTCAGCGAAATTTTCAAATAATTCTGGCGCGGTGGTCCGCATGTCGGGCGAATTTCCTTTGGATGCGTGTTTCCGTGCTTTTTACATTATATAAGTTTACAACTACTAAATAAATAATTCCGGCGCGGTGGTCCGCTGTCGGGCGAATTTCATGTAGAATGCGTGTTTCCGTGCTAAAGAACCTATTTCTTGCTTATGCAAAAACCATGCCCATTGCGTGGTTCCGGTTCATACTTTAGAACCTAAGCAGTTACTCAATTGTCAAGCACTGCTCGTAACTCATTTTGTCTGTATTTTCCAAAGGAAATGCGCATAATTATCCAGTTGGTTATACAAAACTATGCCTCTAAAATTAGAAGTACGCACTATTATATGCACTAATTTAAAGATTAGTTACTTATCTTTAAGCTTAGTCAGTTATATTTAAAGGTTTTAGCGCATTTCCTTTGGAAAATACAGACAAAATGAGTTACGAGCAGTGCTTGACAATTGAGTAACTGCTTAGGTTCTAAAGTATGAACCGGAACCACGCAATGGGCATGGTTTTTGCATAAGCAAGAAATAGGTTCTTTAGCACGGAAACGCATTCTACATGAAATTCGCCCGACAGCGGACCACCGCGCCGGAATTATTTATTTAGTAGTTGTAAACTTATATAATGTAAAAAGCACGGAAACACGCATCCAAAGGAAATTCGCCCGACATGCGGACCACCGCGCCAGAATTATTTTCTAGTTGTAAACTTATATTAGGTAAATAAAACGATAAAAAATTATTGTCCCTACTAGGATTTGAACCCAGGAACTCTGGGTTTGAGTGCTCGCATCCAAAGGAAATTCGCCCTACATGCGGACCACCGCGCCAGAATTATTTTCTAGTTGTAAACTTATATTAAGTAAAAAAAAAAACGATAAAAAATTATCGACCCTTCCAGGATGTGAACCCAGGTACCCTGAGTTTGAGTGGTCGCATTGACTCCGGACCACTGGCATTCAACTCAGAAGCCCGAAAAACATTGAAAACGACACCCTACTCGAAATTTAGTTTTCAACGACCGTAATTTTGGTTTTCTGTAATTTTTATGTTATGTTTTCTGTTTTTTCGACTTTTTGGTAACTTAAAGTGGTCGTATCAACTTCGGACCGGTTTCATTCGATTTAGCGCCAAAAAATACATAGAAAACGACACCCTACTCGAAATTTATTGTTTATCGACCTAAATTTTGGTCTTTGGTAATTTACAATGGTTTTTTTCGACTTTTTGGTCACTTAGAGTGGTCGTATCGACTTCGGACCGGTTTCATTCGATTCAGCATCTCGAAAAATATAAATATTGACCTTTTTCACGGCGAAAAATATTAACCCTGAATTTTGCCGATTTTTTGAAAATTTTGCTGACTCAGCAAACCGGGTTAATGACGTCACAAAAACCTGGTTTTCAATAGGGTTTGTGTCCTCCTAAAGGTTGATTTTTGTACCAAGTTTGGTTAAAAAATATTAATCCGTTCGAAAGATAGAGTGTTACAAGAAAGTGTCTAGAAATACATATATATATATATATATAATATATATATATATATATATATATATATATATATATACATATATATATATATATATATATATATATATATATATATATATATATATATATATATATATATATATTATATAAAGTCTCGCGAAAATTTTTTTCCGTCATTAGGGACCTCTGAAACGGATTTGTGTCGTTGTCCGAGGTTCGAATTCCACCATGACGCCTATCCCATTAGCGAATTTTTTCCCAAAGGAAATTCGCTAAAATCGGCAAAATTCAGGGTTAATATTCTTTGCCGCGAAAAAGGTCAATATTTATATAGTTTATAGGTTAGGACACTGAAGAGACTTTTATCGGGCTGTTAAATTATTTTATTTCCATACAATATTTCGCTTGTAATCTCCAAGCATATTCATGTATTACATAGTTAAGATGAGTTAGGAGAAATCTAACTACGTCATATAATTTAAAAAATGATAGTTCTACTCTACAAAGTCAGCAGAATGAGCATGACTTTGTAGAGTAGAACTATCATTTTTTAAATTATATGACGTAGTTAGATTTCTCCTAACTCATCTTAACTATGTAATACATGAATATGCTTGGAGATTACAAGCGAAATATTGTATGGAAATAAAATAATTTAACAGCCCGATAAAAGTCTCTTCAGTGTCCTAACCTATAAACTATAGAAGTATTATAGAGACCAATAATCAAATTAATAAGTCAATATTTATGTTTTTTGAGACGTTGAATCGAATGAAACCGAAGTCGATACGACCACTCTAAGTGACCTATAAATTGAAAAAACCATTGTAAATTACCGAAAACCAAAATTTAGGTCGATAAAAAATAAATTTCAAGTAGGTTTGTTTTCGATGTAATTTTGGGCGCTGAATCGAATGAAACCGGTCCGAAGTCGATACGACCACTTTAAGTTGCCAAAATGTCGAGTAGGGTGTCGTTTTTAATGTTTTTTGGGCCTTTGAGATGAATGCCAGTGGTCCAGAGTCAATACGACCACTCAAACTCAGGGTACCTGGGTTCACATCCTGGAAGGGTCGATCATTTTTTATAGTTTTGTTTTACTTAATATAAGTTTACAACTAGAAAATAATTCTGGCGCGGTGGTCCGCATGTCGGGCGAATTTCCTTTGGATGCGAGCACTAAAACCCAGAGTACCTGGGTTCAAATCCTAGTAGGGACAGTAATTTTTATCGTTTTTTTACCTAATATAAGTTTACAACTAGAAAATAATTCTGGCGTGGTAGTCCGCATCTCGGGCGAATTTCCTTTAGATGCGTGTTTCCGTGCTTTTTACATTATATAAGTTTACAACTACTAAATAAATAATTCCGGCGCGGTGGTCCGCTGTCGGACGAATTTCATGTAGAATGCGTGTTTCCGTGCTTAACAACTCATTTCTTGCTTAAGTTTCCTGTTCATGCTTTAGAACCTAAGCAGTTACTCAATTGTCAAGCTCTGCTCGTAACTCATTTTGTCTGTATTTTTCAAAGGAAATGCGCTAAAACCTTTAAAGATAACTGACTAAGCCTAAATATAAGTAACTTACCTTTAAACTAGTGCAAATAATAGAGCGTACTTCTAATTTTAGAGGCATAGTTTTGTACAACCAACTGGATAATTAATTATGCGCATTTCCTTTGAAAAATACAGACAAAATGAGTTAAGAGCAGTGCTTGACAATTGAGTAACTGCTTAGGTTCTAAAGCATGAACCGGAACCTTAAACAAGAAATGAGTTGTTAAGCACGGAAACACGCATTCTACATGAAATTCGCCCGACAGCGAACCACCGTGCCGGAATTATTTATTTAGTAGTTGTAAATTTATATAATGTAAAAAGCACTGGAACACGCATCTAAAGGAAATTCGCCCGACATGCGGACCACCGCGCCAGAATTATTTAGTTTATGGTTTATAGTCTAAACAATCAAAGGAAATACTATAGAACGTGAGAGTAATACTTTATGTAGAAGGAGCATAACTGATAACAGCAAAGCCAGTTCATTGGTGGTTTTAAGTAATGCTGCCACCGTAACAATACACAATTTTCTTATAAATAAGTTGGCAATACTTCCGGTTGCTGAATTATTATGTTCTATTATTAAATAATGAAGGATTATTTATAAAATACAAATAAATAATAATAATAAAATAATATAAATCAGTACATTACAATTTTTAAGCATTTTAAATTGTATTTTAACCTTTTTAATTAAAATTATGTCAAAAGTAGTCCTCGTCAACTAAAAGTAGATCCGCGTATTCCACTTTAATTTTGCTGTCTAAGAACGATTTTATTTAATACTTAGCTGGCTTATTGGATATTTATGAAACATTTATAAAACAATTATTTGTTGTTAGGGTGTTACCACTTCTTAAGAACACCATAAACCGGCTTTTGTGTTGTCAGCAGAATTGCACTGTGTTTACGGTCCTATGCTCCTTCTTTATATATATTATTTTAAGTCTAAAAAAAGTATTTTAAATCTAAAATTAGCGTAAAAAAGTGCTTTGAATCCACAAAATGTTGTACAGAACTAGAAAGACGAAAATAGTTTTGTACAACCTATGTAATAAGCTTAACAAACAAGTTACTGTTGCGCATGAAATGTTTAAGTTATAATCGATATACTATTTGTTATTAATGTCATCTCTCATCGAAACTGGTACAAGGTCTAATATGTTGTTTTGTGTATTACATACACGTTTTTTGTTATTTCATTTATCTTTTTGTTTATTCTTCAGTATTTATTTAACTGGAGTTATGAATAGTAGTTTGTTATAACTCTAAATTTATTACTCGGACTTTAAAGTTGATTATATTTATTTTTCAATTTCATATTTTTGTTTCTTTTTCTGTTATATGTAATACTCTTAAAAAATATGTAAATTACAATTTTTTTGGTTGAAATTTAAAAAGCAAAATGTGAAAAGAACGAACGTTTTTGAACGAAATATTAATAATAAATGAAAAAACAAATGTAGCCTCATTTTTTTTATCTTTGAAATATATATTTTTTTATTTTTCTATTTGCATTATTTTATTTTATTTTTGTTTTATAAAAATGTATCCACAAAAAAATTGTATCTTAAATTATTTGAAGCCTTATTCTGCCGTAGATTAAGTCCTAGAATGAAGCAAATTCAAGCCTCAGTCCATAATATATTTATCATATTATTACTTAAATTATTTGTCTCTGGATTCTTACTCTATTATAATTATTTGATGCCATGATCAGTTAACCACTTGAGTTTAGCACCGAAGTTCTAGAATAGCACAGCCCTTAGTCCCATTTTATAAATTGGACTTGTTAATGAAATACGTCAATTACAATTTACATTGAGCATAGCGGATTTTTTTCTTTTTATTTAATTTCTATAGGGTGAAAGCCCTAAAACAGATAATTTTTATTTTTTCATTGCCCCATCCATTAATGACAAAGTCTAAAATAAATTTGTAAGAATCCAAAGTCAAAAATAAATTTGTCATATTATTAACAGTCAATTTATTTGTCTATTTTATTTATTTGTCATTCTATTTGTCCAATTTATTTCGTTTCATATTTACTTAATTGTCACAGTCAATATTCTAACTCAAAATCAAACACATTGTCTTATCACTTATGTCTTTTGCTAAGTTTTGTCATAGTGGAAATGATAATTTATTTCGAAGATAGATAATTTTTTAACTTTACTCAAAATATGAGCAAAATGCAACTTTCTTGTGCTAGTAAAAATTAGAGTTAGAGTTGCTATTCAATACTCCTTAAGTAAATACTTTTTTTCTCACTAAAAGTTATAAAAGAAATTTTACGCACAGGTGTCTCCTGCTAAAGTTTTTAATAAAATGGCGACTTTGTAAGATGGGATTTTTTAACAGAATCACATATGCTACAATTTGTTATATTTCAGAATGAGCTTTTACATTGATACAGACTCAGAAACGCTCTGAAATGTCATAATGATGTTGATATCCATGTGTTTTGGTATCTGTTAAAAACAGACCTCATTTTAATTACCAGTTAATGTTTTATTTTATTTACTTATGATTAAAAATCAGGTACAGGGTACCTTGGAACTTTACCTCCTCCACCTAAATATCTGGTTTAATTTACGAGGATTCGCTTCGCTGATCCTCATTACTTTTGGAGGATCGTAATGGTTCTCGCTACGCTCGTACTTAAAATATACGCGTAAACAAATGAACCATAACACGTCTTCGGACTCGCTTTGCTAAATCGCAGACAGTAAATAAAATAAAAGTCGTTTTATTCTTAGCAGTCTTCCAGGCATAGGCCTAGGCAGTATCCAGGCACGGGTTTTCCTTATTTCTGCTTGACTTTTATGATCAAGCAAAACCGTATAAATACATTTTAATACAATTGTATTGAATGAAACCTTAGTATATTTTTTTTTTTACTTGAAGTAATACACTTTTGTACTAAATTTTATTTCAATTAAATTACTTTACTCTATTCATTTTTTAAAGTAATTCACTTTTGTACAAAATTACATTTCAATTAGATTACTTTAATTTATACATTTTTTAAAGTTTATACAAGTCATTCGATGAAAATTTGGCTAATGCTGATGAGATAGTTTATAGCACATATATGTCTTATATGTGATGCGTGCTAAATCTCAAACCAATCGAAAAATTGTTCCACGTTATATGAATTTTTGAAATTTTTGCTGAGCCATTATTGCTGGATTATGACGTTATTAATAAAATAATTTCCGGATAGTACAGCTGAACTTCGAGATTGATTTTTTCGCTAAGTTTCAACTCTCTAGCATAAATATACTGGGCGATTCAATGACAACAGTCTAAAACTCAGACAACGTTGAGGAAGTTATTTAGGAGGTTTCAAAAATACCTGAAACTGATAATTAAGGTGAAATCCCGGTTTCGGATGTTATTTCAAACACAACGCTTTTCCTATTTACCTATAAATGACGACTTGTAAAAAATAGATAAATGACGGCAAGTAAAAATATAGATAGATTTTAACAACATGCTGTACTGACATCGGCAATACACGATATTATGAATATAAACTAAACAAGTGTTATTATTTTTAACGAATTATAACCTTCTTAAAATAACTCTAGTCGTGCTATGTTCATGAAAAAGGTCAAAAAATATCACTTAAAGCTACTTTCCTTTAGCTTCCTTATAGGATTATTTATTTAAAGTTCTCATTTGATTTATTTTAGATGTTTAAATATTTGGTTGTTAAATTAACAAATGTTGGTAGCGGTGGTAAAGACGAGAGATTTTACCGATTAAATAAGCGAATTTTGTGGTTTTTCTAAACTGTTTTAATATAACTACTAGTTTCAACAGCATTTGTAATATAATTCATTTTAATTAGACTTTGTCTTTTTGAATAAAAGAGATAAAGGAGTAATTTTAAAGTTAACGAAGATACAGTGAATAAAGTAGCGACAAAGTAAAAAAGCTTTTGTGACGTAAGAGGTATATAAAGTGTTCATTCTAAGTCATAGGGAATAAATAGATTTGATTAGTCTTGTAATGTATTAAAAGTAATAATAATAATAATAATAATTTCATTATTTCCACCAAAAATAATATGTACAAAAATATTTGTACAAAAACATGTTTCTTTTTTATTGACAACTCAAGATTAATATCAAAATTTAGTAAATGTTTTTAATTTGGTGAGAGCCCTCTGTAGATGTAAAGCTCATCTAGAGCGAGGGCTCTGCCTCGAGTTTCTTCTCAATATCTTATATTTATAGAATTTTATTTGTTCTTTTCCTTATTATTACAATATTCATCTATATTTCTATGCATACATGCATACATACTCACACATACACACATAACCTTTAAATAACAGAAAATGTAAAAGGTATTCTGATTTCACCCAAGGTGATAGTCATAGGATTTTATTGTCTTTCATCTTAGATTTAATCTTGGTTTTTATTTAACATTTTCTAAACCTTATCTAACCTTTTCTTTACCTTACTCTTTGTCTGATGTTCTTTTTTATCTAACCTTCTGTTTCATCCGACTTATTGACGAGATATGCCCCTGCCTATCTAATCTTATCTTACCTGATCTAACCATTATTTCTAAACATGATTTTACCGTCTTTTCTCTGGCTTTTTTTATAACTTGCTCTTGCCCTTTCTTATTTTATAATGAACTATTATTTGTGTTATTTAAAGTTATTTAATCTTGTTTCAGGTAAGATTTTCTGTTACTATTCTTCTCACCTAATAAGGTACTTAAACTACATTGATATATAATTAAATTAAATTTATAAATCAAGCATTTATGTATTTATAAAATAACTTGTAAATCAATTAATCATTTATTTTAAAAAATCGAGGGCTGGAATAAACGATAATTATTTGCGGGAGTGAAACTTAAAATATAATATATTGGCAGTTATCAAACAATTGTCAACCAATAATTTTCCTACCATTTGTGTATTAAGAGTTTAAATAAACCAATGAAATTCCTCATTAGATGGTTTGACTCTACTTTTAATTTTAAATTTTGAAATTGGGTTTTGGGTTAGAACTAGTCTGTTGAAAACAGTATGAAAAATCAATTTTACTAAGCTATCAACTATGTAAGTATGACTATAAGTCTTTTTTTAGGTACATAATTATAAAATAATTACGAAAAAATTTAACTATTACATGTTTGAAAATATGAAACTATTTTCTTAATTAGAAAAGTTAAGGATTTTCTTCTAGCTGTACAACCAACATTACATTTTTTCATGTAATATTTATTATTTTATAATTATAACTTAAAAATATTTTAAAAATACCTTAGTTCCTACTAAAATCTTACAATTTTTAATACAGTGGTCTCTAACCTTATAATATATTTAAATTTAGATCTTACTGATATTTATTAATTCATGCAATGAAAGGAAATGTAAGGAATTTTCTTCCACCTCTTTAACCAATGTTTGGCACAGCTTTAACTATATATATATATATATATATATATATATATTATATATATTATTATATATATATATATAATATATATATATATATATATATATATATATATATATATATATATATATGTATGTATGTGTGTGTGTTTGTGTGTGTTAATGTACATACTTGGACTCTTATACGGTACAACATGCATGTTAAATTTTATATCAATACTTAATGAATTATTTATAATAAATTTACGATTTCCAGTTTTTAAGAATGTTCTCAAATTTTTTGTTGTGTCATAAATTATTTAAAATTACGTGAATGTAGGTGTATATTGTATATATATATATATATATATATAATATATATATATATATATATATATATATATATATATATATATATATATATATTATATAATAGCTAAATTAAAAAAATTAAACAGAATAGATACAGAGATAAGGAGACGCCAATATCTTTTATGACGTCAATAGCCTTTATTAAAAACGAAAGGTTGTCCAAAAATTAAAGTTTTACAAATTTATGACATTATAAACTTATGTTTATTCTAAATTGCATTTACTATGTTAAGCTGACTTAGTTCGCTCAACGTATACTTGTTTACTCGACATTCAATAATCACAGCGTTAACGTAAATTCCAGATGAATAGCGTAAATATCAAGCATCGAAGCTTATTAAATTAATCTGAAGTCTAAGTAAATCGAACCATTTAAGTTCCTTAAAACAGAGTTGTAATTCTTGTCTTATAAGGGCCCAATTTAATTCGTCAAAAGTATTCTATAAAATTCAAGGTGTTATTTAGTGCCCTTGATTAATTTTACTGAATGTTTTTTTACAAAATAATAGCCTGGCGTTTCTTCCCTACATCCTTTTTTTTGTAAGTCTGTCAATTATACTGGGTTACAATGATTATGAATGATTACGATTATCAATTATGATTATGATGATGATTATTATTTTATGATTTATCATATTTTATTTATTATTATTATTATTATATTATTTTATTTTATATTATATAGGCATAATTATGATTACAATGATTATAACTACGATTATCCCTTCGTATTAGTAGTTGGTCAGAGAGGGCCCGTAATTAATATTACGCTTTTAACTAGTTTACGTACTAGATGGGTCGTGGATCTATCGTAGGATTTGTTAGTACGATTAGAGTAGAACTGAGAACCACTAAGTAAGAAACAAATTCAAAGTGCGCTCGAGCTAGTAGTAGCTAAAACTACTAAACCTTCCTGACTTATTCAGAAACTACCAAGATAAAAATCTACTTCCTAAGAATGGCGACCCATATCATATTAAAATATCGTGGGTTTATTGACCACATACATATGTGATCAAATTTACACATACATACACATTTTAAAATTACAAACGTACATGTAATTTTTGTCAAATTACATATACATTTGTTTCAAATTTAAACTCGATCTGTAAAGATTTTGGTTTTAAACAAATTGTTTCTAAATTGTTGATGACTCAGCAATATAGGTTATTTTATTGTTATATTATTAAAAGGTTAAAAAATTATGATTAGTTTTACACTATAGTGTTATATTGTTATGACTGACAATTAGTCAGTCATCTTATTATAGTAATTCTCTTTCCTTTTAATTTATTTTCTCCTTCATATGCATTACTTATGACTTATTTTTTTAGAAAATTCTACATTTCATATTATTACTTCTCACTTTTTCTCAGTATTTTTTAGGTATTGTATTTGACAAATTTCTTCCTCGGAACGAATATTCTGATTATTATTAGTACTTACATGATTATGACCAGATTGGTCGAAAAGTTACGCTAAAATCCCTGTTTTATTTAACCCTAATGGATACAATCTCCTAATTAAGACTTAATTAAGGGTATAACCAATATCAATTTGAAATATTAAAAATTATTAATATTTTAATTACAAATACATTATTATTTAAATTAATAATTATTAAAGAATTATCATATTCAACGAAGTTTTTTTTAAATAAATAACTTGTCCCGCAACGACAGCCTATAACTTTGTTTCACTGTTATAGGATCCGGTATTCCCATACCAGATTGTTCTATAATAATAATCGATTCTTTATCAGATATCAATTTTATGCAACGCCTACGAAAATTCACTTTGGCTCTTTTTATATTTTAAATCCATTTTGTATATTGATTGAAAAAAATTAAAATAGTTAGTTTACACATTTTTTTTAAAAAAAGAAATACCAAAGAAAATTTGGTTTTAATGCAATATGTCAGCGCG
This sequence comes from Microvelia longipes, assembly GCA_018340805.1. NCBI lineage: Eukaryota > Metazoa > Arthropoda > Insecta > Hemiptera > Veliidae > Microvelia > Microvelia longipes. The sequence continues at coordinate 18,220,469 of JACMZG010001913.1, read as the reverse complement.
CACTCTTGAGTATAAAATTCCAAGTTTGTTGTTGAAAGAGACGACAATTTATTGTTCTTCTTTCTGTGCTTAGTTTTCTTGACATCTATTCCTTTTTCTTTTGTAGATACTGGATGTATCCAATACTTTTCAATACAATGGCTTGCCCCATCTTTTTTCCTAAGGTTATCATGTATGTATGTATCGGTATTTTATAATGTGACTTATATTCATAAAATGATGATTTAAATTTAGGTAACTAAGAAAATACTAAATAAGCTAATAATAAAGATAAAATTAAGCTATGTTCAAGCTAATTCTACATTAAGAGAAAGCCAAAAAAAATAAAGGTGAAATTTATAAAATAAAACCAAAAGTTAAAGTAGATTGAACTTATGTATTTAATATTGTTTAAACGTTTCCACTAAATAGATAATGGTTGCTTATTCGTTTAATTCAAACATTTAAATAAATAAATTATTTATTTATCTTTTAGTATTTTTTGTTACTCTTAAATTTTATTTTTAAAATCCATCGAGCTTCGCGTTGTTATTATGCTGTTATTATTTTAACATGGTTGCATTTTGCCGTTATTATGATGACCTTTGATGTTCGAATTTCCTGCATACCTGTTATTCCTGTTGTTATACTTGTTATTTACAAATAAATATGGTTATCTGTTGATTGTCCGCTGTCGATGTATGCCCCTTTTGATGTTCGTTCCCTGTTAGTGCTGTAATGTGGTTGGTTCCTGTAGATCTACAATATGGTAGATTACTACACTTTTTATTGTTTGTCCCTATTGACTGTCGTTTTCTCTTAGGTTGTGTCATGCTGCTCCTGAATATACCCTTTTTTGCTTCTGTTGGTGCATATTCTCATCTAAAATTATTTTGTTTTGGATCGTACTGAAGTTTGAATTTGTTAGCAAGTTTGTGTTCGATTGACCCTGAAGATAGCTGGCCTCTGTTAGTTAATGTTTCAGTATATTAAGCGAAAACAACACTTTGTTATCGGTGTTTAACCTTAATTTCTAAATGAAATTAAAAGACTATAAACAGTCTTTTGCACATAGATTAAAACTTTTATAAAAAGAACATGAATAAAATTAGCTTTTCCACTAGTTTTCAGGGTGTACCACTCCCCAAGATGTTGACTCGAAAAATATTAAGCGCGAGAACCTTAATTACAAGAAAAAAGAAGAAAGTCAGAAATTCTTTTCTCTGGAATTATTCCCTTTTTCTTCTTATTAATTAAAAATCTCACTTCTTTTACAAGTTTTAAACAATTTTCTTTGCAAATTTTTAATCTTTTTCGTAAGAGTAACTTTCTTGGCTTCTATAATTTCATTAATAATCTAACGGAAGCGACCTTTTTATTATTTTATTATGAATTCCAGGCATACTAGGCTTTACTACAACTTGTATATAAGAGTCAGTGTCGTGGTATAACATAAACAATATCATATTATTACAAAAAACTGAGAAATAGAGTAAATACAGCTCACCAGTGACATCACCAAAATATCCCCACAAAACCTTTATTTAAAACCAGAGCCAGCTTTTGATATCACGATCATCATAAGTTTTGCGAAACTTATTCGTCATTGTAGACCTCTGAAACGGATTTGTGTTTAGCGGATTTTTCCAAAGAAAATTCGCTAAGAACCAGCTTCCCAATTTAAATCTAAGCTTCCATATTTTTAATTATAAAACGCAAAGTAAACACCAGCCTTTGCGCGTCCCGCTTATCTACTTGTATAGACAGCCACAAATATTAAAACAAGTAAAGTTTTATGAATTAGAATTGAACTAGCCACACAGAATTATTCCACTAATTGACCTTACTATCAATTAAGAATAATAAGAAAACAGAATTTTATTTACTTTAAACTACAAACAAAACATATCTACAAATACACGAAGACGAACTTTTTTCAAATTTAAGTATCCATAATGTTCGAAACGTGAACATTTAATTATAAATAAAGTTTGATGCAGTTACAATGTTTTCCCATTTCTATTGGAGATAATTAAGTAAATTGTTAAGCATTATAATAGTTATTGTTAATATTGGTATAATAAAGGATTTGCTGTGTGTGAAATCCTATACCAAAACAACCACCTGAAGCAAAAACTTATTCGTGCATGTAGACGCAAATTAGTCAGAGCTGACAACTTTAAGACTTTAGTATAGCTGTCTATTAAATTTTGGCTGTATGTACGAATACATAAGGAGCTATTCTAACTAACTTTGTTTTAGATTGGATGTATTTCGCCAATACATGTAGTAAGTATTGGTTTAGTATTGGTTGGGTAAGTATAACTTCTTGAAATTTGAATTTTAAATTGAAGCACAGAATGGATTGACTGCTTTTGAAACTAGATTATATTCTTATAATTGTTTTACCTTTATTGTTTGAGGTATAAAGTTATTATTTGACATGTTCTATGTATTTTTTCTGTATATACCTAATTTTAATTCTTTATTGTTCCTTGTATGATTTATGTTGATAAATAAATTGACAAGTTTCAAACTAGAATATGTTGATTTAAAATCAAAATCCAATAAACATTATATAATTTTGGAAACAGTATAAATACTAACCAATTTAAATTGCTAAGTCGTCGATAATATAGTTTTCAAATTTACTACTGTTAGGAAAAGTATATAATAAATGCTTATCAAACGTATATTGCTTATCTGTTTATCTAAAGTATATAGGTAAATTTTAGGTAAATAAGTTAGTTATTGATTTTCTTATTGTATATGTGACCCTGTACTTGGTCTGACCAGATGAGAATCTTTTTTTGAAAATATAGGACTTCGTTTTTACATTATTTTTAATATCTTACTATGAGTGCTACTGAATTATGTCTGGTTAATTGGATGTTTAAAAAAATAAATTATGTGAAATACAAAATCAAAAAAATTAAAATTTATATTAAACATTGCTTTTATTACAATGAATAATTAAAATTTATTAATTAATAAAATTATGCAATCTTAATTTCAATTTAAAATTAGTCTTAATTTAAAGTTAATTTTCAAAATGCATTTGCTATCGATATTGTAGTATTAAAATTTTGTTACTGATATTATCTTCATTAAATGTTAAAATTCATAAAATTATAAATTCTTTGTATTTCTATATTTTATTTTAATTAAATTACTATTTGAAATTATTGTAATAGAATAAATCAACTTGCGGGAAGGGAATTTATTTTAGCTTTACAGTATTTACCTTTTAGAAGTTAAATTAAATTATTCTATGCGGAAAGTCTATAGACATTGAAGAAATTTAGTGTTAACTAATTTTCTGTTTAACTATTTTTCTGCATTTATTGCTGTTTAACTAAATATACAAATAAATTATTCTATGTGCAAAGTCAATAGACTTTGAATGGATGAAGTGTTAACTGGTTTGCACTTTAACTATTTTTTCTGCAAGAGATAAAAAGTTTTATTTCTTTAGGGAAAGTGTAAAAATATTTAAAAACAGTATGAAAAAAAGTATTGTGTATTTTACTTTTTTTATTGTTCACGCTTTGCTGTGAAGAATAAAAAAAAGTATTGTGTATTGCACTTTGCTGTGAAGAATAAAAAAATATTGTGTATTGCACTTCGAAGTGAAGAATAAAAAAAAAATTTGTGTATTGCACTTCGCTGTGAAGAATAAAAAAAGTATTGTGTATGCACTTTGAAGTGAAGAATAAAAAAAAATTTTGTGTATTGCACTTCGCTGTGAAAAAAAAAAAATGTATTGCACTTCGCTGTGAAGAATAAAAAAAGTATTGTGTATTGCACTTCGCTGTGAAGAATAAAAAAAGTATTGTGTATTGCGCTTTGCTGTGAAGAATAGGACTCTTTGGGCTATACCTTTAGATACAGCCAATATGTTTCTTTTGTTCTTGCCACAAATTGTTAATCAATCTTTTCTCTCACTTTCGCGTTCCCTGCTTGGAGTGAGGAAAAAATTTAGTAATTATAAATTTGGGTAAAATATGAATTTGATGAGCTAGAAAAGCAATCATAACTATAACAACCCTAATATTATAAGTGGTTGTAAAATAGCCCTGCTATGAACTTTTATATTTCAATTAGTATTTAATAATTCCTGAGAGAAAAATTTAAATATTAGGCCAGTTCTACAAGATCTTGCATTTAAAAGGAATATTAATTTTAAATTACTTGTCCATGGGTTTCAATCTGAAAAAATTTAGAGCACTATTGTGCTTTATTTTCAGTTCCCACGTAAAAGTAAAATCTAAAATAAGGTTTTGTGGTACCTCTGACTTTAATCTTTAATTAATTTAATCTTTATTTATTTAATCTTCATTACTTTTCTCTCTTTTTTTTACTGTTTTATTTATATTTAACTCCATAAATGAATATTATAGTGACGAAGCATAGATTAAACAGTGTGATAGTTATTATTAGGATACAAATGACATTATACTTTTTATCTTTCCTCATTTAAACCGTAGGTATATAGGAAAAGTATTGCGTTAGCAAATGCATCCGGAACTGGAATGACACCGGAATTATCCTTTTTTTCGTTTTAAGTGTCCTAAGTAGTTTTCTCAATCTGTGTAGTCTCTCTGTGTGTGTGTGTGTTATCATCGTAGCTCCCAGTGTATTTATGCTAGAGAGTTGAAACTTTGTACAAAAATTAGTCTATAGCTGTAGTTGTGCTATTCGGAAAATAATTGTTTATAACGTCACTATCCGCAATTGTGTCTCAGCTAATATTTCAAATAATTATATAACGCGAAAAAATGTTTTAATCAGATTGAAATTTACCACGCATTTCATCTCAGATTATTACTTTGTTTAATAAATTTTTATCCGAAGTTTCTGTTATTTTTATTCCGAAGTGTTTGTTATGTCACTAATTTTAGAAAGCGTAGAGCGTGGCGGACCTAGTTCGGTGACCACCGGGAATAGAACGGAATTGAGTATTTCGGGTTCGAAGATATATATAAATCAATATAAATAAAGTAATTTTCTTTTTATGAGGACGAGCAAAGTAAATCCAGATAGGTGATGAGAAAGTCCTAGGTACCCCACACCCGTTTTTGAAACAGTGTTACAGACTTTCTCATCTTCTTACTGTTCTTATAAATTATACTCAACAAAAATATTTCCTCTCTATTTATTCATCATTATGAGAAAATTTTTCTAAGAAATTTATAAGTTTAAATAAACGCGCAATAAAACATTTAACTTCAACAAGTCTGAAATATTAACAATCTATGGCTAATGTTAATAGAGAAATTTCAACAAAATTAACCCATTTTCAAGTTTGATGATTAATTCAAGCGAAAAATATAAGTCTGTTCTCAGCGTTACTCTTCAAATACATATTAATTTCTTTTTGTTTAAATACTTATATAAATTACCCTTGTTTTTAAATACGTATTTTATCTGATGATAAAATACATAATTTTACGTCTATATTTGCTTGCTATTTTGTTAAACAATTCTAGTTTGTCATCTATTCATGTTTGACTAAATTCAGTTCTATCAAATGATTTACTTTAGTAGTTTGAATTTAGAAAAGTATTTGATTTTTTTTACTGTTTCCTTACCTAATACCCTTTGTAAGAGGGTAAAATATTGTGTTTTTTTGAAATAATTCGCCTTCAGGGAGTAAATTTTACTGCTACAGTACATGACATTAAATTAGTGCTTCACAGAGTAACTCATAGTAAACAAAATTAATATACTATACTAAAATTATTATATCTGTAATCTTCTTCTGTTTCTAATAAGGACATTTTTAAATAAATGATTATTTTTAAAATTTTGTTTTTTTAAATATTTTTTTAATATTTGATGATTCGAAATGTTCTTGTACAAAACCTATAGTTAATTACAAGACCTAGCTAATTTATTATTATTAATATATATATTATAATATTAATATATATATTATTATATATATATTATATATATATATATATATATATATATATATATATATATATATATATATATATATATATATATATTATTATATATATATTATATATATATATTATATATATATATATATATATATATATATATATATATATATATATATTAGGTAGAAATTTATTTATTAAAATCCGTTGCTAAAAGAAACGAAATATTATTCTTTTATTTATTTCAACATATCGAAAAACCTTTTGTCCCATGAAAGATTATTAAAAGTGAGTGCCTATTTTTTTTTTGAACCACTTATAAAATGTAAAAGCCCGACGACTTTTGATGTGTTGATTTTCCAGCTTCAGATCTGTGGCTTATTTTAAAAAGAAAAATGAGTTTCTTGAAGCATGAAAAAATTTAAGAACTTTTTTTTGTACTTGATGAGAAATCTTAAAACACGCTCTAGTTAATTCTAAAAAAAAATATTTTGGAAAAAGTTATTTTTTAACCTTAGGAGTTACCTTTTGTTCACTTTTCCTTATCTTCAAAATTGTATTAATAACATCTACTTAAAACTGATTCCTATATTTTAGAAGGCGACAGATAATATGTTTTTACTTAGGATTTGTTAATTGTTCATAATTTCTCTAATTTTTAAATATTAATTTAGTAATACATAATTTAAGACTTTTGCAGTTCGCTTTGAACATTAATAATAATAATTTTATTTATTAATTACATATGCTTGGAGGATGTTACAAGTCATTTATGGCAATTAAAACTGGAATAATGTATTTATTATAAAAAATAAGTTGAGGAACTTTTATACGTCTCAGGTTGATTTATTCTTTAAAAAAACTAATGTTAATTCTAACCATATTAATAACAATATTTTATCCTAAATTTCGTTTTTCAATTTAAATTTTTTTGTTGCGACTGGAACTAGGTCTCATATCTATTAAATCTAAACATTTTAAAGCTGTGGCAACACATACACTGAGACGAGTGACATAGCAAACCAATTAAATTCTTACTTTGCTAATGTAGGATCTAACCTAGCAAATATCATAACATCAAAAAATAAAACATCTTCCGACCAAAACAGACTACAACAGAGACCTATAAAATCTACACTTAATACATTTACACCAATAACTGAGAAAGAAATGAAAAATCATATCAATAGTCTTAACTCCGACACTGCGCCCGGAATAGACAGTATTAAAGCTCAATTTCTTAAACAGGCGATAGAAAACATAGTTAAGCCAATGACTTACATCAGCAATCTATGTTTTAACCAGGGAGTATTTCCTGAAGTACTGAAGCGAGCAGTAGTTATCCCCTTGTATAAACAAGGGGATAAATCAGATCCCTCTAATTATCGCCCTATTTCACTCTTGTCTAATATTTCCAAAATTCTTGAAAAATGTATTAAATACAGATTATTGGAGCACTTAGAAAAAAAATAAAATAATTTCAAATAACCAATTTGGTTATATGAAACAAAAAAGTACAGCGGACGCGGTATACAAATTAACAGAGTTAATTATAAACGACTTGGACAGAGGTGTAAAATCTTTAGCAGTTTTTATCGATGTTAAAAAGGCCTTTGACACCTTATCGCATGAAAAGCTGCTAAATGTTTTGTACTCCATAGGTATCCGAGATACGTGCCTAAAAATGTTTAAAAGCTATTTAGAAAATAGGCAACAACAACTAAACTAGAAAACAAGTTAAGTTCGCCCGAAAAACTTAAGTTTGGAACCCAACAGGGCACGGTAATTTCACCATGGCTTTTTTTAATTTATATAAACAACTTACTGTACTTAAACAATGCTTACATGGAAGTCATTTCCTTTGTAGATGACACACTTTTATATGTCAGGGGCTTTAACTGGAACCAGGTTTTTACGAAAGCTACACAGGGTGTTGCTCAAGTAAAATCTTGGTTTGCAGATAATATCCTCACGATGAACCTTAGCAAAACTAAGTACATGTGTTTTTCTTTAGATAAGCGTGGTCAACCACCAACACACTTAAAACTAAAACTTCAACACCCACCATGTTCACACTCACAAAACACTAACACATACTTAAACACTGACTGTACTTGCACTGACATAGAACGAGTTACAAAAATTAAATATTAGGAATCATCATAGACAACAACTTAAACTGGAAAGAACATATCAACGAAGTAGTAAAAAGAATACGCAAAACCATGTACGCATTTATTAAAGTAAGGGACTTCGCAAGTAAACCGATACTAAAAGCTATGTATCACGCACTCACTGAGTCAGTGATAAATTACTGCATTCTAGCTTGGGGAAGTGCATCAAACACTCTATTAAAAACGGTTGAAACAGCGCAGAAAGCCACTCTTAAAATAGCGCTCAAAAAGCCAAAAAGATTCCCATCTAAAGACATATTTAATAGTTTTAAAGTGCTACCTGTTGAGCAATTATTTAAAAAATCTGTACTAATAAATACTATTTACAAGATAACAAAGATAAACTACAACATACACACGACACTAGATCACAACACACAAACTACGTACAAACTCCACAATGTAAAACAAACAAAAAACAGAAACATGCAATTTACCTGGGACCAACGTACTACAATGAGCTACCAAATACTTTACAACAAATTTCATCTCTGTATTGCTTTAAAAAACAAATAACCCAATATCTTTAGATCAGTACCTCAATAGGGCCTAATTTACTCACTTGACAGCGATTTATTATGTATTATATCCATATTAATATGTATATGTATTTGATTATAAATGTGAAGAACATTTAATTAAATTAACTTAAAAATAAAAAAAAAATATGAATGTATGTATGTATGTATGAATGTAAGTATGCAAGTTTTTTTTATTTATTTATTTTTTTACTTTTAGGAAAGAGGTTTTTTTTTATTTATTCTAAAACACTTTAAATCAAAACAAAATTTAAATCATATGTTGTATGAAGTTGATTATAAAATTATACGAAAACTGTTTTTGTTCTCATTGGTATCGCTAAAAAGAAGACTGGAGCGCCTTAAATCTGTCAAATATTTTAAGCCTGCATGTTTTAATCTAAGGATTGTAATTTGTAAACCCTACTATTCATCCTTGTTAAAGCCTATTTCTAAATAGTTTTATCTGTCTACAAATAATTTATCTATTTAAATTCAATTTTTCCTAGAGGATGTGACTTAATTTAACAAGCGAAACTACTCCGAAGTAGTGAAAAGGAACGTAGCGAATCTAATATGATGAGGAAAAGTTTCGAGGTACCCCGTGCCCGATTTTATTTTATTCTAAGTGATAGTATCTATAAAATTCACTCATAGAAAACAAGGGTTAATTGATTAATCAAATTTTGTCATTTGAAAGAATAGATAAACGCTTCGGTTCACGGATATAGAAAATGTAACGTTCCTTATGTACGCGACGAAATTTGACTGCATGCAATTTCGTTAATTTAGGAAATTAAAATTAATAGCGCTTCAAATAATTCTCTTTATGATAACTGTTATTGGATATGAGTGAAAGTGTTCGTTTGATGAATCAAACGAGTTGTGAATTTTATTGATTTAAACAATATATTTGTCGAAAAAAATGTATTAATATTTACCATGGTTTTTATGGGGTATATAGCATAATAATTAAGTTTAAATCTTACTTAAAGTTTTTATATGATTAATGTTATAATTTATGTATCCTGAACCTTGGAGGTAGTAATTAAATAAATGAAGCGATAGTCTCTCCACAAATGTAAATAAATATTTGCATGCCGGCTTTCGACTGTTAACAGCCATCATCAGTGCCGTAGAGAAGCGAGAAAGGAAGAAAAATATAGACTATATCATTTGAGACAGAGGTTGAAAACTTCCTTTCTCGCTTCTCTACGGCACTGATAATGGCTTTCGACTGTTATAGTACAAGAGATAAATGCTTGTTGTCGCTAAATATTATAACATTAATTATTAATTTATAATGTTAATAATTAAAGCGACAGTCTATCCACAAATGTAAAACTATATTCATAGTTTTATGATATAGACTGTCGCTTTATTTATTTAATGTTATAATATTTAGCGACAACAAGCATTTATCTCTGTATTATCTCTTTATTTAAATTTGTAGAAAGCTGTCACATACAATTCTTGTATAATTTCATAAATTAAATTTTAACAAGATGTATGTCAAAGTATAAATGTACTTAAGTTTTACATGTTCGAGAATGTTGAAATTATTTTTAAAGTTGTAGTTTAGATAAAGAGAGTGAATTTGTTTTGTATGTTCCATCTATATACAATGAATGCGCATCTATAAAATAATCAACCATTATTGATTATTATGAGTCATTTTGACGTACACATCAAAAATCTAGTACGAGGTACCTCAAAACGTTTTTCCATAGCAAATAAGCTACGCTCGTCCTCACTGCTCTGAACTCGCTTCGCTCATCCTTTAAATATAAAAATCATCGTGTTAGTAATACAACACGTATATGGACAGAGACGCTCGTTTCGCTCGTATTCAGACAGAAAAATATTTTTTTTTTTATTTCCAGCAGTCACCCATCCGGGCACTGACCTAGCACGTTGCTACTTAACTTATACGATCAATCAAAAACCGTAGTTAGACTTGCAGTGATAATAAAATATTAATTATTAATTAACAAATTTATTAATTATAAATTAACAAAATTATTAATTACTTTTGTTTAATTAACAAAAATTTTGTTTCTTTATTTTGTTCCTTATGCTTTTTGGCTTGAACATGTAAAACCTAATGGTTATAGACACCAAACGATTTTTATAAATGGATTTTTTTTTAACCAAAAAATTGACAAAGCCTTCTCCAGTTTGTGTTTAAGTAAGGAGTAGGATTAATGTATTTACTTATTTGAAAGTATGGAACAGTTCAAATTTCACAACTTAAGAACCCAAGACAAGTTAGAATTTCAAATCAACCAACCCCTTCCTTCTGCATCCTACTTTCTGTTTTTGAGTGAAGAGCTTATAGGTTTCCTAAAAACCACAGTAACGACTAAACAGAATTCTAAAACTTTACTGAATTTCAAAATTTAAACTTTTTAGGGATATCATTTAAATATTAATTAATTCTAACCTTAGCTCTTAGTTGCGAATGATTTTTTTAAAATTAACTACCAACAGGTGTTAAAAATAATTATAAATTTAAAATAGAAATCTTACTCCAAACACTTTATATTTCTGTATACCACAAAGTATAAACAGTAATTTTAACTTTCCTAGCCTTCTACCAAGATGCTATAGAAAAGTATTGTGAACTAGGTGAAACCAAATACTTATCAGTTTCAGGTGTTTTTTAGGTCCCTCTGTGTTGCTTTTTACAATATTAACATAAACAATTATTTAATTGTTAAGATAGGTAAGAAAAAGTAAAAAAGAGTTTCCATTTTATAGTTTTTATGGTTTCCTTCCTTAATATTTTAGGAAGTAACTTATAACAATGCCTTACTAAACTCTGATTAGTCTAATTAAAATTATGTCGTAAATGTATCTTTGTATTATTCATTTATAAAGAACATGAAACATATTAGCAGTATAAAGTTTAAAATTAATATTATAAGTTTTTTTTATTATTATATGGAATCAAAGGCTCTTTTGCGCATTAAAATTAGGTGCTTCTTTGTTTTAGATTAAAATTTAATAATTAGTACTAATTAATACTTTGTAGAATAGTTTTACTCTAGTGCATTCGAGTATTAAAAGTCTTGTATTATGAAATTACGTAATACTTACTTAATTAATAATGAACTTACATTAAATTTAAATCAATCCACCTAATCAACATTGTTAATTAACTACAATAATTACCGTAGGGTAGTAAAAGACTAACAAAGAAAAGACTAGAGTCTTTTACTACCCTAAGAATGAGATGTGGAAGATCGGCCAGAGCCGAACATCTACCTTTTATTTTCTTTATGGATTTTCTATATTTATGTTTACAATTTGTTCTTTCACTTTCTGTATATTTACTTTTGTAAATTGTTTTTTTTTTTTAAATATTTTTAATGTATAATGTTTTTACTTTTCCTTATTTATGCCGGTACATAGGATATAGGTATAAAGGAAAACTGTTGTTTTTCTTAAATCATGTAAATGGTTTTTAGGAATAATCTTTTTATGTAATATATAGACCTAGGTAAAATTACTATACATTAATCTCTTTTTTTCTATGATTTTGTTCATTCAAAAATATAATTTGTACGTTTTGTAAAAGAAAATAATAAACATTTACTTATATATTCTTTATAATAAACATATTGTATCATGGTTATTATTTATAAACAGTTTTGTTACTAGTTAGTTAGCTACTATATTATGAATAACTGATAATAATTGGTTTAAGTTAAAATTATTGTTTAATCAATCATGTTAATGTAAAATACCTGTTTGTTAATGTAAATTTTTTTAAAAAATGCACTCAAGTCATTTGATAAAAATTGAACTAATGTTTGTCTTCTAGATGGCTACATGTCTTATATAATAGCACAACTACACCCATGGTCTGATTTTGTACAATGTTAACAACACTCGTAGCGTAAAATACACTAGGAGCTATAATGATAAAAGACACACACACCTACTGACAGACAACTTTGTAAAAACCATAGAGAGGCCTTAAAAAACACCTGAAATGGATAATTCCGGTGACATTCCAGTTTCGGATTTTTTGTACAATGTTACAACTTCGTAGCGTAAAATACACTAGGAGCTATAATGATAAAAGACACACACACCTACTGACAGACAACTTTGTAAAAACCATAAAGAGGCCTTAAAAACACCTGAAATGGATAATTCCGGTGACATTCCAGTTTCGGATTTTTGTACAATGTTACAACTTCGTAGCGTAAAATACACTAGGAGCTATAATGATAAAAGACACACACACCTACTGACAGACAACTTTGTAAAAACCATTAAGAGGCCTTAAAACACCTGAAATGGATAATTCCGGTGACATTCCAGTTTCGGATTTTTGTACAATGTTACAACTTCGTAGCGTAAAATACACTAGGAGCTATAATGATAAAAGACACACACACCTACTGACAGACAACTTTGTAAAACCATTAAGAGGCCTTAAAAACACCTGAAATGGATAATTCCGGTGACATTCCAGTTTCGGATTTTGTACAATGTTACAACTTCGTAGGTAAAATACACTAGGAGCTGTAATGATAAAAGATACACACACACCTACTGACAGACAACTTTGTAAAAACCATAAAGTAACCAACACTGACAACTTCGTGAAAATCATAAAGAGGCCTTAAAAACACCTGAAATGGATAATTCCGATGACATTCCGGTTTCGGATTTTTTTGCCAACACAATTCTTTCCTATATACCTACGGTATAAATGAGGAAAAGTAAAAAAAGCTTATGAAATTCTTCAGATGTCGATATAGGATGAGGAAAGTAGGTGAATTGGACTTCCAACCAAAATTTGCCCGGTATGCGGACCCACGCGCCAGAATTTTTATGTACAACTTTAGTCGTATTTTTAGTTAATTTTAGAACTGCATAGAATTCAATTATTTTTATTCCATTTTATCCTTTTTAACGAATAATTTTATTGATTTCAAAAACGACTTTGATTTAAAAAAAGTATTAAATAACCATAGTAACATTTCCCTTTGTAGTCATATATTTATTGAAATATATCACAAAAATAATAAAATATGAAATTTGCTTTTTCATAAAAGATTTTAAGTATATAAATACGGCTAAAGGGAAGAATAAAGAGAGATGGGGCTAGAGTGGGGTAGGCTTGAAAAACCACAAACCCCTATTAAAATTCTATAGGAATTTAAGTGGATTCACATTTTAACCCAATTTTTAATATAAAGAGATGAACTTATATATAAAATAATTGGAAACCTAATATCCATGTACTCGGCAATATTAAAGAGATTTATCAAGTCGCATATTGCTCTGATATAAAATCTTTTTTCATTTATAATATTTTTTATTTTTATTTATATTATATATAATTTTCTACTTTTAAAATTTTTGTATTTTTTTGTAGGTAACAATCGATTTTTTAAATGATTTAAAGGCAATTAAGGACGTTATTTTTTCAATTATTCATATATTTTTATCAATTAAAAACAAGTTGCATTATATGAGACTAAGCTGCCTATTTTAAGCAATAGAACAAAAACATCTTAGGTTATTTAGTTTTTGGGGGTTTGGTTATTACAGAATTGGTGGTAAAAGTTAGGGCAACCATTCCGCTAGGCCCCCTAATCCCATATATATTATATATATATATATATATATATATATATATATATATATTATATATATAATATATATATTCTGTGTGGGTGTGTGTATGTATATATGCGTATGGAGAAATTAATATTTAGAAGATTTATTTATGTAAATAAAAAAAATAAATAGTTATTACACAATAATGAACATTTATAACATTTTTATGTCGTATCATTCTCTTTAAGCAGTTATTACTTAAACTTATAATGTCTTTTTGTAAACATATTTTCTAGCTAATATGTATGTTTGTTGTGTTACAGGTAAATGTCGCTGCAAACTTCCTTACTTATTTTATCAATAAGTAATAGCGTAAGAGTATCTTATGTATTTTTATTATGCATGTTACTTATTATATACTATATAATAATAATAATAATAATAATACTATATTACATAATAATATACTGTATGGTATTATAGTATTATTTGTCTATAATTATATTATAAATAGCAGAGTCATATATAATTACTCTAAGCAGTTTATATTCAATATATTTTCCGCGTGTCACTGTATCTCTATTTACAATAATTGTCTTGATATATATATATTATAATATATATATATATATATATATATATATAATATATATATATATATATATATATATATAATATATATATATATATATATATATATTATATATATATATATATATATATATATATATATATATATATATATATTGTGTGTGTGTTGTGTGTGTGTGTGTGTGTGTGTGTGTTGTGTGTGCTTTTCGACTGTATGATTAACTACATCAGAAAGTTTTTGCCAATAGATATGCTATCTAAACATAGCTAGTTACGTATACTACCCAAAAATGAACTACAAACTAAACTAAAGATATATACTCTTGAAGACGCTTAACATTACGGTTAAGGGTTCAAGAAATGAACTATAGAATTATTTACAATTATGACTATTAATGGAAAAGTTAACAAAAATAATGTATTCAAATTTTTATCAAACCATAAGCTAAAAAATCGTGTACGGTAACCTTATACATCGGAACTTTTCCTTATCACATCGTTTGTGATAAGGAAAAGTCCTTATCACAAACTCGCTTTTCTTGCACCTCGCAAACTTGCACAAACAAAGCGAGGAGTGCTTCGTATGTCTTCAGATTGAAAGCATTCGTGTTTATTCTCTCTGGTTACTCGTACAGCATTTTCTACACTCAATGCTGCTTAACTTTTATGATTCAACAAATACCATAGATATTGTTACAAAACTTGTGTACTCATTTATTGCGTAAAGGTATACATTTGTACTAAATGTCAACTCAATTACATTATTTTCGGATTTTTTAGAAGTTTTTAATAAAAAACCTTCACAAGACATTTAATGAAATTTGATCTATTAGATAATAAGATAAAACTTGGTGCATATATTAGTCTTAAACATGGCTACAGTCGTGTTAGATTTCAACCTGATCGCATCGTTTTTCCTTCTTTTATTATTTTTCGACATTTTTACTAAGTCATTATTGCGGGTTAATGACTTCTTAAACAATTAATATTTTTCGAATAGTACAACTACAGCGGTAAACTGATTTTTGTACAAAGTTTCAACTCTCTAGCATAAATACACTAGGAGTTAGGATAATAACAGACACACACACACGCATACAGACAGACAACGTTGTGGAAACACGCAGGAGGCCAAAAAATCACTAAAACGAATAATTCCGATGACATTCCGGTTTTGGATTTTTTTGCCACAATTCTTTTCCAGTATACCTACGGTATAAATTGGGAAAATTAAAAATAAAATTTACCAATATAGGAGTTTAAGAAAAAATGGAAGGTAAGTTATAAATAAACCTATCAACAGGGAGCGGTAATAAGTTTTTATAAATATTATTTAAGTTATTGGTGTTACTTTTCTTGTTGCAAACTAAAACTTTCCGGTGTTATGTGCTCTATTTCGTTAAAAACGGTAAAAAAAAGGTAAAAAATTCAAGAATTTTACTATTTTCATATCCAACATCATGTGTATTGCTAATAGCTTGTTGTGTAAGAACCCACTGGTTTTTTCTAGTTCT
Source organism: Microvelia longipes (assembly GCA_018340805.1). Lineage (NCBI taxonomy): Eukaryota > Metazoa > Arthropoda > Insecta > Hemiptera > Veliidae > Microvelia > Microvelia longipes. The sequence goes on along the minus strand of JACMZG010001913.1, from coordinate 18,204,204 downwards.
TTTAGCTGACATTCAATTTATGATCGGATAATTAATTTTTAAATTTTGCGACTCTCCAATATTTGTTTTTTTTTTACGTTATTAAAAAACAATATTAAGTTTCGCTAAACGTTATTTTGAGGATAAGGACCTCTGAAACAGACTTTAAAAACACTCGCTAATTCTTCATAAAGAATAAATTTAGTCTCAGTTTTAGCATTTATTTAACTTACTGACTATACTTCCTACTTTTATTCCAAAAAAGGAAGTTTAAGCACATTCTTTATTTTAGCACGGTTCATAAACTTTTATACCCTAGAAGAAGTCGTTGCATTAAATTTTGAAACTGTTCTTCTCTGTATAAATTCATAATACATTTTACGACCTAATATTCTTATTTTTACGTTTTTAGAATAAGACGGTGAATATTTTACTTTATTTTGGAATATGTGTTAAAGATATATGATGTTAAAAAAACAAGAGAGATTTCTTACCTTTTTTCCTTAAAAATATTGTATGTATTTTTTATAATTTTCTTGTACTTTTTATAGTTAAGACATTCATTCATTAATCTTGTTAGCTATACTATTATTTAATTAACTTATACTACTGCTATTTAGTAACTTTTACTATTAAAACAATAGCTTTGGATTTATAGTCCATTCATCAGCGGTTTTGGGTTTAAATATCCGCTTGGATAGCCTTAAAATTTGAAACACACTTAGAAAAATGTCAAGGTAAAAAAGTTATATGGTGCCGATTTTTGCTTTTACCTTGGGGGTGAGTGCCACCCCTTCTCGGGGGTGAAAATATTTCACCTTAAAATAACCCCGGGATTCGATAGAGTGTTCAATTTTAAGTAAAAATGTTCTATAGACTTTTCTTGTTAAATTAATACTTTCCGAGTTATTCACGATTAAAATTGTTATTTTTATACCTAAAAAATTCATGTTTTTGAGTGGTTTTTTTTAAAAAAAACTCTAAAACTGTACATTTTATGAAAAAACTTATTACAATAAAAAAGAAGCCTTTTAAAATTCCAAATCGAATGGTCTTTTTAAAATATTTATCGCTGTAATACATCCCGAGTTTCAGCCTGATGAAGGTGAGGATTTATTTGAATCAACTTTAAATCAAACCTTATATCATTAAATAACTTCAAAAAGAGTAGTTTTTTTAAAAAAATGCATAGAATATTTTTTAAATTGTTTAAAAAGACTTTTAAAATGAGCTACGGTTAAAGTGATTTATGTGAAAAATAATTGCACGATTACAAAAAGAAGATAAAAGTCTCTTTTTTAAAAAAATTGAGGGAATAATCGTATGTCTTTTCCACAAAAATGAAATTTAATCTTTACCGTCGCACAATTATCTGAAACTATTAAGTAGTAAAGAAATTTAACTATGTATATTAAATAAATTCTAATGCTCCGTAAAATAAATCATTAAATAATTTAAAGCTTCAAAAAATGTTTTTTTTTTTTTGGAAATTTTGAATAAAGGGTAGTTTTTTAGGGGTTGAAAATACTTTTATATAAAATACTTTTTAATATAAAAAGTAAATCTTTGTTCGACGTATTTAAAGGTTATTAAGATTTAAATAACGCAACAATACATGATATTTTAAATTTTTGTATAAAAGGGTAGTTTTCTCCCCTTAAAAATAAAAAGCTGGCATTTTCATCATATAACTTTTGAAGAGGGAGGTAAAATGAGCTTACTTGCTAAGTTTTTATCAAAGACAGCGCGGTTCTTTAAAATTAAGAGGTTTTGCGATATTTTACCGCTGATGGATGGACTATTATTGGATGATGTAAACTAAGGCAGAGAATTAGCTAGATATGTGATATTTTGAATATTAATTTGATGATTTTTATGATGATTGAATATGACAAAGTCTGGGTGAATGGTATAGCAAATATTTAGTTATATTTAAGTAGGTATATGGTTTGTGTTATTTAAGTAGAGAAGTAAATTATTTCATGAAATAGGTGAATATTATGATTGATATGTTTAACTAACGTAATAAACACCTCACCAAGAAAATACTTTCAGCAACCAACTTTTTAACCATTATGTGTGATCTCTTAAACTTTTTTTCTCATTTATACCGTATAGGAATATAGAAAAAGTATCGCGATTTATCTATAAAAATCCAGATGTTCAATGTTCGACGTGTTGGTCGAAAGCGCTCTGTTTTATTGTAAATAAATATCATAAACAGTGGAGAGACTTTCTATTCTTTCGTTCTTTTAAAAATCCAAAACTGAAATTTCACCTTTTGGTGACCAAATTACCGTTGGATTAAAGTTGGCTGTCTGTATGTAAGTTTGAGTTTGGTTAAAAATCAGTATATTTATGCTAGAGAGTTGACAGTTCGTACCAAAATCAACCTTTTGGTCTTATATATTTGCCGTTGTGCTATATTTTTAAGACGTTAGTAACCAGCAATGATTCAGCAAATATTTTGAAAGTTTATGAGGCTAACAAATGTTTTAAGTTTCATCTCATTAATAGCATTTGTTAATTGTTTTCGAATATTATTATTATTAAAGATTGGGGTTGGAGTCGAGGTTAGACCCCATTTGCACTGCGACTGGAAGTCTATTGTACAATTTCTCAATTGGTCCAGGTTAGAATAATCCTTTCCCCGGACTAGGTCAAGGATCTTTTTTTTTGACCAGTGATTCATTGGTAGAGTCAACTAAGTGAGTGCTGCTACCAAAGTTGGAGAACTTTGAAAGGCTAGGGCTTCACATCTCAGAAATATGTGAGAGGCAGTTTCGGTTTCCGATTCACAAAGCCTACACACTGGGTTATCTTTAAAGATACCAATTGTATGGAGATGTTTTCGGAGGTGACAGTGACTAGTCAGTAGTCCAGTTACTGTTCTAAGGTCCCTTCTGCTTAGACTGAGGAGGTCCTCAGTTACTTTGGGACTGGGTCCTTTTAACATAGGTTTACTGTGCCTCATGTTTTCGAATAACTTGTATACATATTCTAAAAAATTTTCAACAATCATAAACTAAAAGGAGGAAAAGTTACGAAGTACCCCGTTCCCAATTTCTTATGTATTTTTAATTATATAGAGTTTAAATTTAGGAATCTATTTTAAATATGTTTGATAAATTTTCTACGCTATACTTTAATTAGTGATAAGTGATAATAAGTGATTAGTAGATATATTTTGTTTACAAATCTATTACTCTAATTTCCTGTATTAAGTGTCGTAATTTTATTTATCTCCAGACGGTATATAATACGAAATTTAATGACTAGTTTAAGAGAGTAAAGAATCACTTTTCACTCCAAGGGAGTAAAAAGTAACAGTTGCCAACTTAACTTAATAATCGACAAACTGAATGATATATAATTATTTTTATTTAAAAACTAAGAACCTATAAATAAGAAATATCAGGATAAGATGTATGAAAAAAGAATATAACATTAACAATTATTTTAAGTAGAACTAGTGTAATGCTAATAATTATATAAGAATAAATAATTTAAAAAATAAAACTAGTTCTTTATTTAAAAGAAAAAAAAATTAAGTTGGCTATCCTGATTTTTTTAAAATCACTTTAAGATTTGCACACTCATTGTTTTTTTTCGACAAATATCATTAAATCAAAAGTTTTTTAGTTTAAAACCTTAGCTTTAAACTATTTAACCTGTCTTAAACTTTAATAATTAGATTAAAATATTACTTATATACTGCTCTTAATATTTCAAATTATGTCGATAATATTGTTTGCAATATTGACAAACTTTTTAACAATACACCTCCTGACATTGCTATTGAAGCGAACTGGTAAAAGAAAACTTGTTACCAAAGAAATCGAAAAAGTTATATGACAAAGCATGTAACAATTTTAAAAGTTGGTGTCATGATCATAATATACAACAAGTAAGTGAAAATGCATTGCTTGTTTATTTTAATAATGAATGAAAAACAAAAAAGCGTCAAAGTCCTGTGGTCGCTGTATTCAATGATCAAATCATCTTTGCTTGTGAGAGAAAATGTTAATATCAAAAGCTATGCATCACTAATAGCATTATTAAAAAGAAAAAAACGAAGGTTATGATGCAAAGAAAGCGAATGTTTTTACTAAGAACCAAGTTGAAGATTTTTGCATAATTCACCTAACGACAGTTTCTTATGAATAAAGGTAAGATAATTTTCAGTTAAAAAAATCTTGAAAAAAGAAATGAAAAAAACATTCTTACTTTATTTTCAATGTCGGCGTCTGGAGATAAAATCTTGTCTGCACCTTGGAGTAAATGCCATTATTCCCTCTGCAATAATTCCTCCTCGGCTTCGCCTCGGAGTAAATAGCTATAAACTCCCGGCTTCGCCTCAGGAGTTAAACAAATAAATCCCTCGGCTACGCCTAGCATTTAAATCCTTGGTTCCCTCGGCTTCGCCTTAGGAACCAACATAATGCTCAGGGAAATAATGACATTCTTTACTCCCTTGGTGCATAAATAACTATTTCTAATCCCCATAGGAATAAAGGTTACATCTAATGAATTTTATCTCATATTAAACTTTCATCTTTATTTAACTTAAACTGTGATTTTTTCTTGTTGGTGCTAAGTTTTTCGTGAAAAATCAACTTTCATCCCGAAATTCTTTGTTTACTCAGGAAAGTGTTTACTTTTAAACTCTTTAACTTATCCTTCGCCTTTTAACCAACATTTTGCCTTTATATATTGATTTTCTTTTTTTTTGTGTTACTGAGTTATAAATTTATTAATTAATGTTATTTTGTTAAGAAAATGGCAACGATAGGAAGGGGGAATGGAACGATCTCGCCTTAACCTCTCGATTCCATAACTTTATCTAAGAAAGTTGATAAATATAATATATATATATATATATATATATATTAATATATATATGATATATATATATATATATATATATATATTATATATATATATATATATATATATATATAATATATATATATATATATATATATAATATATAATTATATATATATATATATATATTATATAATTATTATATATTATATTATATATATATATATATATATATATATAACCTTATACTATCATAACCCTCCCCATCCTCCTCCATGACCCCACCTTATAAGCTAATCATTCATATATTTTCTGAATAATAATAATGTTTATATATGTACAATATATCAAGCATGAAAGCAAGATTATATGCATTTTTTTTTTTTAACGCTAATTAAAGTTTTCCAAAAATACCTAAACCACAGCTGTGGCTTGCCCAGTTCTCAAGATATGCAAGTTTAAATAGCGGGGAAAATCGTATGGCTCCTCTCTTTTCCTCTTGGGTGTATATATACCCCTTTGTGCTTTGGCACTTGAGACAGTATTGTTATATTATTATTTTATTATTCTTCTTGAAAAATGAATGAATACTTAAACGAACTTCAAAATGAGTACTACTAAGCCCTCATCACTGTGTTTTCTTTTCCACATTTATACCGTACGAATGTAGAAAATGTATTGTGTTTGTTCTAAAAATCCGATCTTGGGGATTTATATGAATTATCTTTTTTTAATTGTTTTAAAGACCTCCTAAGTGGTTTTTAACAAGTTAAGTGTGTGTGTTTGTGCGTATATGTATGTGTGAGAAACACAAACGCACCCATATAGACACACAACTTTTCAAAAACAACTCAGTAGGTCTAAACAGGTTAAACGAAACGAAAATTCTTATGAGATCCCGGTTTTGGATAATTAGTCCGAACGCTATGATCATCGTAGCTACCTGTGTATTTATGCTAAAGAGTTGAAACATGGTATAAAAATCAATTTTTAGGTTTAGTTGTGATATCCCGAAAATATTTTCATTAAGGAAAAATAATGACTCAAAAATTTCGAAATTTTATGAAACGCAGAAATTTTTTTGATCCATTGAAAATTTAGCACACATATGGCTACATATAAGAACAACAAATATGCCAAGTTTCATTTCATTATCAGCATTAGTTCAAATATTTACCAAATCACTTCTATATGTTTTGTTAAAAATTGTAAAAAACTAAATAAGCACACTAAGTTTTGTTTCAATATGGAAAATGAATGTTTTTGTTAAAAAAATTAAGCTGCGTCAAGTGAGGTCAGTGCCTGTGTGGGTGATCGCTGATAATTAAACCCAAGTCCAAAATTTAGTGAGAAACGTTCCAAGGTATCCCGTATCCGATTTTTTCCTTAACCCATTACTTGATTTAAAAAAAAAATAAACAGAATTAACATTTGAGGGCACTTATTACATTTGAATGACCTCTTTATCCCACTAATGTCGAAAATCGGGTTCGGGGTACCTTATAACTTTTCCTCGTCACATCAATAAAGTACATAAATTTGTTTCGTTCCTAGTGGTTACCCATTCATGCTATGAGCTCGCTTGATGCTGCTTAATTCTTTTTATCCAACGAAAAACCGTAGATATACTTGATTGGTCTATATATAATGTCATATATATAATGTATGTATAAAATATTAAATTAAACTACTAAGATAAGAACAAATTAAGATATATACAGGGTGTTTGGTGAAATATGTAAACAAATAATTGGGGTGATTCTATGCCCCAAGGGATAAAAAACATGGTATGACCTGGGGTCATTTGTGGGGTCTCAACCGTTCTCCCACAAGGTAAAATTTCATCATTTTTTAGGATTGTGTATGTTGGTTTGAAAAACATGTTTAACTCCTAAAGTATAAACAATACAAATTAGTTATGAATGAATGAAAAAACCTGGGTTTTTACTTTGTTTACATTATCCGTCTTTTGTCAAAAAAAGAACAAATAATTATTGTTTTTGTCTAATTATTGTTAATTTTTTAATTGTTTTTTTTTTTTTGTAATAATTGTTTATGTTGTACTTTTTGTACTTTGTTTTATGTAGCCTTTGGGGCATAGAATTACCCCATTAATTTTTTTACACATATCACCAAACACCCTGTAAATGAAGATGCGTCTTTCAAATCCATACATTTCATATCGATTGGAATTTTCGCCCAATCGTTATTATTGCTGGTTATGACGTCATTAAAAATTATTTTCCGGACAGCACAACTAGACCTAAAGATTGCTTTTGTACCAAGTTTCAACTCTCAAAGATAAATACTATAAGAACTACATAATAACTGACACGCACTGACAACTTTGTGAAAATCTCTCTTGAGGACTAATAACTGACACGCACTGACAACTTTGTGAAAACCTCTCTTGAGGACTAATAACTGACTCGTACTGACAACTTTGTGAAAATCTCTCTTGAGGACTAATAACTGACACACTCTGACAACTTTGTGAAAGCGTCTCTTGAGGACTTAAATCGCATGAAAGGGATAATTGTGGTGATAGCCGATGTCGACATTTTTGGAAACAATACTTTTCTATATATCTTCGGTATAAATGAGGAAACGTTAAAATATGTTATATATCTGCTATAATGGCTTGACTTCAAATAATTTAATTTTAATATTTAAAATTAGCACAATTTATCTGCTATAATGGCTTGACTTAAAATAATTTACCTTTAATATTATTATTTAATTTTAATTTTAATATTTAAAATTAGCACAGTCTAGAGGCCCTGGATGGTTATATAAATATTATAGTAAAATTGCTTGCTCCGAAACATCGCTAATAAATTCCAAAATCCATAATAATCATTCTTATTGTTGCCGATTATAACACTTGAAGTGATTTATAATTCCCTCGTGATTCTAAATACGTCTTATTTCCTGCTTTATTATTGTTCCATTAAAACAATCGTAATGACTTGTTTATTTATAAGCTTCAACAATAGTTCTAACTTGTCTATTGTTAACAACAATTTAGCTCTCATGCTACATTTACCCATAGCATTGTGAACAGGTTAAACGTGTACAAATCAGAAGCAATGTATTTCTTAACGCTACACTGGACAATAAATACATTCCGTTTGAATTGATTTCAATGGTGATAGGGTATTCACTGGAAGAGAGATCTCTAAAAGGGATACCACATGTATTAATGCTTTGCGGGTTTAAGTAGAGGTATTAAGGTCATCCGTTTTAACCCTAAAAACACGTTTTGCTTTTTTCCTCCGATGTGACAATAATCGTGTTTTGAATCCTTTGTATGTTTATTTTAACTTGGGGAAATAGGATTACCATGGAAAAAGTGTTTTCTTAAGAGATATTTCAAACATTTTTATCTTTTCCTTGTCAATTTATTCGATTGCTTTTTTGAAATTTAGGTTTTATTTATTCAATGTTTTGTGTAGTATCAAGGATTTGATTTGTATCTTTATTTTTTCTTTTCTACACTTACTATCTTAGGTATAGAGGATAAATAGTGTGTTGCTGAAATCTGAAACAGGTTTTACATGAATTATCCGTTTCGTGGGGTTTTAAGGACCTTCAGATTGTTTGTTTTTATCTGTCGTTTGTTATTATGAGTGTATGTATCACATAATGGAATGCAAAACGTCCCATGTGTTATCACACATGTCTTATCATCATTTGCATCTGATGATAAGCAAAACATACTTCCTCTAATCATAAGCAAAACGTCCCGTGTTTATCACACATACTTCCTCTAATGATAAGCAAAACGTCCCATGTGTAATCAAACATACTTCCTCTAATCATAAGCAAAACGTCCGTGTGTTATCACACTACTTCTCTAATCATAAGCAAAACGTCCGTGTGTTATCACACATACTTTCTCTAATGATAAGCAAAACGTCCCATGTGTTATCACACATACTTCCTCTAATGATAAGCAAAACGTCCCATGTGTTATCACACATACTTCCCCGATGATAAGCAAAACGTCTCTTTTGTTAACATCATGCATACTTCCTCTGACGTTAAGCAAAACGAATCTTGTGTTATTGTCACGCTTACGTCCTTTGATGATAAGTAAACTGTTCCTTGTGTTATCATCAAAAGTGAGTATTTGGATATGTTTCCAACCCAATAATGATGTCATGGATTCATTAAGAATTCAAAGTTGACGTAGGTTGGGTTTATCGCCCTCTAGCATAAATATTTTGCATTGAACATATTGCTACCGGTGAACGGAATTGTTGGGTATGTAATGCGATCAACTCTATTACCCATTCATTTAAGGTTAACTTTTTAGTGAATTTCCGAAGAAAATTTGCGTTGGAATCAGCTTAATTTGTATTTTAATGACCCTTTAGGGAATATGATTTTCAGATTCAATTATATAATAATGAATGTAGAACACAACGAAAAATATATTAGCATCCATCAATAGTGTTCTCTATAGAGAACACACATCGGGGTGTAGTCATGTCTACATCGATATAATTAAGATAACCCAAATTAAAATCACTTTCAACGAAAGGTAAAATAATTACACCTTAAATACTTGTAATTTGAAGTTACGAGTTTATTAATACCGAAGCTAAATTTAAGTCTAAAGTATAAAGTATTGCTTTAACATAATTATGTGCATTGTGGTAAACAGCCAGGGAATTGTTTTTTTTCATACTTGTTGTCTGTAGCTGTTGCGTGAAAAGAGCTGTTTCGTCACTAGTTGCATAATGCTTAAACTCCTTTAGGGAAAATCTGTGAAAACATTTCCTTCCCATTTTTATCGGTAAGAAAATTATCTTTAAAGTCTCATATAAGTTAAGTCGGGAGTTGTCGTAAAAACGGAGGATACATCATGCTATCAACTTAGGTCATGTGGAAAATAAAAGATAAGAGCTTTTTGCCTTTAAACAGTCTTCCATCTACCAAACAGACATTCCTCTACGCGCCCTAGCTTAGACTTTTTTTACAGCGACATTAATCTTAGTATTGAATTTACTTGAATATCACGATTACGAATCAGGTAAGCAAACCTTTTGGCTAATATCTTAAAGAAAATAACTCAACAATTTTCATGTCATTTACCATAATGTAATCGGATGTTTGCTTGAGTACCAGTCAATAGGAATGGCGGTTAAAGATATCCAAATTTTTAGTTTATGTAAAAAACCATTTTGTTTGTGGAAAAAGCCAAAGATTCTGGGGTTTCTTAGATTTTAGATCCTTAGACGTAAGTTTTGTGACCTTTACATTAAATAAGCACGTGAAGTTATTGTGTCTTCAATATGATACAACTTATTATAACAGCCTTAATTTTTTTCGTTTGGGAAAAGTTGTTTGATATATACATCGGATGAAACATTTCTAATGCCCCAACATTAAATCCTTCATAATAAGGTAAAACATGGTCTTAAACCTTTCGAAATAAGGTAAAACATGGTCTTAAACTTTCGAAAATAAGGTAAAGCATGGTCTTAAACTTTCGAAAATAAGGTAAAACATGGTCTTAAACTTTCGAAAATAAGGTAAAACATGGTCTTAAACTTTCGAAAATAAGGTAAAGCATGGTCTTAAACTATCGAAAACTCGAAAAAAGGTAAAACATGGTCTTAAACTATCGAAAAAGCACTCTACCTCCTATTAAATTACGCTTGCAAGTTTAATTATTACCCTAATATGGTGATTTCGTTACTAATTTTGGTAACTGTGAACATATTACCTAATTTTGTAAATTGCTTTGGAATATTTTTTTTAAATTGATACCGATTTCTGAACCTTTTCCCTCTATATTCCGATAATTTTTTGCCTTGCAGTTGTTAAATCCACATTTGTAAAAAAAAAATTATAAAGTATATTTCTAAGAATACTTTGATGGAAAATTGCCCGAATATGGTGGTAATGTTGAGATAAAAATTCGTAGGATTCAATGCAGCTTCTAAAATAGGCAATATTACGATATGTTTTGATTTAAAATTTCAGAGTACTACTGCTGCTAAAGTGGTAACAAAATTTCGATCTTTGGGTAATTGTTTCCTAAATAAATTAAGCATAAATGTATTCACTGGGAGTTTAGACCATATTTGAAAGTTTAGGACTTCTTTTTTAACCCCTTATTTTTAACAATTAATTGATGGTGCATCTGAAATATTCCGCCTAATATATGACCTCTTTTTATTTTTTTCTTCAAACCTGGACTGAAATCTTACTGGTTACCTTAAATTTGCAAATGCAAATGTTATGATATTGAAATTTCTTTCTAAAAAACATTATGATGCACAATGTCTCTAATATTCTTCAGTAAAGGAATATTACTCGAAAACTAAGCAATCTATTTAGTTATCAGATAATTTCTAAAACATAGACAAGTTAAGGAAACTTTGGACTTGAGTTAGAGAATTGATTTTTCGTATTTTATTATAGAAACGTGAAGCTATAACTGTGTATCATCTCGGCACCAAATCATAAAGTATTTTTAACTATAAAAAAGAGTCAACAAATAACTGTAAAACATTATGGCTGGATAGATAATATTTATAACCAGTAAAGTATAACAACTATTGTTTGGATTTTAACAATCTAAATTTTATTAGATTATATAAGAAATTAAAATTTCTTTTTCGATTTTTATTTTCACAGGTGTTTTTAGCGATTTAAAAAAACGCTAAGTTTAATATGTAACATGTAATCTGTTACATATTTTTCAGTTTTTAGTATGTATTGGTGTTATTTAATAAAAATTGAGTTGATCTGATATCATTGAATCAAGTCTTATACAGGAGTACGTGCTATTTTTATCTCCGATTATTTTTGTAGACCAGGGTGGCAAAATGTATATTTTATTTTGATAATGATTCTTTTTAGTAACTACAAGGGGCCCGGTAATCGGTTAGTTGTGACACAATTCCAGTAATTAGTGCCCTGCATTTACCGGATTTTCAGTAAGATAATCTATACTGTCTATCTGCCTCCGTGGCCGTGATCGTAAAGGCGTTCGATTTCGGCACCGGAGGTCCGGGGTTCGCAGCCCGGGCTATGCTCTAAGATTTTATGAATAGTATTTGTATTAAAATGATTTCGCCAACTTTAATGAATTCTTAGAGTGTAGTAGATGCAACCCACCTGAGGTGGTTCCCGCAGGGTGAATACCCTGATGGGCCGAAAGGCCCTAAAACGGGCATTTCATTTCATTTCATTTTTAATCCATACTGTCAGCTTGTCTTTTAATTCACCTGAGAGTCCACCGGTTGGTTGGACTTAAGTGAGTTCGTAGTTGGTAAAAAGAGAAGATGTATGAAATGGCCAAAAATGCACAAAAAGCCAATATTTTTCAAAAAAAAATCGCTGACTGCATAAATTAACCATTTTTTATTGTTTTTGAAAGAGCTATAACTCTGATTGCTGTTATCCTATTTTGATGATTAAACACTCGTTTTACAGCAAATTTTATCACCTTTAAAAAATTTTCTCTTCATGTTTTGCACACGACCCTCAGGGAACCACTTATTTAAAGGAAACTAAAATTTGTTGCGATTTTCTAATATTTTGAGCGAGCGCATTCATATAAAAGACTCCACTCTGGATAAAAAGATTATGCTTTTCCTTCATAATCAAAGGTATATTTTCAGACAAATTTGGTTTGAAGTTATGCAAAATGAGTCACATTTTTTTAGGTCCGGCTCTTGGACTATAAGGTTGACTCTACCGGACTGGTCGAAAAGACCTAGTCCGGAGAAAAGTTATTCCGGATTATTTTGTCCTGGACCAATTGAAGGACCCAGTCCCAAAGTAACTGAGGACCTCCTCAGTCTAAGCAGAAGGGACCTTAGAACAGTAACTGGACTACTGACTGGTCACTGTCACCTCCGAAAACAACTCCATACCATTGGTATCTTTAAAGATAACCCAGTGTGTAGGCTTTGTGAATCGGAAACCGAAACTGCCTCTCACATACTTCTGAGATGTGAAGCCTTTCAAAAGTTCTCCAACTTTGGTAGCAGCACTCTCACTTAGTTCGACTCTACCAATGAATCACTGGTCAAAAAGATCCTAGACCTAGTCCGGGGAAAAGGATTATTCTAACCTGGACCAATTGAGGAAATTGTACAATAGACTTCCAGTCGCAGTGCAAATGGGGTTTATCCTCGACTCCAACCCCTATCATTAATAATATATTAATAATAATTAATGTAGAACAAACAGAGAATATATAGTTCCTTAATCATCAGGTTATAGTTATGTCTATATAACTATGTAAACAAAACTAGTTATGTTATAAATAGTTTTGTCTACATAAAAATAATATAGCAAATTAAAATTATATTTAACGATAGGAAAAAAACATTAGATCGATGTATATGCAATTTAAAGCTACAAGTGTATTGAAAGAACTACCATTCGATTTAAAGACAGACATAAAATCCACCACATGATGTAATACCACCAACCAGTGAGGTAAAGGTGATTTAAAAGAAAAGCCGAACACGTGGGGAAACTATCGTATCTATCGTTAGAATAAAATTTCAGAATTTTAAACATGAAGATATTATATAAAAAATAAAATAAAGCTCAAAGTTAATTCGTTTTTTTAATATTTTATTTTACTTACCAATGTGCATAGTGGTTGCAAATATATATGTATAATAAATATTTAAAAGCAAACAATAAATATTTTATATTTATATAAAATTTTATATTTGACGTTCAGTAACTCCATGCAATATAATATTTAACGCAGCAGGGATTGAGTATTAAAATTAAATAAATTACCATAGAAGTACTTGACGTAAGAGCATATAATAAAATATCTTATTGCCTTTTGTTAAAGAAATTTAATGTGCTTAAAACTCACATATTTTTATTATCTTTATAATATAGTAATATGTGTCAATATATAATTTATTATATTTCTAGACAGATATTAATTAAAATATAAACTTCATTGCGCAATATTGTTTTATTATGCTTTCAATATTATTTATGCTTTCAATATTATTTATGCTTTCATCTCATCAATAATACTATTTGAATAGTTATATTTGTTTTACTTAGATTTTTATGAGTGAAAATTTACGAAAAATGCATTATAGCTAACTTTTAAAGATCTTCTTCAGCCCCCCTCCCTTCTTTTGCTCTTTGGAGTCCCAGAAAATAGGACACACTTTACTATGATCATACAAGGAACGCAAATACTTACTTGCCCATAAAACCATAGAGATATATACTTGAGGGAGCATAGCCTATCTCAATACATTGAGAAGCCTGAAACATTTTGGGGCTCTCAGGGGCTCTGTGTAACCTCATTGAAACCTCCATTAAGCGTGAGTTAAGGTTAATATTAATAAATTTATTTCGGTTTCCAGCACATTGTTAGTGTTTTGATTTTGTATTTTTAACGTTTTACTATATTAATTGTTGCAATTTTGTACTTTTTATTTGATTATACTTATAATCCAAGGTGGTAAGGTTACTTTTTCGATGTTTTAAAATTTAACCTATAGGGCCCCTCTAGTAATAATAACTCTATGCATAAATCCATCTCCTCCTTAAATAAATCTGGGGCGGTGGTCCGCATGCTGGGAGAATTTCCTTTGTAATGCGGGTTTCCGTGCTTATCAATCTATTTCTTGCTTATCAATTAATTATCAAGCACTACTCGTAACTAATTGTTTCTGTTTTTTTCAAAGAAATGCGCTTAATTATCCTGTTGGTTATCCAAAATTCTGTTTCATAAATTGGCAGTCCAAACCATACTTTGCACTGGGTTAGAGCTCTGTCAGTATTTATCTTTGCAGGTTTTAGCTCACTTCCTTTGAAAAATACATAAAAAATTCTAAATAAATGTCGGAAAATTTACTTTGGAATGCGTGCTTCCGTGCTTAGAAATCCATTTCTTGCTTATGGTTCTGGTTTATGCTATATAACTTAAGCAGTTTTTTGTTATTATTTAATATGTTAAGCCTTGAAAAAGATAAAATTATATCGAAAGCTCGGCAAAATTAGCTTTTCTTGCATTAATTAGGACCTATTCCTCCTTAAAAGCTTAAATATTTTCAAGAACCTCAATTATGGTTTTCGGTAATTTATTATAGTGTTTTCGTATTTTTGGTCACTTCGAGTAGTCGTATCGATTTCAGACCGGTTTCATTCGTCTTAGCGTCACCAGGTTATTGACGTTACAACGAATTTGTTTAACCAATAGGGTTTGTGTCCTTCTCAAGTTTGATTTTGTACTAAGTTTGAGTAAAAAATATTTATCCGAGATAACGTGCAAAATAAAATGTTTAACTAATGATGCAATTTTTTGAATTAAATCGAATAATAATAAAAGAACGTTAGAACAAGACAAATTAAATTTTAAATAACTAATAAATTTTAAATAACTAAATATATTTAAAATGATATTATAAGCATAAAACTATTCATAAAACTCAATGCCTGTAAAAAGTTTTGAAATAGAAGGGGCGATTAAAACTGAACTTAATCTTAACACTTACACAAATCATTATTTCATTTGATTTATAAGGTCTATAAAGTAATTTTAAATTGAAATCCATAAGCTATTTATTTATAGGTTTATGATAGATGAGATTCAGAATAAACGTAAAACTGTAACATAAAAGCAGGTAATTTTATGCGTTTTAAATCTAATTTTATAGCGCTATATAATAAATATTAATCAAGAATGAATATTATTGTAGTAAAAACTAAAAAATAATCAAAACTAATTTAAAATATAAATACTAAAAGAAAGGAAGGGTATGTTATGCTTGGAATTGAATTTTTTGAAAAATAAAGAGTCATTTGTGGTGCTACTAGTAATAATACAATGGCAATGGTAGCGAGTGAGAAATGAGAACCACATATTCCATTTGATACCACCGTATTTTGCAAAGCATGAATAATTAACAAAATATTCAGGCTCTGTTGGCGCCCTGATGAGTTAGACGTAACGAAACAGAGTGGGACATGATATTATGTGGAGCCATCAATGATGTCGAATGTCGAAAGATGGAACAGTTCACAGATGTAGCAATGATTCTTGCTTGTTACATTTCCTAGGTGTCTCTGGCACAATTATATTGTAACCACATATTCATTCATCTTGCAACTATTGTAAAACACTTTTAACTGACTCTCTATGAATGTTAGAGCACTTTACTCAGCCAGTGGCTTGATAAATATAATCATGGATTATTATCCATGATTATAATCAAGGCTTGATGATCTAACCTAGGTTACTTAATCACCACAATGATTCTTAGCGAATCCCATATCGTTCTTGAACTCCTCCCCTTCCATCAATTTTAAAATTAAACACACCGTGAACCCTCTTGCGTTTAACGCTTTAAAAGGCAGATAAAGAAAGAGCTCGAGAATTTTCAGATTCTGATGCCATCTTTTCAGCATCAGAGAAAAGCTTAAGAAATTAGTATATTTTTCTCTACTGTGAAAAAATCATCCGAGAAACTTCATAAGTATTAGTTCTTGATGATTAAAATTCGCCAAAAATCAAAATTCAGATAGCATTTTTCTGTGTGTTATAATCAATCATAATGAATATACATAAATAGACTTGGAGCTACAGTCTATTTAAAATGACATGCTGTGGTATGACACGTTAATTTAATATTAAGATAAAAGTTTTAAGAGAAGACAGTTATGTTGTGGTGAAAGTTTATATACAGAGGGCGTTGATTATCTCGGGGAAAGTTAATGTGTTAACATGTTCTGTGGAAATTCTGTCGTCTGCTTCTTCTTCTGTCTCACCCTGTTGCCTTTTCTTTTAGATTAATTATGTCAACACTTTTTTTCTCTTTTAAGTTACTGATAAAACATGATAAAAAAGGGCACAAAGCTGGTTGTAGATTACGGTGCTGAAGCATAAGTGGACCATCTTGGTGCTAGTGGTTGTGTCTCTGTCTTGTTAATACATGTTATTATGTGACACTATTCTTCCTTTTAAGCTTTGTATCTCACATGTATCTATAAATATAGAGTTGTGTACTTAAAACTCTAGAGTATGGTTTTGTGGCTGTATGTATAGAAACATGTTGACCTGACAAACATGAATTCTATTGTGGTGTAAGTTAAAGCCTAATTATTATGCCATATTTTAACAAAATGTTTACAAAAAATGACGTTTGTGAGATTGTAAAGAAGTGACACATTTTTTGTTTTAGGTATATCGAATCGAATAATATAAATTATTTGATATATATATAAATATATATATAATATATATATATAATATATATATAAATAATATATAATATATATATAATATATATTATATATATATATATATTATATATATATATATATATATTCTTATTAATTACTTTATTAAATATAAAACTTTTTTTTTTTTTTTTTTTTTTTTTTTTAACATATTTTATTGATTAATACAACAACAATTATGATTGTTACAAGTATTAGAGTTAAATGGTTTTAGTGGCTTGAGAGACTTGTTAGAGAAACAATCCAGTGATTGCACTCAGGCGGGAGTAATTAAGCTAGTCAAATATAGTGGTAAATAAATAAATAATAATAATAATAATAATAATAAAAAAATAAATAAATAAATAAAAAAAATAAATAAAAAAATAAAAAAAATAAAAAAATATGAAAGATAAGATAGGGAGCATATAACCTAAAGAGCCTGCAGCCTCTGACAGCTAAGGTCTCAATAAGAGGCTATTCATAGCCACAGCTTTTTAGCTGGGGGAGGCTGCAGTACCCTTAGGGGGAGGCGGTATTATAGCGGGTTTAATTGATCTCTGGGCCACTGCCGTCTCAGACGTCTGACAGGATTGTCCGGAAGGGTTTCAGAGGAAAGGAGTTGTACAAGAGGATTGGGATGATCGATAAGGGATTCATGGAATTTTTGATAACGGGATTTGGAGAGGTCTCTGACAAATGGGACATTGAGGTCATTATGGATGGTAAGGTTTGAAACATAGAATGGAGCATTGGTGATTTTCCTTAGGATTTTTGACTGGAGGGTTTGGAGGCGTTGAGAGTTGAAGGCTTGGTGCTACCCACACTTCTAGACCATAGGCCCACGCGGGTTTTAGGACTACATTATAAATTCGAAGCTTGTTGCTCAGTGATAATTTTGACCTATGGTCTAAAAGACGCAGCAAGAACTTGTATCGTCTGTAACGTCAGTACGTTTAATTTAGTGTGTAGCTGCCAGTTCAATCGTCTGTCAAGGTTAGGCCAAGATATCGGACGGAGGATGATTGAGGAATGAGAACTTGATTGAGGGTGACTGGAGGACAAGTATCAATACGAAGGGCGAAAGTGACGTGAACACTTTTTTGTTCGTTGATTTTAATCCTCCATTTCCTCAACCAAGGCTCTAAAAGGAGAGGTAGTTTTGGGTGATATCAGAAGCAATTATGTGGTTCTCGTGAACTGAAAGGATAGCTTTATCATCGGCAAAGGTTCAAGGATTGTTGATGGGTGATCTGGGATATCATGGGTATAAAAAGAATACAGGACTGGTCCTAAAATACTGCCTTGAGGGACTCCTGCCTTAACAGCATAGATTGATGAAAATGACGATCCATAACTGACCGAAAGTATCTATCTGCAAGGAAGGACTTTAGAATAAGGAAGTAAGTAAAGGGAATGACGCCCTTGAGTTTCCAAAGTAAGCCAGCATGCAAACTCTATCAAAGGCCTGAGCCTCGTCAAGAAAGCCGCTGAACAGTACTTTTTTCTCTCAGGGAGGAGGCAATGACATCGACAAGTCGGTGGCATTGTTGGATAGTGGAATGATGGGATCTGAATCCAAATTGGTGGTTGGGAAGATTGATTGAGTATAGGGAAGCAGTCGACGAAGTAGGAGCTTTTCAAGGACTTTACCATGACGGGTAGGAGACTAAATAGGTCGGTAGGATTGAAGGAAGATGAGCTGGTTTGGAGGGTTTTGGTATCATAATAATAGTTGCGAACTTCCATTGGGTGGGGAAGTGGGTAGTTCTAAGGACTGAGTTGAAAATATAGGTTAAGAAAAGGATTCCTTTTTTTGGAAGGAAATATAAAACTTAAGAAATAAGTAGCTTATCCACATAAATAAGTATTATATAACACATAAGTAAAATAAATAAATATATGTATATAGAAATATGAAAAATAAATAAATAAAAATATATGATAATTACAAATTCAAATTAAATTATATGTTTAAAATAATATTATATTAGAGTTATGTTCAAGTACAAATTTATTTATTTTATGTATTATAAAGTAAATAAATCTCAGCATCATTGTAGAGCACTAAATATCAAATGCTCTCTTTTACTTTACTACTTCTTTGCATATTTTTGTACTTCTTGCATGTCTTTTTTAATCTTATTGGTTTTTAT
Organism: Microvelia longipes; assembly: GCA_018340805.1. Lineage (NCBI taxonomy): Eukaryota > Metazoa > Arthropoda > Insecta > Hemiptera > Veliidae > Microvelia > Microvelia longipes. Next base: position 18,185,011 of record JACMZG010001913.1, on the reverse strand, counting down.
TGCATCATTTTCACTAGTTTTTTATTTTGTATAATGCATGATTTATAAATTTCTATTTATTATCAAATTTATTTTATTATCAAATTATTTCTTTTTAAAGTTTATATAAAAAAATAAAAAAAAAATAAATAAATAAAAATAATAATCGTTATTGTAAAATAAAAATAAAATAAAATAAAAATAACTTTTGTAATAAGTAAGCAAATTCCAAACCTCAGCGAAAAGCTGATTTAATCTTAATGTTATATCATTTTAAATTTCTTCTTTTGTATCTGTAATCTATATGTACATTATTGATTAATAAAAGGTATTCTATTCTATTCTATTCTATTCTATTCTATATATTCTTAATCAATGAGTCCACCCATCCAAAAAATCCACCTCTCCTCCATGACCTCAACCCTATAAGCTCATTTTTTCTTCGATAAATCGCTAAAAGTATGAGGCAGCATCTTTCCGTATTATGTGCGGGACAGAATATATTGCTCTATTCCGTATTCAGACAGAATTTTTTAAATTTTATTGTTTTCTGAATACTTTACTCAATTTTAATCAATTTATTTAAAGATTTTAAATTAATTTTTATCGTGCTGTAAATATTATTTATACGCTGTAAGTTTAAATGTATTTAATAAAGAAATATTTTTAAAATATTTTGTTTAAAGAAAAAAATAATTTTTATACCTATTAGCATCAAGAGAAAATATGATGGTACTTGACCTAAGTTGAAGTATCATAAAAGCTAAATATAAATACTCTGGAGAAATGTTATTGTAAAAAAAATACGTGGAATTTTTATAACAATTTTTAATTAATAATTTATTTGATAGTAAATGCAAATGTATTTTTTCCTCTTGATAGAATACGATTATTAAAATTAAAATCTATAACATAAGTACTAAATTTCAACTAAATTGAATCATTTTCTTTTTTTTTTACAATTTATTAAAAAACGTACACAAGTCATTCATTAAAAATTGAACCAATGGTGATAATGAGATGAAACTTAGCATAAATATGTTAGTCTTATGGGTACATAATTTTTATCCTGAAATTCTGATGCTATTTGGCCTTCATCAATACAGGTTTCAGTAACAACATCAGTAAGAGAACCTCCGAGTAAATATTCCATTACCCACAACTCTTCCTCAACTAGATATTTTACTACGTTTGAATGCATGATCTCTCTTATCTCAATAATTTCATTAATAATAAGCTAGAAAAATGTTGAAGAAAGCCAACAAAGCCATGAGTATATGGGTCTCTCTTTAGGGAGGAAGAGCTTAAGATACCTGGTTAGTATCTTGACAGGTCATTGCTGGCTTCAGAGACATTTGCATGCCATGAAAATAAAAGCAGAGCCAATGTGTCCAAAGTGTGAAGTTGGAGAGGAGATAACAGATCACTTTTTGGGATCGTGTGAAGCATACGCCAGATTGAGGTTTAGTATATTTGGAACAGACACTCTTCTAGACGATGGCTTAGCGAAACTCCCATAGGCAGATGTTCTGAAGTTCATTAAGGAATCAGACTGGTTCAAAGAGAATATAGATTCTATTAGGTAAGAGGTGAGGACGTTCTTGGGGCTGGAAAAAACTGTCCCAGAGACATAATAGCTAAGATCTAGGATCTTCTCCACCTTTATTGCTATACTACTATACTATCACAAGAATTCTCTCTTATCACAAGAATTTCATTAATAATAAGTTCTTTCTTAAGTTGGTGGTAGACATTCATCTGCTTGATTCCAACCATTATTTTCGAAAGTCTAAGACCATGTTGACGCATCTGAAACGTTCCACCCTATATATTTTTTAAAACCTTACGCAAGTGCAATTAGTCTTAGACAAAAAACTCATATTACGTAAATAGAAATTTACTTGGTCATGTAAAATTAAGTGCTATTGGTGCAAGTAGTATGGTTCGACTTATATAGGATCGAACCAGTTAAAAGGAAATGCTTAGGCCTACCAAAAACACAGTAAACCTTTCATATATCATGTCAAATATCATATTCCTTTGTTATTATTGTTAATTTGGTACAATTAATTTTTTGTCTTGATTCTTTATGTAATCCTTTTATATTTATCTTACATGCAAAAACGTCAGCTTTATATTTTCTTATTTAAAATTTCCAACCATTATTAATAGACTGTCAGAATAATTCATTCGTAGAGCTCTGTTGTTGGGTCTTCATCGATCTTGCGGTTTATTCATTGTTCTTTTTTTAACCCAAAAAACGGAAGGCTTTTTCTTGAAAATCCTTTTATATCTTGGGAATTCCGCTTTATCTTTTTATCTTTGTTTATTTTCTTTCTTTATTTTCTCTCCTCGTTTACTCTTTAGTATTTTTTATATGTATGATATTTTTTTGTTTATTCGTTCATAATCTTGTTCTTGATATTTTTAATCAAGTTCTAAATTGGCAAAATTGTTGATAATATTGATTATAAAATGTATCTATGGTTTATATGTTAGGTGCATATATTTAATTTAAATTTGTCACGTTATTCATTAATTCATTGTTAATTTGAAAAAAAAAAAAAAACATTTTAAATTACCTTCTCAATGACCAAAGTTAACCAGCCTCAAAACAAAGATTTGATCAATCACTGCTGTATTTGTAATAAATATGCTCTAAATATTCCCTGTCAGTGTTATGATATAATTAGTAAAGTAGACAAAAGTACTTAGGAATTATACTAGATTTAGACTTGACTGGAAATCACACGTTACTTACCCGACAGACAAACTTAGAAAATTCACGTATTATTTTAAAATATTGAGAAATATTTGTGAGGTTAAAATACTTACTAAAGAGTAAGTATCGTTAAATCGACTCAGTCGATTTCAACGAGTTGGACGACTCAATCACTTTCGTTTTTTAACACTTTCTTTGCATCTCGCCGGCACTGATGATGGACTGTCAAGTCTGAAAGCTGGCTTTGTCATTATATTTGAACAACAGTGGAGAGACTTGTTTTTTTTTTTCTTATATCTGGACTCCACCACTATATTTTTTTTTATTAAAATACTTTATGCAAAAAATATTTATTTCCGTTCTTTTTATTGATTGACAGTGGGTTACGATTTAAATTATTTATTGGTATAATTCCAATCTCTATTTTTATTCATTTTTACATTTTCTAATTTGATATTTATTTATTGTACTAATTCTATATTTATAAAGATATACAATATATATTTTTAAATTTAGCTAAGTCAAAATTTTTATTTATATATTTTTACAGTTTTTTTTTTATTTTAGTTTAGTGCCCCAGATCATATTTATTTATATCATAATGAGAAAGTCGTTTATCAAAAGGATGTCAACTGTTGTCAAGGGTTTGGATATATTAAACCTGAAATAATAATTGATTACCTTAAAAACAATACAGTATTTCACATGATACATAAATAAATAACAAATACATGAATTTAAAAATAAACTTGAAAAAAAAATCTCGTATGTAATTGCATTATTATACTACGTAATGATAATAAAAATAATTGTTTCTTTAGAGCTTTGCAGCTCATTAGGGATAACCCCCCCACCTTCTGTCTCAATTGGTATTTTTTAGGAATATAATCTTCAAAATAGGCAAGAGCAGTACCAATTTGAGCCCAATATAGGTAATATATGTTTTGATAAAATGATATAATTTCGTTGCTAAATAGTTTTTTTTAATTAATTAATTTTTTGAAAAGTAATAACATCAGTTTTTTCAATGTGCAATAGATTAGTTTCTTTTTTTAGCCAAAAAATAATAAAGCGACAAAAATCTTAACCAAGATTTAAAAATAACTGTTATTCTGGGGGGTTTGAGTGGAGCTGTCCTACCCTAGAGTGTTCAAAATGACACACCCTTCATCCTAACTAGGTTTTAACTTCCATTTAGGTCAATAAATAATTATGGTAAACACATCTGTTTCATTCCAAGCGGTCACCCATCCAAATACTGACCACACTCGATGCTGCTTAATTTTTGTAATTCAACTAAAGTCATAAATATATTTGTATTGAAACGAAACTTATACCCAACTCTAACTTAATTAGATTATTTCCGATGTTTCACAAATTTAAAAAAAAAGTCGTATAAAAGTCATTCAATAACAATTGAACTAATGTTGATAATGAGATGAAACTTAGCTTATATGTTAGATTTTTACACGGCTACACGCGTGCTAAATCTCAAATTGATCGCAACATATTTCCGGGTTTTATGATTTTTCTAAACTTTTGTTGAGTCATTATTGCATTGACGTCATTGCAACTAAAAATTATTTTCCGGAGAGCTCAACTACACCTATAGGCTGATTTTTGTACAAAGTTTCATCTCTTTAGCGTAAATTTACTGGGAGCTACGTTGATAACAGATTCACACACGCATACAGACAGACTATTTTGTGAAGAGTACTCAGGATGTCTTAAAAACTTCTGAAACGGATAATTCCGGTGATATCCCGGTACAGATTTTTTGCAAACAAAATACTTTTCCTATATACCTACGGTATAAATGAGGAAAAGTAAAAATAAAATTATAAACATAAAATAAACTTTTCTCCAATTTGGACACTTAGGGCACTTATTTCCACCAAAATACCAGTTTTAGACAAGTATATCTCTTTCATCCAAAAAGCTTAAGGTATACCTTCTAATTTGCAGTTTTATATGTTTTCGCAAAACTATGTTACATGGGACACCCGAAGTGAACTACACCACTAGAAAGAAGTTCCACATTAAACAAACTACCTAAAGTTTCATTAATTTATGTTTAATGGTTTAAAATATAAGAGTGATGTGGGAGGGAGATTTAATCCACCCTGCATATCATACTTTATGACAAAGCAATAAAAAAGTACAACTGCTTCATTCTACTAATATTAATTAAAATGTCTTGTTGAGAAAAAATACAATAAAGCAAAATTACACATAGGCATTGTAATAAACATCATGTATGTAACCGTTTAAACTAAAAGGTATCACAAAAAGGATAAATAAAGCCATTGTATTCATGTGCCAAACGGATAACTGTTTGTAACTAACTGTAAAAAAGAGTTTTTTTTATTTATTTGGTACTTTATTGTTGCAAATGTGCTTTAAAAGGAAGTGGAGGGGGATTGAGTTGAAAAGTCCAGTTTTCCTTTGATTTTTAACTCCTAACCTCTTATCCTTGTTTCCTTCCCTTAGACACTGACTCTCGTAAATATTTTGCCTTTCATTTCGTAAGAACATTCATCCTTTGTATAACCTTTCTCTAGTCTTTTGATTTTTCTTTCCCTTGAGTTTCTTGTCGACCAGAAATAATCTCTTATTTTTGGAGAAATATATAAATATGTCAAAAATATAACTCCCTAATTTTTTCTAGTTTATATTTTGTGTTTGTTTGATTATTATCTATTTTTATAATGAATGTTATATAATAGATTCTATGGCTTAATAATTTAAGCCAAATAATTTATTATAATTTAGAGGTGTTAGTGGAGATAAATTATAACTGATTTTAGCAGTTGTAAATGCGGAACGCTGTTGCGGTCCTAAATTAATTATTTCAATTCAATTCAATTAAAAAAAAAATTCAAATTCAATTAAATTTTTATTTATTTCCTAAAATAAAATAAAATTTTATAGTTTTGTATTCTAATTGAAGAAATTTCTTTAGCGAATTATGCTTATGAGGTTGTCCGGATGAAGTTGGAGTGGAAGGAATCGTTTGCGCTTGGCCTCTTGATTCCAAATATATATGTATACTGTTGAGATTTACTTATTACTTTATAATGATGCAAACATTTCGAAAAATCATAAATATTCGGAAAAATGTTGCGATCCATTTGACATTTGGCACGCATGTAGCTATGTATAAGAATAACATATGTGCTAAGTTTCATCTCATTAGTAGTATTAGTTCAATTCTATTGAATAACTTGTATTCGTGTTTTAAAAAAATGTAAAAAATGAAATTGGTGTTTGGTTCAAGAGAATACCTTTACAGAATAAATAAGTTCACTAAGTTTCGTTTCGATACAACAATTACATCAATGATTTTTGTTGGATCTAAAGAATACTATAACCACAGAATGTCGGAAAGTATATAAAAGCGTCAAACAGAAAATAGGGTTGAAGTCGTTGCTGGCATCTAGCGACAGCTTTGAATCTGATTCTCTTTATTATAACATGCTTCCCTTTTTACTAAGTTTTTGTTATGAAATCATCTTCTTCTATATTACCATTAATTTTGGTCATTATTTGATCAATAAAATATTTAAATAAATCGGTAAAGTGCCAGTAATACTTTGCTAAAAAATACATAAGAGCATTCTTGTAGTTGGCATTGTGAAACTAACAAATTACACACTAGCGCTCCTGTTAACTGGCTACGGAACTAACCTTTTTTTTCTTTGAAATAATAAATCCTAGGACAATTTTGCTTTATTTATATATTCTTTAGTTGGATCATAAAAGTTAATCAGCATCGAGCGTGGTCAGTGCCTGGATTGGATGTGTGATGAATGAAACGGATGTATTCACTATCTGAGGACCAGCGAAGCGAGTCCGAAGACATTTTTGCAGCATACATTTGGCGAATTATACATTCTGAGGACAAGCGAAGCGAGTCCTAAGCTGGGAGGATGAGCGTAGCGAATCCGATGTGATGTGGAAAAGTTCCGAGGTACCCCGTACCCGATTTTTTTACTCAAGTTCCATCACTTATGTTTATATTCAAGAAAACGTGTTGTCACAAAATTAGGAAATTCAACCGGGAAATGTATGGTTGGTTAGTGATTGGAAATTGATGAAAAAAAGGACCTAACGCTCTACTTGCCTGGTTTGACCTCTCCACCACCTTCTACTACATATAGCACATATCTTATATAATTCATAAATGCTTTGTACAATATACATATTAAAGATGTATCCTTATTTTGTTTCAGGTATGGTTCTTGTTTTTACTGGATATTTGTAAGTTTATTATTATGATAATAATAAGAGAACAAGCGAAGCGAGTCCGAATTAGGGAGGATGAGCGTAGCGAGTCCTATGTTAAGAGGAAAATTTCTGAGTTACACCGTACCCGAGTTTTTTTACTAATACATTAGGCTATTCGCTTATATCATGGCAGTATGCCACTTATTTAAACTAGTAATATTACCACTGATATAGCAGTAGTAGTAGTACTATGGGTGGAGTGGTAGTAACTACCAGGCAAGTAGGCCACGTTATTGGGCCTTTTTTGCCAGCTCCCTAAGATAGTGTTCTACTCTTTTAATTTCAAGTGTGGGTATATTTCTTATAATCTAGACAGAAGGGCCGTGAATTTCTATGGTTCATTTCATGCTTTTTCAAGCAGTCATACATATTTTTACTGACTCTTATAGTCTAGTGAAAACTGGGAACAACACGTGCTCACACTGTTAAACCAAACCTCCACACACTTTAAACTACAAGGCAGAAACAGTTTATAATGAATCTACAATGAGGATCCTAATTTTTGCCTATACCCAGTTTCATTTGGGGTAAGGGATCATTAACGAGTACCTGACAACGCACAGGCTCGACACCACCGGCTTTACGTCCCTTCTGAAGGACGTGGTACTTAGAATTATTATCCCTCTCATAAAAATCCTAGAGGCTCGTGCTGGGATTGAACCCATGACTAAAGTCCATTCATTCTGTGTATTGGCCGCGTACCTTAACCACTACACCACGGGTGACTCTTGACCACTCATATAGAACCTGCCCACTGCGTTATGCCGCATAGAGGCCGAAGGCTTCTTGTTATCTTTTTAAAGATTAAATAATAAATCTTTGAAAGATCCTTAATAATTGCCTTAAGATTGAACGAGTAAAAAGCAACAAACTTCTAATTTCTTATGTGTTATAATTCCAAACACTCGTTTGTATACCAACCAGTTGTAAACAAAAGACTGAAATGTATTCAACAGAGTACTGTTAAATAAGTTCAACAATAAAATATGTAAGTCATTTATTCTTTCCACCCTTTGTTTCAGAATTGAAGTGAATTCTTAATTAGATTTAATATAATAAAATGATATAAATATTACCTGTAAAGTATAAAAATAGAACCCCCAAAGCTATTTATATATTTTAGCACCTTCTCATTTGAATAAATGCAATGAATTAGCTTCTATTTTCTTAAAAAAGGTTAAAAATTACGATAGCTAAGGTTTAATTTTGTTCTTTTTTCTTTAATTATAGAAGTTCAACCCGTTCATTTTATACACAATTTAAGTTATAAATACAACATTACGAGAATAAACTTCTCATTTATTACATGGCTAATGGGGACGGAGAAAGAAAATTGATGAATATTAAGTATTTATAAGATAAGGGTTAATATTTTTTATATAAATAACTAAATAATTTTAATTATAAATATGAGGTTTTGAGGAGTTTTGTTTAATCCGAATTAAAAGACATCTCTCTTTATCACACTTTTTCTCTAATAGTTATTTATGTACAAAGGGAGTAAAGAATGCTATTATTTCCCTGAGCAGTTAGTTGGTTCCTAAGGCTTAAGCTGAGGGAATCAGAGTATACTCCCGCGGCGAAGCCGAGGAATTTCTGTGTTTAACTCCTGGGGCAAAGCCGAGGAAGTTATGACTATTAACTCCCGAGGCGAAGTCGAGAAAGGTAATTGCGAGGGGGAACATAGCATTTTACTCCTAAGGTGCATACAAGATTTTATCTCTAGACGTTGATTTTATTTTTTTTTATTTTATTTATTCTATTTTTTTGGGTCGGACCCCCTTATAAATTTAGGAAGTGCTGCCTCCAAAAAAATGTTAGTGCTTTATACTACTTCTTTTGACCTGAAACGGATTTTGAGCGAGTAAAAAATTTTTGGTCGGACCCCCCTTGTAAATTTTGTCGTATAAATACAAACTGTCGTATAAATACTTTTACCAAACGTTATAATGTCAAACAACTTATTTACCAAACACTAAGAGGCCGTGTGAAATACTTTGACAGTGACATCGTATGGAGTGTTAAATGCATTTTTAAAAGGCTTTTTGTGATGAAATACCTATACAATACCGCTTGTTGGCATGAACAAATTACATAATATTTCTTGACATATTTCATAAATATAAAATTATCTTTTTACCTACGCAGTAATATTATTTACATACTATTACGTATACCTTCATATCAATCATATAATATGCAAATAAAATAAGTATAATGATTTTTGTCATGCCTGGCACAAAGCCTTTATGGTATTATTTAGTCATGGTTTAGGTTATGTTAAACACAATTAAGTTAAACATAATTCTATGGTTTACCATGTATAATAATATAGCTCCGGTTAACACAAAATAAATTTCTATACTTTATTAACGTTTCTCTATCTAAACATAGAGAAACGATTGTACCTCGGAACTTTTTCTCGTTACATTGGATTCGCTACGCTCATCCTCCCTGCTCCGGACTCGCTTCGCTCATCCTCAGAATATATGATTCGCCAAATTTATACTGCAACGTGTCTTCGGACTCGCTTCGCTTGTCCTCTGATAGTAAATGCATCCTTGTTATTCTCAACGGTCACCCATACAGCTTTGACCACGCTCAATGCTTCTTAATTTTTATGATCGAACAAAAATCATGGATATACATGTCGTATTAAAACGAAACTTAGTGTACTTAATTTATTAGGTATTAAATAAATTATATATTATAATTAAATATTTATTCTAAATATCAACTCAATCAGACCATTTTCTAATTTTTTTACAATTTTTTAAAAAACGTACACAAATCAATTGAACTAATTCTGATAATGTGATGAACCTTAGCACATATATTAGTCTTATACATAGTCACATGTGTGCCAAATCTCAATCCGATCGCATCATTTTTCCGCGATTCATGATTTTTTGAAATTTTTGCTGACTCATTATTGCGGGTTTATTAAAAAAATAGCAGTAGACAGATTATTGTATATAATTTTAATACTCTAGGATAAATAAACTGGACGCTACGGAGATAACAGACAGACACACACACATACAGACAGATAACTTTGCGAAAACCACTCAGGAGGCCTTAAAAACACCTGAAATTGATTATTTCGTTTTCATCCCGGTTTCGGATTTTTTTGCAAACACAATACTTTTCCTATACACCTACGGTATAAATGAGGAAAAGTAAAAATGGTTAAAAATTATAATCCTATCAAATCCTATCCTTTTTATCCTATCAAATTAAAATTTGACAGGAGAGTATCCCTTTATACATTAAATAATGTGTTATGTTTTAATTTAATACTGTTAGTTAATGTTTGATTTTTGTTAGCTCATTAATGTTAAGCAGCATTACTAGAGTTCAATGCTTGGATAGGTGACCACTTGGATTAAAACGGAATGTTTCTACTCTAAGGTAGAGAGAAGCGACTTCGAGGACGTCCTGAAATATAAATTTAGTGTTTCCTTATTATAAGGACGAGTGAAGCGAGTTATAAGATTTGGTGTGAAAAAGTACCGACTTATGGTTTAAAACGCGTGCATATGTTAATTACGTTTATGAGGGATATCAGTTTATTATAGAACTGTTAATAGCTCTCTATCTAGGTTATTTTTACCATAATTCACCTAGCGTGATAACTGTTGATATCATGTATTACCTTGGTATTAAGAGATAATTCGTAAAAATATTAAGATACCTACGTCTCTAATATACTCTTAAAGAAATTAGCATTAAATCGTTACTTAGCATAATCTATATAATAGTTCATAACACGAAATTACCTTCAAATTTTTATTTGAGCAAAATTCTAAGAGAGAAATGAGGTAGTGAGGTTGGGGTCATGTTTTTAAACTTAAAAAAGCATAGTTTTGAAGATCAATAAACGTGAGAGTCTTCATAAAATCAAAGAAACCAGAATACTAACTTTTTGTTAAGGCTCTCTAAAACCCGTTGCATTTGACACATAGACAACCAAATACACCTAAATTATTGTTGGACTAGCAAACACTCTCAAACTATTTCAGATGATTGATATTGTTAGATAAACGAATACACCCAAACCACTATAACACATACTACTACGCTTTTATACAACACAAACTGTAATTTTTTAAATTTATTTAAAGACACTGGATGGGACTTAAATAACTACTTCTTACTTCTTTAAATGACTATATTTCGCCTGACCCCAGGCGTACTCATGTCTACAAACCTAAAATACAAATGAAAGTATTAATTCATGGACGACTTATATTTAATATCACAATTAAAATAATTATAAGAGGCTCAAATAAATAAATAAATAACGTACTTACAGAATAAATAATTTAAAATAACGTTAGGATAATCTAACTTAGTCTAAAAATCCTACTTCTACACATAAATCTCAAACCTAAAAAGAAATAAAAATACTCAGTGAATCTCAATTATACCCAATCTCAGTATGACAATTTACAAATAAAATTAAATTTAACTTTTTGTAATGGTAATAATCCCAGTGCGTAATAAATAATATAAGAATTTAGTACAAAATTAATTGCCAACCGGGTTAATTAAAACAACTAATAAAAACCATAAGACAAGCAAGCTAACTACTTGGAAATAAAACCTTACTTAAAACTAATTATAACCTGGTTGAGTATACATTATGTTAATAATTAATACCTTGGTGTGAAACTGAATCAAATGAAGGGGCAAAAAATTTCACATCATGCTAAAACGTTAATACATATAAGTAATGCGGGGTTTTAGTATCTTAACTATGATAGGGCGTAGACATTTTTTCATATTAAGTTAACAGAAAACATAGTAGCAATAAATATTTTCAAGGCTAAATAGTTGAAATTGTTAAAACTTAAATCTAAGAATTAATTATAAAAATAGCCAATTGGTTTAATTTTACTATTTTTGAAGTATCGCTCCATATAACTTATTAATATCTCTAGAATCTTTCTTGAAGTTGATACTATTTAGTTCATTAGCAATATGTATTGCCTCTAAAATTAATCTTTTTCTGTGGTTGTTTTCACTGTCAATAATTTAAGTATCCTCTAAATTAAATTCATGATTTAAGTTGCTACAATGAGTTGCTAGCGCTGCTTTTTTGTTTTTGGCTCTCATGTCACTACTATGTTGGTCCTTCCTGTTGTTCCAAGTTTGTCTGGATTCACCTACATATTGTGCTGGACAATCCTTGTGCTGTAATTTAAAAAAAAAAAACACTCACAGCAGTTGCATGTAGACAACCAAATACACATAAATTATTGTTGGACTAGCAAACACTCTCAAACTATTTCAGATGATTGATATTGTTAGATAAACGAATACACCCAAACTACTATAACACATACTACTACGCTTTTATACAACATAAACTGTATTTTTTTAAGAAACACACTCACAGCATTTGCATGTAGACAACCAAATACACCTAAATTATTGTTGGACTAGAAAACACTCTCAAACTATTACAGATGATTGATATTGTTGGATAAACGAATACACCCAAACTACTATAACACATACTACTAAGCTCTTATACAACACATACTGTAACAAAATGTTAAAGAAACACTTACAGCGGTAAATTATTGTTAGACTAGCAAACACTCTCAAACTATTACAGCTGATCGATATTGTTGGATAAACGTATACACCTAAAATATATCAGCTGATGCTTTTGAGAAATACATCTAATCTTTTACAGCAGTTAATGTTAGGAAAGGAAACACACCTAAACCTTTACAGCAATAATTTTAAGTAAATGAAACATAAACTAATGTTTACTTGTGTAATTTTTAGACAAATACACTCACACTCTTACAACAGTTATTATAGGTCAAAAACATACTCAAACTCGCACAGCAGTTATTCAAGGACTAACTAACACCCGCAAAAACTTTTAAATCCCTCTTTGAAATTAATATTTTACTGGCGCACGTTCAATTAAGTCCAGTTATATTTTCATTAACTGTGGCTTATTTTATAATGAATTTTCTTATTAAATTTATTTTTCTTGCCTCTCTCTATAGGCCTTCATTTTATTTCCTGTATTTTGAATAAAACTTGAATAAAGAAATATAAGCCTGAGACTGCTCGGGGTTTTCAACACAGATTCTACAGTTGTATAAATCTACAGCCTCACTAGAATGTAGATAAAACTTAAAATATCAACTTTTTTAGATTTTTATACATTTAGTTGCCCTTAGGCAATTGCTACTTCTACATTTTTTCTCTCAACGTTGCTCAACATTTTTTTTCAAAATGCAGACAATGTAAGTTATATAACGTGGCATAAAACATTTTTTTTTCTTTTTTATGATGTTATATTTATACTTTTCCTCATTTATAAGCAACCTATATACCTTCCTATAAGAATAATATTTGCACTAAAAACCCGAATTCGGGATTAGTTTTAGTGTTCCAGTGCTGTTCTATTCCAAGGGTCGAGTAGATTATTTTGTAGTAGTTTGTTTGACCTGTTTGACCTGACACATCTTTGTTGAGGACTTTATTGGCCACCATTTATTTGCTCAGTTGTTTTGTCTATCATAAAAGGAGCCTTTTGCTTCTGGCCGATTAGCGGGCATCGCTTTAAATCAGGAAGCCAAACCAAATCGAGCTCAACCCCCCACATCTGAACAACATCATAAACATAATTGTTTGACAAAACTTCGCTATTACTCATTTACAACTGGCGGTTAGTGATAGTGATAATAATTAGGGAGTGGTTTGATCACCCAGCATGTAGGCCACGTTGTTAGGGCCTTTTTGCTTACTCCCGGGGATTGAAGATTGTGTTACCTTATGAATCTTAGTGCAAATGCCTATAAAAATCCTTCTATCCCACAGAAGACCGTGTCTTCAATATCAGTTTCTATAGCTTTAACTAGAAACAATACGTGCCTCACTGCCAGACTAAGCTTTCCTGCTTTACAACTGATAACGCAGGAATTTGTATATATTTTATATAAACTACTATTGAGGGTTCTAAATTTTGCCTAAACCCAGGTTCATTTAGGGTTAGGGATCTTTTATGAGTACCTGACATTGCACAGACTCGGAACCATCGGCTTAACGTCCCTTTCGAAGAGGACCAAAGGCCTCGACTGGGATCGAATCCGGACTGTCTGGGTGTAGGTTAACCATTTCCCAGACCTGGAGGTTAATTTCTTTACCTAGTTTTCCCTAAGGTGTATGAATTTTATTCGGAGTATACATTTTTACAAACAGGTAAAAATAGTGCCACGGTCCCAAAAGTGGGTAATTCGGAATTCCTAACATTTTCCTTTGCATCAGCTAGAATTTAAGACTCATGACAATCATAAAAATGCAAGGTTTGACAGACAAGTGGAACGAATGGTGATAAGCTATTAACCTAGCTGTCTATCTGTAAATTATATATTTGTCATGTTTAAAAAAAAAGTATTCATTCTCAAATTCAAATTTGTTGAACTCAATCCAATTTGTGATCTCTTCAATCCAATATATACCTATTACTACTAGTGAGGCAGTATTTGGTTCTTAGACAACACCTACAGTCCTACAGTACTATACTATACTACTATAGTACTCCTACTACTACTACTATAGTACACTATACTACACATATAGTAATAAACTGCGTAGGCTTCCGCGGTTGTTGTCATGAAGGTTTAGGTCTTCCGGTGGTGACCGCGTCAATGTAGATGAAGAATCCGACGTTTCGCTTCCACTGTGGGAGGCATCTTCAGGGATGTAGGACATCATGGATAGAAACTCAATGCTCTACAAAACTGAACTGACAGCAGTCAGTGTTCTTCATCTACATTGACGCGGTCACCACCGGAAGACCTAAACCTTTACACCTATAGTACTCATGGTAGTAAAATCAACACAATTATTTTCTGTATTGCAGTCTCTTATCTTCTTAATTATTTCTCTTCCTTACAGTCTATCATATTATCCAGTAAACTCTTTTTAAAGAACTTTTAAAGAACATTGCGCTAATGAGGGTTTTGACAAAGAATGAAGAAAGGGTGAGGTCGACTTTCTTTAACCTTTTAATATAAAAAAAATATATTAATCTCCAATGTTACTGTATTTGTATGTACATTTTGTGAATACAAATATTGATGTAAAATATGTACCCTTTTTTAGACTCATGCATTCATTGAAACAAATTATTATTATTATTATTTTGCACCCATTGTATTACTTATATACCAAACAATAACGTGTTAAAATCCAATTAAATTTGACAAACTAATTACCGAGGAACAAAAGACTAATTTACCCAGCTCGATGGGAAATTCTAACGACAATATTAATTGCAATTCATTATTTATAATTAATTTATGATGATAAAAAGTTCAATTACAAAACATTACTAATTTAGTAAAGAAGTAAAAAGTAAATTATAATCTTTGAAAGGAAATTAAATTTCCTTATTATTATAAATTTGCCAAAAGAAGTTTAACAAAGTAAAGAGTAAATATTATGTAAGAATAAGTAAATAAATTATTGTATAAAAGGAAATTAAAAAGTTAGTCTCGAAAAATATTTTATGGCTGTACACTACTAACAATTTTTGGGTGTTAGTAATGCTCTTGTATGAAAACAAATCTAGCGTGGTGGTCCGTAAGCCGGACGAATTTCCTTTTAAATGCGTCCTTCCTAATTTAACAATCCATTTTTGCTTCTGCTTTATAACTTAAGCAGTAGCATAACTACTGCTTGCTTAAATTTTTCTGATTTTTTAAAGAAAATGCTCAGATTTATTTCATTAGTTTTTAAAAAACTATACACGCCATTAATTTTACTAAATTAAAACTCAGTTAATAATGTTAGTGAAAGGGTAATCATATAATAGTCCAAGAGCCAGGCCTAAAAAAAGTGACACATTTTGTACTACTTCGAACCAATTTTTTCTGAAAATATACCTTGAATGATGAAGGAAAAATATAGTTTACCTATCTAGAGTAGAGCCTAGATAGAATGCGCTGGCTTAAAATATTAAAACATCACACAAATTCAAGTTTTTTTTGCAACAAGTAGTTCCCTGTAGGTCATGTACAAAACATGTTCAGGACATTTTTAAAGCTCATAAAATTTCGAAAAAACGAGTGTTTCATTAAAACGTGATAACTAAAACTAATGTAATGACATTAGTTAGATGACCAAAATGATACACAAAAATCCAATATTTTTTTCAAATAAATTCGCTGACTTTGCATAAATTAACTAGTGTATTTGAAAGAGCCATAACTTTTGTTGCAGTCATCTGATTTTGATGATTAAACAATGAAAGGCTCTACTCTGGATAGGTGGAGTATGTTTTTTCTTCACAATTTAAGGTATATTTCCAGGAAAAATTGGTTTGAAGTAGTACAAAATGTAAAATGAGTCACATTTCTTCAGGTGCGATGAGAAGATAGCGTTTTTACAAGAAATGGGCTGGAAATATACATACACACACAAATATATATATATATATATATATATATATATATATATATATATATATATATATATATATATATATATATATATACCTCTATTAAAGTTTAGGTTACTTTAACAACCTGGTGTTGGGTTAGGAAAATTTAGTAGAATTGGCTATATTAATATCCGATTTCCGTCACAACTTCCTGGGTGATTCAATGGGTGAATGAGTCTGAAAGAAAACTTTCGTTAGCGAATTATTTTAAACAAATCCCCTACAAAAATCATTAGGTTTTGTCATAATGCTAAGCAATAAACTGGTTCTCGTCTCTCTTCTTGCTACAATATCCATTTTTATTTCTAATGAGAAAGGAGAGCATTCCAAAAGTTTTTCTTTAAATTTCTACAAAAATTTTTTACATTACCACTTTAGTATTATTAATACTGAAAGTTTTTCATTTAGTACTTAAGCCTTTTTACTATAAGTTCATCCATCTTCATTTTCTTCACCAAAAATCACTCTATTCTCATCAGAATAGGGATTTCAAACAATGAAAATCCTTTAAGCCATAAACTCTTAAAACTTTTAAATTTCTTTAATTTCTTAAACTTCTGAAATACGTCTAATTTTAACAGTAACAAAATTACGTATTCATCAAAATGTCTTTATATTTCTAAACTTTCTCTTTTTCATTAAGGAATGAAGAAAATAGTTTTTAAGAAAATTATTTAATCTATATAAGTTTATTTATAATTATAATAAGTATCTTTAATATGTTAATTATTTAAGTTGACAGAGTCAAGTATGTTTCTCTTATGCAAAATACCGGTTCGAAAATTTTAGATGCACCAACTGTAATGAAGATCATATGAAGGAAGATCCCTTTATATTATTCACTACGCACATCCTCACTTCGCTCGTCCTCAGAATATGAAAATCACCAATGTACTGTACTTCTTTCAACAAAGAAGTACAGTACATCAATCACTAATATGATTGATGCTCGTCCTCAGAATATGAAAATCACTAATGTACTGTACTTCTTTCAGCAAATAAGTACAGTACACCAATCACTAATATGATTGATGCTCGTCCTCAGAATATGAAAATTACCAATGTACTGTACTTCTTTCAACAAAGAAGTACAGTACATCAATCACTAATATGATTGATGCTCGTCCTCAGAATATGAAAATCCCCAATGTACTGTACTTCTTTCAGCAAATAAGTACAGTACACCAATCTCTAATATGATTGATGCTCGTCCTCAGAATATGAAAATCACCAATGTACTGTACTTCTTTCAACAAAGAAGTACAGTACATCAATTACTAATGTACTTCTTTTTGGAAAGAAAGTAAAAACGTAGTCTTTCTATCAGAGTAGAGCCCTTCGTCCTATCCCAGGCTTAAATCTATACTCGCTCATCCATGCTGCTAACTTTTATAACCCAACAAATCTGTTAATATTCTTGTCGTATTGAAACAAAACTAGTTTTTGTAACAAAAAAGAATATACTTGTGCAAATTTTCAAATGAATTAGATTATTTTTCAATTTGTTTACAATTTTTTATGAAACTTATATAAGTAATTTGATAAAAATTGAACTAATACTGATAATGAGATCAAATTCAACGCATATGTTGGTCTGACTACATGTGCGCCAACTTTCAAACTGATCGACAAATTTTTTCTGCGTGTTATACATTTTCCAATGTATAACCTTTTGGTGTAAACAAGGAAAAGTACAAACCCTTATATCACCTGCGTTAAGAGAAGTGAAATACAAATTCTTAAATTATAAACACTATGCATTGAAATAAGTTTAGTTAAAAAGACAGACAAAGTAGATCAAAAAGACTTAAGTGAACTAAAAGATACAGAAGGTCTAAAGGTTTATTACTTATTTATAATTCTCAGACAAGGACAGCTTTATACAGAAGGTTTAACGTTCAACTAGATTACCTTTGTTCTAGTTTGTCTTGATTCACCTGTTCAATAGTACTACATCTAGATCTTTTCTTAGTCAAAAATTCTGAACCAGTGCCTTCTATAGTTAACTCTAAGTACTTAACCTTTTTAAAGAGGGTATTCTTTTGTGTAAGCGTCTTAGCTGGTTACTTTCTTCTGGTTCTGACTTTTTTTTTACTTAATTATTTACATTATTTTCCTTTGTAGAAGGACTGGGTTTGTAATTGTTACCGTTTTTACTTTGTTTATTTTCGTTTTTCTATTCCACTATTAATTCACGGATCCCAAACGTAATTGGATGAGATATCTCCTTTATTTGAGAAGAAGCTGAACTTTTTAAGTCATAGTTATAGCGGAGTTATAGGAAGTTAGAGTCCGAAGACATGTTGGAGTATAAATTTGGTGAATCATAATGTATTCTGTGGACGAGCAAAGTGAGCGCGAACTAGGGAGGATGAGCGTAGCGAATCCGATGTGATAAGTAAAAGGTTCGAGGTACCCCGTACCCGATTTTTTTACTTAAGTACCATCACTTACGTTTATAGTCAAGGAATCGTTTTGTCACAAAAATGTATGGGAAATGTATGGTTGGTTAGTGATTGGAAATTGATGTAAAAAGGGGTTGGTAAAAAGGACCTAACGCTCTACTTGCCGGGTTTGATCTCCCCACCCACCTTCTGGGTCCACTACATATTCTTCTACCTTATATAAGTCATAATTTATACCCGCTTTGTGCAAATATTCATATTAACGTTGTATCCTTATTTTGTTTCAGGTATGGTTCTTGTTGTTACTGTATATTTGTAAGTTTATTATTATGATTAATAACAAACAGTATGTATGTATTCGTATTACAGTATGTATTCGTTTATAAGCATTCGTCTGTATACATCTTAGGAATACTGTTTCCTAAAAACAAATTTCTAGCTAACTTTTTAATTATTTTGATCAAAGGTTCTCAAAAGTGTAGTAAGCTATTGTTATAAATATAAGTTTAAAACCTAAATTTTAAAATTAAATTCGACCTGTTCTAGTATTCCATCAATATTTCCAACCTTTGACATTTCTATTTTTTTAGATACTCAACCCTATTGATTTCCTTCATTCCACCATCTTCTACTTATAAGAATAGAAGCAATAAAATAATAGAAAAATAAAATCACATGAAGAAAAAAAATATAAAAGAATGCATTGATCCGTAATATCTTCTAAAGGATAAACTTAGGTGACACAATTCAACTGAAAACTATTCTCTTTTATAGGAAATGAAGGTTAAATATAAGACTGAGCTCAACTCTTGGATTTTAAAAGAAAATTTCTTTTTATCTGTCGTTTTGACGTTTTATAGTCCTTAAGATTCTTTTGCTAAAAATGATGTCAAAATGCACCAAATGGATATACATCTGGTTTGATTTTGATTTG
Organism: Microvelia longipes; assembly: GCA_018340805.1. NCBI lineage: Eukaryota > Metazoa > Arthropoda > Insecta > Hemiptera > Veliidae > Microvelia > Microvelia longipes. Next base: position 18,165,209 of record JACMZG010001913.1, on the reverse strand, counting down.
TTTTTGCCTTTTTCTTAAAGTGCTTTTTTCTTGGTTGTTCATCGATAAGCTTTGTTTTTCAACTTATCACTTTGTGAAAATAGAAAGAAGTTTGTGTAAAATATTAGCTGTCTTCTCAATAACAATTAGACTCTTTACATTTCATTACATCTATTTGCTATTTATCTATCAACTCCTATTATAGTGCAATCTCTAAAATTTTCCTCTTACCATTATTCTCAAGCTCATGAAACTGTATTGACTCTGATACTTGTTGGGGTTCCCTGATGGCTTAGTTGGTTAGAGCGTCAGGCCTTTTTAAGGTCAACCGGGGATGCCTCTAGGTAGCACAAGTTCAAATCTCGCTGTTTTTTACGGTAAAAACCATGCCGACTGATGTTACCTTCTTCTCGAAATGAGAGAAACGAATGCATTTTCTTTCTAAGCACGAGCGCAGCGAATCCGAAGACTTGCTGCTATATAAATGAGGTGAATTGAATATTCTGAGGACGAGCGAAGCGAATCCGAAGCAGGTAGGATGAGCGTTGTGAATGCGATGTGATGAGGAAAAGTTCTGACGGATCCCGTACCCGATTTTTTTGTTGTTTTTAAAAGGGCACTTATTTACTTGGTTCCCAACCTCAATTTATCTGAAAAAAATCTAGTGGATTTGGGTATAGGAACTAGGAGGTCTGTCTAAACTCCATTAAAATCCCTTAGTTTCAATTTGTAATGGAGTTAGGACTTTAAGAAATTACAAGTTTTTTGCTATGAGAATAAAAATATTTTGTAATTTTTCTGGCACTTATTTACTTGGGTCCCCATTTTATGTTGGGAACCAAGGGTACTTTCGCACTGTATTATCTTATTTACTTAATTATCAATCTTTTCTTTTTCCCCCCTTCTCAATCCCATACAATAGCCCCTTTGCTTTTCAACATCCCCTATTAAGATTGTTAAATAATTTCTTTTATATAATTTAGTAAATATATTGTCGGTACCTAAGTGAATAATTGCCCTATATCGCCATATTTACGTGGGTCCCAACATTATGTTGGGACCCAAGTAAATAAGTACCTTTAAAAGTGCCATAACTTTGGTTGTAGTTATCTTTTTTTGAAGATAACTCTTTTTATTAGTAATTGTATCAGCTTTAGAAAATTATGTCTTTTTTATGTATTTCACACGACCCACAGAGAACCATTTATTCCATGAAAACTTAAATTTGTGAGATTTTCTAAAATTTTGAGTATCATATGAAGGACTTCTCTCTAGATAGTAGACTATTTTTTTCTTTATAATTTAAGATAAAGGTTTAGAAAAAATTTGGTTTGAAGTAGTACTAAATAAGTCACATTTTTCAGGCCTAGTTTTTACTAGTTTCTCTATTCTCATTTTTATTTTATTTATTAGACATGTGAAATTGTTATTATTAGATTTTTTTGATTATGTTGTTCTGTGACATACTAAATAACGTTATAATTCAAATTTATGTGGCTACCGTGAAAAATCATGAATAATAATTAGGTGAATATATATCACGAAGTGTTTTTTCCCAAGTGATTAAGTTCAATTCTTGAATTGCTCGAAAACCAAATCTTTGATAGTAAGATGATTGAAACAAAGTATGAATTATTTGGCGAAAAAATTAAACCTGAACGTTTTGAATGAAGCTATGTATGAAAGTTTGAATGAAAAGTAAATAATTATATTAAAAATAAAGTTAAGGAACTTAGAAAAGATGGTAAAGTTTCAGATTCATCTGAAAGTCTTGCGAGAAATCAGAGTGCTGCGAAATATAAAAAGTCTTAGGTGTCAAACATTTATATTACAATGACAGAAATATTAGAAATTTTAAATTGTCAAAAATTAAAAGGGATAAATTTGATGGGAATATTAAAAATTCGTTAAAATTTTTAGGGCAGTTTGAAAAGGTTGACAATAATAGTAGAATTTTGGATGATGACAAATCTCAATATTCACTATAAGCAGCAAAACTAGAACTATCTATTACATCAGAATTGCATATAGCAGAATTATTCGACAATACGTCAGAGCTTGTATCTAGTGTTAAAGGGAACCTATACACATTAACGATACTATGACTATCTTGCGATAGTACTACCACTAAAGATCAATGGGTACGAACATTGTCGTCACCAACATTGACCGGGCTATAGATATGTCGGACACACCAGACCTCCTAGATATATACGATATCTAGTATATCGTATATATCTAGTTAGCGCAAAATAACTAAAGTTTTACGCGATCTAGGAAAAATTACAAAAAATCCTTTGGCAACTTTAAAAATGAGATTTAGGCGGTTAGAGTATAATAAGAGACCCACCCGTAAAATCAAAACCAAAAAAAATTCCCTACAAATTTTTGACATACAAAAATAAATAAATACATCCATTCTCGGGTGTGTAGAAAGGCTTTGGGGCTTTGAGTAGGGCATATATAAGGGAGATAATGTAAGAGAATACTCTTACATTACATGTAAGACAATGATTTATCCAATATGAAGGTGGGTCCCTTATTATACTATCTACAATGGGGTAAGAGTATTATAAGAAACCCACCTTAGAAGAATACATTACATCTATTCTCGGGTTTGTAAATAGGCTTTGGGGCTATGAGTAGGGCATACATAAGGGAGATTAAGGCAAGAATGTATCAAGTACAATGGGTTATGTACTCTTACCCCATTGTAGATAGTATGATAAGGGACCCACCCTTTATATTGAATAGGTTATTGTCTTACATCTAATGTAAGATTATTGTCTAACATTATCTCCCTTTCATATGCCCTACTCAAAGCCCCAAAGCCTTTCTAAAAACCCGAGAATAGTTGTATTGTATTCTTTTAGGGTGGGTCCCTTATAATACTCTTACCCCATTGTAGATAGTATGATGAGGGACCCCCCCTTTATATTGGATAAATCATTGTCTTACATGTAATGTAAGAGTATTCTCTTACATTATCTCCCTTATATATGCCCTACTCAAAGCCCCAAAGCCTTTCTACATACCCGAGAATGGATGTATTTATTTATTTTATGTTTACAATAATGTCAAAAATGTAGGGAAATTTGTTTTGATTTTGCGGGTGGGTCTCTTATCATACTCTAACCGAAAAATTATTCATAATTCTTCATTACTTATTGTGATAAGTTGAAATCCTATTTGCCAAATATAGGTCGAGTCTTGTCTACCTATAGAGTTGTTATGACTATATCAGAGAAGCAACTCGTAACATGAAATCTAATAACGATAACACCAATAAGCTTCAAAATCTATTAAAATTTGTCCGTGCTGAAAATGAAGCAAAAGAAACAATTGTTTATGCCTAACAAGGGTTCGGTCAACGTTCAATTTCTTTAAAAAACAAGGGTTTACGTCGGCTAGTTTGATGTCTAGTAAAGCTGAAAAGAAAGTTGTTAAAGAAGAATGTTTTGTTCTTTAACAATACGATGTGAATTTTTGTTCAAAGTCACATCGTAGTATTGATTGCTTCAATGCAAGAAAAATATCTATAGAAGTAAAGAAAATAATTCTCAACTAGAAGTAGAGATATTTTTTTGTTTCTCATCTTCTTATTTTAATGCGAAACAAAGCAGAACGGCTATGCGTTGCTTCTTGTGTAATAGGAAGCTCCAAATCTTAGTTTGTCCGGATGCAACAGCAAATAAAACTCAGGTGCTGTGGTGGAGCAAATAAACTCCCTCTCAGCATGCTGTTAAATGAAATAAAAGCTACTCAATATATTAGTCAGAGTTTATGGACAAAAAAAAGTCAGTCGTAGTCAGAGCAATTTTTGATACGGGTTCTCAACGTTCAAATTTTGTAAAAGCGTAGCGTGTAGGCTTCTAAGCCTATTCTCATCTAAACGCAGACTTATAGGTTCTGAAGCGATGGAAACAGATAAAATTATTCACAATTAAGTTGGGGAGTAGGTCGTATGGAGAAAAAGAACAAATTATTTGTATTTGATTTAGAGAAAAAATATAAGAGTTCTTTTAATGTAAAAAGGGTCAGTCTTTGATCTGTGGTAAAATTTTATTAGTTAAACCAGAGCCTTCAGTCAAAGAATTAGAGCTGTCAAGTATTAAGTTTTGCGATATAAATCGGTATGCAGGGCAAGTTTACTTATTAATTAAGTCTGATATAGTTGATAGGTTACTTACAGGTAATGTTAAACGGGTTTTTTGCCGTAAAAACTAAACTTGGTTGGACTTTGATGGGTAAAGTATAAAAAATATATCTTAATGAGTCAATTGCGTCAAGTTTAGTTAGTTTGCTTAACTTGTGTAAGAGCAAGGGGCTAAACAAAAAATCACACGATTTTTTTTATTTCAAACCATTAACACATAACTAACATAGTGAAGATCTTTTTAATAAATAATTATTAAAGAAATTTATTGGAAAAAACAACTTTTAGATATGAATATGTAGGGCAATCTGGTACGGGGTACCTCGGAACGTTTCCTCATCACGGATTCGCTACGCTTATCTTCCCTACTTCAAACTCGCTTCGCTTTGATTTTATTTATTTAAATTAATTTTATTTAATTCTTTATTTTCCTTTAATTTTATTTATTAATTTTCTTCATTTAAACCCTAGGTATATTGGAAAAGTATTGTGTTTGCAAACAATCCGGAACCGGGATGTCACCTGAATTATCCGTTTCAGGTGTTTTTAAGACCTGACTGATTATCATAAAGTTGTCTGTCTGTATGTGTGTGTGTCTGTTATCATCGTAGCTCCTAGTGTATTCATTCTAGAGAGTTGAAACTTTTTACAAAAATCAGTCTATAGGTGTAGTTGTGCTTTTCGAAAAATTTATTTGCGACGTTATTAACCACAAAAATTATTTCGCAAAAATTTTGAAAAATCATAGAACGCTGAAACATCTTGTGATCAATATGAGTTTAAACACGCATGCTGTCGCGGAGGCGAATATTTTGATTTATTTGTTTATTTATTAAATGTAAAGTTGTGTCAAATAATAAAATTTAATCATTCGCGTTTTAGAAGCCATAGAGTAAACAGCCTTTTTATTGCTAGTACTAAGAATTAAGTCGATTTCGTCAGATGGTAACAGTTAGCGTGTTCTACTGATCAAATAAGAAGAGAGATAGCTGAACAGAAGGAGAGTAGGAGAAGAAGGCTAAGCTAAGTAACTGAGGGTTCAGATATCTCTATAGGTTAATTTCTCTAGTGCGTTGGCATTCGAGAGATCAGGTATGGCTGCTTCCACTGCAGGATCAGTTAGAATAGGATTAGGGCAGGTAAGGGAAAGGTTGTTAGAGGTTATAGATGAGGTTAATGAGTGGGCAAAAAACGCGGATCGTGCCAAGGTTGATGAACAGTTAGGTTACGATTTAATTTCAAAGGTTAGGAATTATTTAGGTAACTTTAGGAGTGAGATACTAAATCTTAAATCTGTTTCGAAAAGTGAAATCGAAATGTTTGAATTTGAAAGGGACATCGAGGATTTCACGGAAATTATGTTACAGACGGAAGACGTTCAAATATCAGTAAGAACGATTTTACCAGATATTACTATAGATGAGGTGGACGTAAATAGTTTAGTGACACTTTTTGGCTGGATGAGACTGATACAAAGGAAGAGGACAGATTAAGGAAGGTGTATTTGATAGTATATTTCGGGATAAGGAAAAGGGAGAAACTTTAGAAAACGTAGAATTAGAAGAACTAGGAAGAGTGAAAGTTGAGACTAAGCAAATACATTATGAGTTTTGGGAAAAAGAAGATGAAAAAGTCTATAAATATGACTTAAATACACAAAATAATTTAAAGGGTACTGAAAGTTCTAAAGGGCATAACGAAACTCAGGGTCTTTGTTCCATAGAAACAATTCAGGCCCAAAATAGTTCAAATTTTAATAAATTTGATTTGATAAATGACAGTTATAATTGTATAATGTCATCAGTTAAATATGACGAGGAAAAATTGAAATCAAAAACATTAAAGGGAATACTCAATAGTTCACAACAATTTAGGGATGATAATAATATAAAAATGATAGGCGTAGAATCTTTGAAAGCAGTTAATAGACGTGAAATTAAATATAAAAGCAAGTTTAAAATGGCATTTACATTCATGTGGGTCGCAAAATATAAATCATTAAAAGTAGTGAATATAAATTTGTTAGATAAAGTTATGGATGATTTTTATGCGTCAAAATTTGATTATTTTAGAGCCGTCAGTAGATATAAAGTAAAGTTTGATTCTATTGTAAATAAATTTGAGTTCGTTTGGGTGAAAATTCAAGCATCAAAGAGGTTACAATCTATACAAAGATTTAAGAAAATAAAAATAAATTCTTTGCTTATTAAAACAAACTTTTGGTCTGGGGGAGGTCCTATCTAAACTTTAGGGCTCTTTATAGAAATTTGTTCAATTAGGAAGATATTTTATTCTGAGGTGGAAGTGTTTGCCATTATGAGATTTCGAATGTTAGAGTTCTTGAGAAACCATGCCAAGAAGAAAAAGTTCCGAGGTACCCCTTACCCGATTTTTGAATTTCTTATAGCCTCAGTTATGAAAGATTTTCTTGTAAAATACATTATAATTTAGTTGTATTAGAAAACTTCGTGTTTCTTGTAATAGTTCTTTTCAAAATATTTTTGTTTTATCTTTAAACTTTCAAGGTTATATTTATTTAAAAAGTTTTATTCTTTCCTCCTTCGGTCAAGAGTTTTATGTTGCTATATTTTTAATGTTCTATATAGTTTTGGCTTTAAATCATATCTTAAGACGTATTTTATTTAAATTAAAAGAAAATTGTGCCAAGTTAAGTCAAATATTTTATATCTGAGCGTAAGTATGAAATTTAGGTCATAACATATTGTTTTTTTATTTGTTTGTCGACTAAATATTTTTTAAAGGGTAAATGGGTTAAGGTTATTTTTGCCAAGTCTTTGTTGACAGATTCTTTAGACCTGCCAAATCTTAACTTATATGTTGGTGCCTGCTGAGTAAGTTAACATTGAAATTTTGATTGGAGGGCAAGAAAAGACTACTAGTTCAGATTTTTCAAATCGGACAAAGTCTTATTCCTTAAAACCTGCATCATTTTGTCCATACATAGTATATGTTCATTCTATATACATATCGTTCCTGTAAAAATACATGCTATATGCAAGGCAAAACAGATATCTTCCCTCTTCCTTAAAAAAGTTTTTAAACATTTGACTTAAATTACTGGCATCTAGGGTACTGTCTTTGTCATGAATTTAACTTTTGTGGCATAATCTTCATCAAAAGTCCCACTTCCAGCCATTTTTGAGATACCGTTATGCTATTTTTATTGAACTAATTAATCATATGGATTGTAGACATTACCTTCTGACAATATGTATTTGCCTCTTAAATGTACACCTAGAACCACCTAAATCTTTAAACTGCAATTTCTACTGAAATTATCACTCAAATGTTAATAATGTTAAAATAATCACTCAAATATTCTACTATTTTATTAAATCATCACTCAAATGTTAATAATGTTAATAATAATGTTAAAATATTCACTCAAATATTCTACTATTTTATTAAATTATCACTCAAATATTAATAATGTTAAAATAATCATTCAAATATTCTACATTTTTTTTTAAATTATAACTTAAATGTTAAAATAATCACTCAAATGTTCTACTATTTTTGCTTTAGCTTATTTATACCTTAGTTATATAGGAAAAGTATTAATTTGCATTAAAACCCCGAAACAGATATTTCACCTCAATTAACAGTTTTAGGTGTTTTGATACACAAATTTGAAATTTAGAACACATTTAGTCATGTATTAGACCAAAAAATCTGCAAGGTTTCTTCTCAGTATCAGCATATTATCAGTATCAGCAGTATTCAAGTTCAGTTTTTATCAAATGACTAGTATACAAAATATAAAAAGTTGAAAAATAATCTATTTGAGTTAAATTTCGTACTCGTTTACTATCCTTTTACTTAATAAATAAGAATTTTATCCTTCGTTTTTGAACGCTTAGTATAACTAGAGTTTTTGTGGTATCATAAAAGTTAAGCAGCATCGAGCGAGGTCAGTGCCTAGATGGGTAACCCTTTGGAATAAAACGAATGTATTACTGTCTGTGGACATGCGAAGCGAGTCAAGACGTGTCTGTGTGAATTTGGAAATTAGTATTTTCTAAAGACGAACGAAACGAGTTTGAAGTATTGTGAATGAGCGTAGAGAATCTAATACGGTCTATCGAAAGTTCCGAAGTACCCAATTTTTTATTCAAGAGTAAGAATATTAAATTTTTTAATACTCGCTTTTATAATGTCTTTTAATTTTTTTAAACTTCTTAAAATGTTTATAGCTATTAAAAAAAGATAGAGCTAAACAATCACTCATTAAATATGGTAAAGAAGGTAAATTGTTTCAGAAAATTCTTTTGTAATTTGGCATAAGTTATACTATTATAACTTTTTCAAGAAAAATGTTAAAGATTTAAAAAGTTAAAATCTTTAATGGTGTGTTTGGAGTTTAAACTCAATGAATTTAGCTCGTGGGGCAATCTGCCAAGATATTTTTGGCAGGTTACAACTAATCTTTTAGTGGTTATATTCTTTTGGTCACAGAAGTTTGAAAAAGATTTCTTTTTCAGGACAAATAAAAAAGAGGAAAAGGAGTAAAAATAAATCTTTCAAGTTTTGAATGTATTATTGTGGTTTAGCAAAAAAACTAGGAAGACGGTAAGGTCACAAAGTTTGAATGCGACTTTCTTTCCTAAAAAATATTGGTATAAATATAGGAATGGAAGAAATTATTTATTCTGATACCGATAGCTTAATACTAGCATAAGTTAAGGCATTTTTACCTCAATGGGAGAAAAACTCACCGTGCAGACTATGCCTCTGCATGAGTACTGTTTAAGTTTTAATAATTTTGACATCTGTAACTATATTATTATTTCTTTATGGTACAACAAGAAAATAGAAATTTTTAAGGTGATTCAATTCGATGTAAACAAACCAAAAACAGTCGGAGGTTATAACCTGACTTTTTCGTGACGTCATTGCAGGAATCAATATAGGTGACTTACTTTGAAAATTATGAATAATTACCAAAGGATTTGGCCGAAAATTTCTGAGATTATTTTCTAACATAAGATTGATTAATTTACGTAGAAATAATTAATTTTATTTAACATTTTAGCGAAATTAACACATTTTTATAATTAAGTAGTTGATTTCATTACATTTTAATTAGGAAATTATCTGTCAAAAATAAATTATCCTTGATAGGGTTGTGGATACGCTTTCGTTTCTACTACAAACAATTACGGGTTCGAGCCTCAGGTCTTCGGGTTACTTTTTATTTAAAAAAAAACTTTTGTTGCATAATTTTTACTTTTTCTCATTTATACCGTATGTATTTCATACATTAATAAACAGGAAAAGTATTATGCCTGCACTGAACATCTGAAACCGAGATTTAACTCCTAAGTAGTTTTCACTAAGTTGTCTGTATATGTGAGTGTGCCTTACTATAGTATAGTAAGGTTATACGTACTAGGTATAGTAGTTGAATCACCTTATAAACTATATCAGCTTGATGGTACAGTACCCACATACTAGCGCTTAACTTTTGCCCCTTGCTTAACTTTTAAAATATGAAATCTATTAGAATTCATTCTTGTATTTTTACAGTTAATTGTATTGAATAGCGTAACTACTGCCGCTCGTGATTTACATCTACATCTAGTCGTGTCTATATTTTTTTTATAAAAGGATCAATAGCTTATGCTTCACAAGCTATCCATTTTTATCTTAATGTGACACAATATGATTGTGCGAGAGACACCTGGGAAATGTAACAAGAAAAATGCATTTTGCTTGTCACATTTCCTAGGTGTCTCTGGCACAATTTAATTGTCAACTATTCATGTTTTGCAAAACTCGATTTGTATCAAATTATATTTATCTTAGCTTTCTTATGATATAGAATATAATTGCTCTTGTTAAGAGTCTCTTGAAATTATTATGAAAATTAAGTGATCCCTCAATTCACTAGAACACGTTCCTGGATTAATAGGGACAATGCTATTCAATGGATAGTAATGCCTTATGCTCTAAAGTATGAGCTACTCTATGTATTTATGTGTTTATTTTTTTATTCAGGATGGTACAATGGACCTACCTAAGAGGTCTAAGTGACTTGGAATTATCCACGCTAATTTCTTTAAATCAATTACAAAATCCCTTAGTCAATACTTTTCCTCACCTGCTACTGTAGGCATATTGGAAATAATTTGTGTTTTACCGAAGATGAAAGCGAAGATGAAACCGAGATTTTTATCTATTAGGCGCAATTTTCTTTACATCCGTGAAATAATCCCTTAAACATAAGTATTCCTCATCTACTATAGTTGGCATATAGGAATAGTATTATATTTTATTTATAATTTCGGAATCAAGATTTAATCAGAATTATCTGTTATTAGACGGTCTGAGTGGTTTTCTTCTGTATATTTGTCTGTGTGTGTGTATGTGTTTGTTTTGTGCACAACTCCTGCTAGTTCGCGCTAGAGAGTTAAAACTCGGCACAATAATCATGGTTGAAGTTTAGTTGTCCTGCCCAGAAGACCGATTGAGTTAAAATTAAGGCACAAATGTACATATATAGTGAATCGTTTCACTAACTTTTATTTTTAAAGTAGCTGCCATTTTGAAAATGTTGACTTTTACAACCTGGAACTTCAAAAATCATTTGACTGGTTTTTGACGAACGACAGCGTAAATATGAAGGACTAGTTGTGGTCAAAATTCGATAGCTATTGAACTCAAATATGTAATTCACTAGCAAATATATATATTTGTTTATGTGATACTAAAAATTATTTGCAAAAGTTTGTTTTCTTATAGAAAAGTATGATATTTTACCAAGAAAATTCCAAATAACCTATCATGTTATATAAATTGTATTGATTATGTTTTATAATTATGAAATATATTGCTTATAAATATTAAAAAATTAAAATTAAAACTAGGCTGCTAAGTATGACCATTGGTATTATTATGCTTTCGTGGACATAAAACAGTTGTTTTCGTACTTTTTGATTTTATATCTTACAGTTATATGTTGGAGTTAGAAAATCCTGATAATGTTGTTCCATCTTGATGGAACAACATCCATAGGTTGAGCGTAGCGATACCGGATTATTTAATGGTTTAACAACCTAAGCCATTAGGTAATCATGGTATTCTGAGGTCGAGCGAAGCAAGTTCGAAGTAGTAACAAAAGGTACCGAGGTACCCTGTGCCTATTTTTAAAACAAATAAATATGAAAGTAAAATTATTAATTATACTTATTCCTTTATAACAAACGTTCATAGAGCACGTTTGAATTTCAAGATATTTGTGTTGAAATGTATAAAAGCAGACAGAGGGTGAGATTTAATTCAAACTGGCTGATATTATTACCTAAAGGCTCCGTTCCCTGGGGGCGGGGGAGGGGGGCAAGGGTTGCCAGTAAGTAGAGGTGACATTTGCAAAGAGGAGGAGGACAACCTGTTGGCCTTTTCTTTGAAGATATTCTTTATGTTAAAATTTCATTTTTGTCATAACATTTTCTATTATGATTTACACCTTTTCATCAACAAAAGCGTCCTTTTAAAAACTCGCTTAAAAAGAGTTAATATTAAAAATTTTCCTGATTGCTTAATTTTTGAATTTATTTAATAATTGAATTTGCTTCTCTGTCTTTTATAATGAAAGAGGAAGCATTGTTAAAAAAATGTGATACCCGTTTTTTATATTGAGTATGTGTTAAGTACGTTTTAACACCTTAAGATCCTAGATATGTGGTACTTTTAAAAGAAAAAAAAGTTTTAAAAGTTTGGGTCAGGTTATTTTTCTTGTAAACAAATTTGGGCTAAAAAGCTCTAAGAAATTAGATGAAACTTGGCATCAAAATTAATTCATGTAAGGAAAATAACTAATTCGATTTCTTATTTAATGGTCTCACATATCACCTAATTTTACGTTAAAATAAGTTCAAATATTCTTAGTAAGCCATTACTTTTTCTCATTTATTCTGTAGTTATAAAGGAAAAGTATTGTGTTTGCAAAAAATTAAAAACCGGAATATCACTGGAATAATCAGTGCTTTAAGGACTATATTATGATAGGCTGTGCCTTAAAAATGAAACGCTGTCAGTTTTTGAGTACTACAACTTTTTTTGTAACTTGATTTGGATTTTTTTAAATAAAATAGTTTTAATGTTTTGCTGAGTCAGAATGTTGTCTAGCCCCGGAGTAAATCAACAGATAGATGGTTCTCTTACACAACTCTATTGTCCTGTAAATCCTATGACCGAATGTTTCACATATCTTATGACATATACCAAATACCCCTGGGCTCTGGGGCTATAATGATTAATGTTAATATTAATACTTGCGTGTGTCTCCATAATGCTGGAAGAGAAATAAGTGGTATGTATAGTTTATAAATCTGATGAAATCTAGTCTCTTCTGTGCCCTAAAGTGATCCTCTTCTGATAAATGTTAACTTGCATGATTTAGCTTACTGATGGTGGAGACTATTTTTATTTTATATTACTGATGGTAGAAGTCTAAGACCATATTTTCGCTATATTTAAAAGGACTGAATGTTTTTGCATCTGAGAAGATCAATTCAATATATTCTGAGTAGAATTAGAAGAACGAAGTACATTTGTTTTAAAGACATTTTTGTAGAAACATTTACTTCTGAGTATCAAACAAATGGACGATACTTTCTCTTGCCGGGATAGCTGCAACATTCTAAATGTTGTTTTTTTTTAAATTTATTTCCATCCGGTTTGCCTTACCGATCCACCAGGTCATTTTTAATGTGCAAACCTACAAGTTTACAGTCTTGTGTTTTATTTGTGAAATGTGTAAAGGTGTTGGGGAAATAGATGTCTAGCGGTTTTGGACGGAGCAAACCACAGTTAGGTTGGTACTACCAACACTCTATCGAGTTCCTTCCGTGGTTTGGTTTACAAAAACATTCCTTCTCTTCATCTGATATTCCTCGGTTATTTTTGTTAATTGCTTTGCTAGGATTCTTTGATACACGCTAGTCATTGAATTTTCTGTGCATATAGTATTTGTGCAATATGCCTTGGTCATTGCGTTGATAACTTTGCTATGACTGTGTAATATCACCTAGTTAAGATATAAATTACTTCGCTTCAATTCTGAGATATCACCTGGTAATCGTAATGATTACTTAGTTGTAATCTTGTGTTATCACCTGGTCGTTGTGCTGTCATCTTCGCTACAAGCCTGAACTATCATATGGTAACTAAATTGATTACTTGCTACAATTCTGAAATATTATAATTATACAGTAACTACACTGATTACTTGGTCCAATACTGTGATATCACCTGGTAATTACTCTGATTACTTTTCTAAAACCCTATGATATCACCTAATTACTCCATTGATTACTTATCTACAATATTGTAATATTTGATACCTGGTTATCGTATTATTTCGCTACTATTACATATGTTTCCCTAATTATTCTTGTAATGTCTGCAAATGTTTCGGTTCACTTTGTATCATTTACTTTACGTGGATTATACTAATAGGTCGATCAATCTAAACTTCATAATTTGATTTGTTTAAAAATAAAAAAAAGTCTTGAAGTTTTTATTAAATTTGTAAAATATATTGTCAACGTTGTAAATTGAAATGCGTTTTATTGAAAATTACAGACAATGCAAATATGCTTGTATCTTGCATAGAAATTAAATGTAATCGAGCGAGACTAAAAATACGATGTCATGTCTCTTTATCTCGTTTAAATATAATTTCCCTAATTTCCTATTACTATCTAGATAGAGCTGTGTCGTGAGATGATTCAGTTAATATCTCTCATAATTTTAATCTAATATTAATATTAAGAATCAAGATGGAAAGTAAAGAACAGACCAAAAGCACAATGAAAACAAGAGTTTATTGAAGCCGAAGCAATATGTAGTAGGTCTGTTCAAGTGAGTTTTGTATGTGATCTACACATCTAAATAGGACTTAGACCGCAACATAAAGGTTTTGCATATGAAGTATATCATAGACAAAGGGTAGAATATTAAAATTGATTATACCATTATGCTCTGCGCACTTAAGTTAATTTCTCATCTCATATTGCTTTAAAAGCGACAAATCTAAATTAACTTATCTCTTAATGTTTTCGGTCGAGTAATGAAGAAGTTTTCATTATTTAAACCATGTAGAAGATAAATTTCCGATAGTTTTCCCAACTAGATTCTGAGGATGACCATAAATCTTTTTCAAATCCCCTTTTTCGTTAGGTAATCCCGAATGTAGAAAACAAATTGGAGAACAATTTCTCTTTCCTACCCGTACACTATCTACCCAATTTCACCGAAAAGGTCCTTTTTTAGGGTGGGATTCAGAGTCTATACCTTGATTAGAATTTGCCTCATTAGTCTTGTAAATTTTAAAACCTTTTTTTCAACCCTTTAAAATCGTTTTCCATGAGAATTCGTCTCCATCCAAATTGTAAAGCTCTTGCTGAAAGGAGTGTTTTCCTAATTCTTACTGGTACTCGAATTTTCCTATTTGTTTCCTAGAAAACCCAGCACTTAGTTTTATTCAATCAAATATCCTTTTTCTTCTTTGAATGCCCCGATTTTTTTTCAATAATATATTTTAACTTTTTTTTGTATATTTTTAATACTCTGTACAGTTTTTTGTTTTCTCAGGAATATATATTAGAAACACTTATAATTAGGAACATTTAATATATGTTTACTCAGTAACATATAATACTATTCTCCGCCAACACATTGTAAGAGATGTCATCTCTCAACAAATTTAGCGTCTTAAGGGACAAATAGATTCACTTATTCTTATTGTCCAAGAACCGGACCTGAACAAATGTGACTCTTTTTGTACTGCTTCAAACCTTGAAGCCCCCTGCTCTCTACTAGAGAAGGAACTAAAATCTCAAAGATGACAGGACCTCCTCACCTTCATCCATCGTAGCAGAAGGTTTGATGAGGATAAGGTAACGGTGGTGTAGTGGTGGAAGGACGATTTCGGGGTTGGTGAAAAGGATCTAAAAGAGAGGTCTACTCACCAGGCTTGGCCTCACCGCCCCAACTACTACTACTTCAAACAATTTTTTTCTGTAAATATACCTTATATTATGAAGAAAAAACATTGTCTGCCTATCCAGAGTGGAGCCTTTCATATGATTGCGCATGCTCAAAATTTTAGAAAATCGCATAAATTCCAGTTTTCTTGAAATAAGTGGTTCCCTGTGGGTCGTGTGCAAAACATGAAGAGAACAATTTTTAACGGTGATAAAATGTTTTATAAAATGAGTTTTTAATCATCAAATTGGATGACTGAAACCAAAGTTTTGGCTCTTTCTGTTAATTGTTGACAATAATTTATAAAGTTATTAAAAAAACTATTATTTTAAACTCCAGCTATGTTGAGTGCAGAATAATATCACTTGCAGGAAGTGAAATGATCATAAAAAGTTAGTAGTTCAAGCAAGAAATATTTATTCAATTATGCTATTTAATTGCTTTAATACGAATTATCGTAGTTGATAATTTATAGTAATTGTCTTAAAAGCGTAGGGGTCACATTTGCAATTAACAAAATTTATCTTCTAAATACTAAAATGAACCTTCTATTATCATAATTCACTATATTGCCCTACCTTAATTTAAATAAACATAAATCAAAATTGTTATACCAAAAAATAAAGGATATCCGTGATTAAAGCAAATATTCCACAGTAATTTTATTTTTTCGTCAAGATCAGATGAATACCATTTAATAACAGAGAACCAAGATTAGTTTTGAATTATTTTATAATCTAAATTGGAAATTTTAAATCGTTTTGTTTTTCATCGAATCTACTTACAGGTGTTGAATAAAAAATTAAACGTGTCGTTAAATTGAATCAAGGCGGTCCTAAGGATGTGCCCAGTGTTAAAATACGGGCCTTCGGCCCGTAGCCGCTACGCGGCCTCGGCGCTTCGCGCCGCCATTGTAGTTGTTTTGTATTATGTGTTGTTTCATTATTGTTCTTGTTACATGGCATTTTGCCATGTATCTAGCGAATTTTCACAGCCTCTCCACACAGGCCCGCTTCGCGGGCCTGAGTGGCTTTCTCACAAACTTGATTTTACTAATTGAGATTTTATTAATACTCTATTATTAATAGTATGCCATAATAAAAGAGTAAATTTGTTGGACTGGTATGATATAAATAAATATCATAAATAAGTAAAGTTTATTAAATAAATTAATATTTATAAAGGACTGTAGTCTTCAAGAAATTTAAATTCCAAATATGTATGCCATAATATTAAAATTAAGAAGCATTATAAACAAAAATATATTATTCATGATTTTTGTTTTTGAATAAAAATACCGTTTCCGTCACTAAAGATTGTCTGATTGAGCTGAAACCGGTCGCAATGGTTTTAGAATGACTTCGACCATATAAAGACAACTTCAAGTCTTACTTACATTTATGATTGTTTATAGAATTTAAAGAAAAATGTCAAATTTTTTTTTGTAAACAAATTGTTTATTTGAGTAAAATCTTAAGGTTGAAAAAAAATATATTCATGATTATTTAAAATAAAAATACCGTTTGCGTCACTTAGGATTGTCTGATTGAGCTGAAACTGGTCGCATTCGTTTTAGAATAACTTCGACCATATAAAGACTACTTCGATGTTCTTCCTCTTTACGGGTCTGCTTAGCTCGGCGTGGTTCAGTGGAAGCCATTTTTGCCCTGTCTCTCAGGGACAGTAGGCTAACCATGATGGAGCAAGAGGTAGAGGTCTCTCTTTTATACTATATCCCCACCCTCTAACACTACTGAACCCCACAGATATCGTACGAGTCTTTGACCTAGACGTATACATATATACAAGATTATATATATATGTATACCAATTGCTCCATTTGTGATGGTTCGATTGAGCTGAAATTGGTCTTAATCGATTCAGCTAGCCGTCTACCTAAATACTAAATACCTTGTTTTAAAGCCATTTTAAGTTTCAAAAAAAAATTTTTTTTTCATGACGTCATAACTTTGGTTGATGACGTCATAATGTTTTTATAAACAATAGGCCTCGTAACCTCCTCAACATCTCGCGATTTGCAAAGTTTCGTTTCAATTTGAGAACGCCTTCGAGAGTTATCGTTCGCCATACGAAAGGGTAGAAACTCTTACATACATATATATATATTATATATATATATATATATATATATATATATATATATATATATATATATATATATATATATATATATTATAATATATATATATATATATATATATATATATATATATATATATATATATATATATATATAATATATTATATATATATATATATATATATATATACATATATATATAAACTTTTTCGGACATATATTTTTGTTATCAGGAAGCCAATAGGAACCGATTCCACTCACTCCCACCCTCAACTTCCGTCATCCGAACAACCTCATAAGCGTCATTTTCATTATGAAAATTCGCTAAAACACGTCAGTGGCGTTAAATTGTAAAATATTACGGCCCTAATGATTTTTCCCATTCAAAAAACACCATTAGTAGCGTTATAAGATTTTTATGTTCCTAAAAATATTTTTACGCTCTAAAACTTTTTCAGGAGTGTTATTTAAAGCTGAAGTGTCTACAGTTTTTTGTACAAAACGTTTCATTGGCTTTTAATCAAAGGAATTATTTTTTTATTGCTTACCGTTAGAATCAACTCCTTGGTTTCTCCTGGGGACTTAGCTCAAAGGAATTGGAATGACTAAAACATTTCTGGTTAAAATCAATTTAAGGACAGGGGAAAATGGGTTAAATACAATGAGCGGAGTTCATCTAAATGAGCGGAGTGTATCTATGTCTCCCTCCTCCTCCAACCTACTGATTTTTTTTAAAAATATTTGTTGAATAAGTTTTAAAAAAGATCCGTCAAAAATGACGACCAAAGGGTAACAAAACGTTAAAAAGAACGGAATAATAAATAAATATAAAATGGACTTATCTTGAATTGAAACAGTAGAAAATTTAGATTAAATTAACTTTGTTCCTAATAAAGTTTGATACAGTTTATTTGTTCACTCACTCTAGTGGTCTCTAACATCCCGCCTACCATTAAATATTGATTTAATAAAATTTTACTGTCCTTATCTTTTTATACCTCTCTCCAATTTTTGTCTTTTAAATTATATTTTCAGCTTTGTCTCGTATTTTTGTGTTTTTATTCAAATCTGCAAGCGAAGCTCCCTTGATTCTAGTCCCTCTAATTCACTTTGTATTCTGTTATTAGATTTTTATTATCCTATTTGTTAGGAAATTGAAGTTAACTTTTTTCTGTCGTGTATTATTTTTTTACTTTTTTGTACTATTTTGTTAGGTATATTTTATTTCTTTGCATTCATTTGAATTATTGTAGTTTTAGAATAGATTTATAATTGAATTAAGTTGTGCTTTTGTTCTGGGAGGAGGAACCATTCATTTAGCAAATAAAAGAAATTAATTTCCTTTTCCAAACATTAGTTGACTTAATTTACTATTTCAGGAAAGTAGTAAGAAAAAGATTCGGCTTTTCGCCATCTTTAAAAAAATATTTCATTTGTTAATCTTCTGTCAAGCATTCATAGTTTTAAATTGTTCAAATGTATCGTTTTAATATTTTAATTTCGAATTGTTCTCGCTGATTCGGGGCTTACAGTTTGTTGTTGTACTTGTTTCCTCAGTTTACATCAGTATGAAATTATAAACCTTACTTTGTCCAATAAAGTAGGAATATTGTTAGTATTGCCAGATAATAAGTTGATGTACTTCATCAATTTACCAATTACGGCACCTAATCTTACAAAATTATTTTGTGCATTTTTTCATATTATTATTCTTTGCTTCTTATTTAGACGTTGTATTTTCCTTTGGTATCCGCTTTGGTGAAAAAATTGGAGACGATGTTTTGCATCTGAAAAATAAAATGCAGGAGCATGATTGATGTTGTCACTTCAACTCATTCTACGCATACTATACTCAGTAAAACAAAGTTTGTATTTTTTCTATGAATGTACTTTTAGGTTTAGTTTTGAGTCAACACTATGCATTATAAGCCTAAAGATCTTATTTTGGTAAAACTTAAACTTAAGGCATTCCTACTTCATCATCAACTCAAGTACTCACTGGAACATTTATTACTTTAACTTCCTCATAAACTCAGACTTCACTAGAGTATTCACTACTTTATCCTCCTCATTAACTTAAGTTTTCACTAAATGATTTAGTACTTTAACCTCATTAACCCAGACATCACTAAAATGTGCAGTACTTTAACTTGCTCATCAAATCCGTTTTCAGTGGAAGATTAGGTATTTAACTTCTCCATAAACTCAGTCCCCACCGGAAGACTAACAATCTAACTCAAGAGATAAAAGGTATTTCACTGACTCTACATAAATATACATTTTCTTCATGCAGTTGAAAATTAATAAAAGAAGACATTAGTCTTTATTTGATTTTAAATATAAATTTATTTTCTTTTCAGGCAATATTCTTTTGGTTTTAAAGAAGGTCGTTCTTTTCACCACAGCCGTATACATGTGAAAAGAAATACGTTCAATCTGTCCTAAAGACTAGATAGAAGAAAGTATAGTCCATTTTAGAAAAAAAATACTCCTAACCTCAAGGGATAAAAATATAGTAGAAGAAACTTAACCGTGATTTACTGTTATAATCAATTGAAGTGGCCTCACACTCTCGGGGTAGAAAGTGAATTTATTTTAACTTAAAATCTCTGGCTTAGAATTTCTTGCGCTTAGCTTTCTTAATAAATTCTTTCAAAGAATATAGATCTGATCTGCATTCTATTTGAGTGAATTTATGAGGTATATTATCTTAATACGTTCATGAATATTTATACAGGTAGAGCTAACATTTCTTTGATGTTCTTTATTTTCTAACGAATGATTTTAAATGAGTGGTAGCTTTACTGTTAGACTTTAAAGGTGATTAAATATTACACCGGGTAAAACATTTTAGATATCTTAATTTCAAATCCTTAAAACATTTGAAGAGTGTAGCAACTAAGATTCTCTCGCACATATTTTAAAAATTGAAGATTAGAAGTTCAATGTTTAAGTTTAATGCTTAATTGTGATATTATTTATAATTGATTTAAGTGCGAGCTGCTTTTCGATGTTTAGATTTTAAGGCACGGATTCTAATACGCCTTCATTAAACTAACCCTTTAAGCATGAGCAGCAATGTTTTGAACCATAAGGCGTATTATATTTCAATCAATACTATTAAAAAACTGGGTTTCACGTGTTAAACAAAACCAATATGAAATTTTGAAAAGTATATAAAATTATTAAGGTATACAGAACACGAAGTATTGATAAAAGATCGAGTGCGGGGTACTTCGGAACTGTGCCTAACCACGCTACGCTCGTCCTCAGAAAAAAACATATGGCCAAATTTGAACATCCTCTAGTAAAACACCTAGGTGCCTGAATTTATGTCAAAATAATGTAGATCAAAAGAAACCTTTTTACTCAAAGGTGAAGACGTCATAATTAAGTTTTTTGTCAATGGTCCGATTGAGCTGAAACCAGTTCTAACCCTTTTAGGATGCCGACTGCCGTAGTTCCAGGGGATCAATTTTTGACCTGTCTGTTTAGGACAGTAGGCTTGTGAGGGTGCGTTGAAGGGAAGGATTTTGTTTGTATATTTTCCTGGATTTATGATTTTTTGTCAATTTTGCTGAGTCATTAATAATGTCTTGCGGCCGGTTATAATTCTGTTCATTTATAATCTCGAAAATATCCAACCATTTCTTGATATTATGCGTGGAAATCTTTGTTAGATTCTGCCTAAGATCTAATAGGCTTCTTCTCTTAGGATCGATTTTTATCTTAACACCAAAATTTTGGATGACCAGTTTTACCAGTTCTACGCATTTATACACATTATGAAATAATTTATAACACCAGCAATTTTCGTTTTTTGGAACTTTAGGTGCTGAGACGTGGACACATTTAATGAAAAAGGTGTTTGTCCCATTTTTACTTTTCATTGCATTCTCCGCCTATTTTAGTAGATAGGAAAGTAAAAAATTTATAATGATTGTTCAAATCTGTTTTCTTAAAAAACTACTTTTGTTACGTCTCTGTTAGTTAAATAGATTACAGGTTGTATAAACAATTTAACATTTTAGTCTTTTTGAATTTAATCTTTATTTTCTTATTTAATATTTCAAAATGTATGGTAACTGACGTTTTATTCATCACTCCTTATTCGTCTTTTCTTTTTTTAATTAAAATAAAATTTAGACACGTGGTTTGCCAGAGTGTGTTATAATAGCAGTACATCATACTCTGTGAAAACTGAATTTTTATCATCAGTCTTCATGTTTCTCTTTCCCTTCATTTTTTATGCTTGGCTTAAATGAAAGATATTTTGACGTATTTTCCCCCTGTTTTTTTTCTCTTGCTTCTACTCGGTTTAATGTTGTGGACCGAAAGACTGACTTTTAAAGTTGCGTTTAAGTCTATTTTGCTGTCAGCTTTATAGAATAACGGTAAACCTGAAACAATAAATTAAATAAATTATTGGTTTTAGATAAACTAATTAAATTCAATAAACTAACTAAACGAATCAGATTATTAATATAGCTTTTCTTTGCTTAAGCACGAAAACGTGCGTAAGGGGGGGGCTGTAGAAGGGCCTAAGGGGTTAGAGATTGGTGTTAAGTCTAACGCATTGTTCATCAGCATGCCAACTACTACTATCCTAATGCAATGTTTTAAAGAATTTAGCCAAAAGCTATTTTCTATTTCGAATGCGTACTTGGGTGGCTGGGGCGGACTAAATACTATCTTTTTGCAAAGTTTTTAAGGGTTAGTCGAGAGACATTTTAATTTTGATTGTGTATTTGATTGAGCCCATTGGTAATTTTGCTTTGCATGCCAAATATTATCTCAAGGCAAAGTTTGAAACGATTTGACCCTGAGCCATTTCTTTCACGAGTGAATTTTAGGGGGCTTTAAAAGGAACTTAAAAGTTAGAGATTAGGCATTGAGCCCAATGAAAATTTTGATCAGCATGTCAAAACGTATCCTAATATAAGCTTTAAGATGATTTGCCGGAAGTATTTTTCTATTAAGAATGCATACATAGGGGGATGTAGAGGCCCTTATACTATCTTTATGCAATGTTTTGTATTTTAGAGGATTTTTCCGAGAGCTTTTAACTTCCAAAGTTCCATGTTTTGGAAGTTTTGGGGACTGCAGTAGGCAGAAGGTTGAGATAGGGTGTTAATCCTGTTGACATTTTTATTAGCATTGCATATGCTGTTTGTATGCAAAGTTTTAGAGAAATTGATCGAAAAAAAATCTTGAAAACATATTTTTACATATGATAAATTTGTTGTATTTAATCCAGGACGAAGGCTTGGATTGAAGTGTGTTTTTGTATGAACCAAGTTGATTATGCATTTGTGCCTTGATTTCTAATACAGTCATTTATATGCACTTATTTTTACTTCTATTATTTAAACAAATTATTTTTTACTTATTTGAATATGCCATACCCTTAGCTTAAAATGAGTTTTTATTAGATTTAAGAACCGAGAAATAAAATAATAATATTTAACTAAATTAACATATTAATGTGTGAACAAAATACCATTAGGAATTATCATATGCTTTTAAGAAGCCATTTTATAAGCAAATTCGAAAAGAAAAGCTGTCAAGGATTATAGATAACATATTACCTAAAAATTTATCAGCGTGAATAGTTTTAGCAAACTTTGCACCTTTTTGATTTCCTTCACTCTTTACTAGGGGCAATTAAGTTGTGTCTCACTCTCTATCAAACCCCACCATGTTGTAAAAACATTAATATGAATTATGTTACACTACTTGAGTTATGCAAAATATGATTATGTGACACAATTTATGTTGCGAGAGGAACCTAGAAATATAGTAAGCAAAATGCTGTCCTGTGCTACATCTTGGAATTGTTGCATTACTCGACAGCACCAATAAGTAACATTCCTTGTTCGTAATCCATTGTCAATGTTATTTACAAGAAAGACGTTTAGGGAGCAGGTACTTCTCCCACCACCAGGTTCTTCTTGAAAATGACGGTGTTTGTAGACAAGTATTAACAACCATAGACAGGACTTTAATGTCTTTAATTGTAAATAAAATTAACATTGGATTTACAATGGAATACATAATTCGCCATTGTCACAAACTTTCATGTCTACATTACTAATGGTCAATACTGATGGCTCGACATACTGTCATGACTCTTAGTTTTGTTTAGTCTAACTTCCATATGTAGCAGATCATTTTGTTACATTCCTAGGTGTGTCTTGCACAATTATATTGTGTCAATAAATACATTTGTTTAACAGTTAAAACGTTTAAAATTTATCAATGACATCTTGATTTGTCCCTGCTTTCAGGGTTTATACCCTATATATTTTAGGGTATTTCTCTGCAGCTCCTTAATTTGTGTTGCGAAAAGTCAGAACCACTACACACGACCCCATACCTGTGCAAATCAATAGCGTGTGTAATGGATATAAGATGCTTCTGTAGCATCGTGTTTCTGAGTGAATAAATTCTACCAAATATTGATCATAACCTGTTGAGTAGTTCCACGATACGAAGCGACTGTTTATAACTATTGTTTATTGTTAAAACTTAATAAACATAAAATATTCTTTTATTGGTATGAATGATATTATACTAGAGTTCTTAATTAAGATAAACTTTCACAATTATGACTTATAATGCCATATCCATTAGTATACAATATCCATTAATACACATATAAGTAAATAAATAGTCTCTCCACTAAGATGTATGTTAAAAAATGTTTTATTTGAGAGTTAACTTTCCGCCGCATCCGGCCATCATCAGTCTATAAAAAGCCAAGAAAATACAACAAACTTAAAATAACTAAAAATTAAAAATACAAAAAGTCTAACATAAAGCTAAAATAAAAATACAAAACAATAAATAAATTAAAAATAAATCGGCGAGAAGACAGAAACACGTACCATTCTCTGGAGTGCTATGAACGATCGATAGTAACGATCTCTTTCCAATCTTTATAGCGCACTGACAAACGAGGGATACCTACACAGTTAGGGCGTACTCCCCTCTCCTGAAGCCAATATCTCAGTGCTATAGCCTTCGAACCTTCTTCTTTGACATTAATGGAGGTACCACTCTCAATATCTTTGAGAATTTCGTAGGCCTCGAGAACATCGAGCCTAAGTCCTTTATTTTCGTACCATAAAGTAGCCACTTCGTGGGGTCCATTAAAATGGTTTTCATCTCTCATATGTTTATAAAACCGGGTATTCCTTGAGTTAGATTTATGTTCAGCCAAACGGGTAGAAAAAGAGCGACCTGTTTGACCTGTATAGGTGCACTGACAAGTGCCGCAGCGTATTCTATAAACACCATTACGTTCAGCACTAGGAATAGGGTCTTTGACCTTGGAGATTAAGTTTTTTAGGTTACCCTCACTTTTGAACGCTACACGTACCTCACTTTTTATGACGTTAGCTACTTTATTACTTAGGGCGCTAATGAAGGGAAGTACACACCATTTCATTGGTTGTTCAGCCACCTGTTCAGTATTATCGTTAATCATATTCTTAACTATTCTGTCCCTCTTTTTATGGACTAATTTAGGTATTAAGCTCTTAGAGTAACCATTGACTTCAGCAATATGATTAATGATCTTATACTCCTCTTCATAAGCGTCTTGGTCTAGAGGAAATGTTTCAAGCCTATGTATAAGGGAATGAAACGCCGCAAGTTTATGCTGCCACGAGTGATTAGAGTCTGCTGGTATGACTACGTCAGTTGCAGTAGGTTTTCGAAAAACTTTAAAAGACAAAGCCCTATCAACTCGTTTTATATTAACATCTAGGTAGTTGATAGACTCGGCCGTTTCAGTTTCCTTAGTAAACTTAATATTTTTTAAACGGCTATTAAGATATGAAGTGTACGTTTCTAATTCTTCTAGAGTACCATCCCATACGCAAAAAATGTCATCTACATACCGTCTCCAGAAACGTATACGTTTCAAAAACTTATTTCTAGGATTATCCACGTAGTTTTTGTAAAAGGCATGCATATACATATATTGGATTACTCCACAGAGCAGTTATTTATATTATCATTAATACACACGTTTCCGCATTCATCACTTATTTTTGATGAACCATTTTAATAAGATGGTGAAAGCTCGTTTAACCCTTATGTTTGCAACTTCAGTGGTTTTATTTTATCTCCAACCGTCTTAGGCGCAACGACTACTACCCCGTCACCCGCAAACTCAAAGAGATAGCGATATTAAATTAATTTATAAATAAATATACTCCCTTTCTTAAGGGAGTATATTAATTATTATATTATACAATCAATATATTTATTATTATTATTATTATATAATAATATAATTATAATAATAAGTATATAAATAATATATTAATTCTTTAGCTGAATTTAGGTTACGACTTTCACTTAAACAATCTCCTTTTTTAACTTTAAAATACCTATTAGTCCTGTACTATTCAAACCACTTTAGAAATTTATTTTAAACTCCAATATACCCAAGTATGGCAAGTAAGACTTGATGTCAATCGTGTAGAAGGCTTTGATAAAGTCTATAAAAAGAACTAGGATATAAAATTGTGTTTTCAATAGCTTGATGAATTACTTCACCAAACTCTTAGAGCAATGATTCTGTACTTAAACCTTTTTGATATGCATTAATGGAGCATATCAATTATGCAAATCATTATGCATCATGGTATTCAACATGGTATGGTATATTATGTATCCATTGAAGTAATGGTTTCTTCAATGTATTTTTTTCTTACCCTTCCCTTAAATAGAATGTATCAGAGTCCAGGATTTTATCATCGTACTTGTTCTTTTATTAATAATCTTGAAACCATTTATTTTTTTTCTTTTTTATTTTTGAAGTTATTGTGTTCCGTTAAATAGTTTAGCATTTTTTAAGTCGTCTCTATGAAATAGTTTTTTTTATTAATTTTTAAGCACTTATCTCTTTGTTTTTTTTTTTTTTTATTTTAATTTATTTATTCGAAATTAAGGGATCACACGATCATTTTATATATAATAATTATAAAAAACAAAACAAATACAAAAAGAAAAAGAATTTGAACAGTAAATAGATAAATAAGTTTTATTTTATTTATCACGTCGTTACCCATCAACATATTATTTTACGTATTAATACATCCACGGAATATTGATTTCAGTCCTAATTAATTTTAGACTCTTAAACTTATTTATAAACCTAGGGGAAAATATGCTAAACCTGTCGCACTCATTTGAAGTATCTTCTGTATCATTAAAAGCTAAATTAAAATAATTAAGAGATAGACCTGGTTTATCGAGTCACAGAGAGGTTGCTTTTTAAAACCCTGTGTCTTCAGGTTATCATTTCAAAATTAGGTTTTTATTAAAATTTTCCGGCTATTTTGTTGTAAAATAGGGTCACAAAATTCTTTTGAGTCGAACATTTGACACGGAGGAGATAAATAATTCTGGCGCGGTGGTCCGCATGTCGGGCGAATTTCCTTTGGATGCGTGTTTCCGTGCTTTTTACATTATATAAGTTTACAACTAGTAAATAAATAATTCCGGCGCGGTGGTCCGCTGTCGGGTGAATTTCATTAAGAATGCGTGTTTCCGTGCTAAACAACCCATTTCTTGCTTATGCAAGAACCATGCCCATTGCGTGGTTCCGGTTCATGCTTTAGAACCTAAGCAGTTACTCAATTGTCAAGCACTGCTCGTAACTCATTTTGTCTGTATTTTCCAAAGGAAATGCGCATAATCATCCAGTTGTTGTACAAAACTATGCCTCTAAAATTAGAAGTATGCACTATTATTTGCACTAGTTTAAAGCTTAGTTACTTATCTTTACGCTTAGTCAGTTATCTTTAAAGGTTTTAGCGCATTTCCTTTGGAAAATACAGACAAAATGAGTTACGAGCAGTGCTTGACAATTGAGTAACTGCTTAGGTTCTAAAGCATGAACCGGAACCACGCAATGGGCATGGTTCTTGCATAAGCAAGAAATGGGTTGTTTAGCACGGAAACACGCAGTCTTAATGAAATTCGCCAGACAGCGGACCACCGCGCCGGAATTATTTATTTACTAGTTGTAAACTTATATAATGTAAAAAGCACGGAAACACGCATCCAAAGGAAATTCGCCCGACATGCGGACCACCGCGCCAGAATTATTTTTAGTTGTAAACTTATATTAGGTAAAAAAACGATAAAAAATTATTGTCCCTACTAGGATTTGAAACCCAGGTACTCTGGGTTTGAGAGCTCGCATCCAAAGGAAATTCGCCCGACATGCGGACCACCGCGCCAGAATTATTTTCTAGTTGTAAACTTATATTTAGTAAAAAAAAAACGATAAAAAATTATCGACCCTTCCAGGATGTGAACCCAGGTACCCTGAGTTTGAGTGGTCGTATTGACTCCGGACCACTGCCATTCAACTCAGAGGCCCAAAAAACATTGAAAACGACACCCAACTCGAAATTTAATTTTCAACGACCGTAATTTTGGTTTTCTATAATTTTTTGTGGTTTTTTCGACTTTTTGGTAACTTAAAGTGGTCGTATCGACTTCGGACCGGTTTCATTCGATTCAGCGCCCAAAATTACATAGAAAACGACACCCTACTCGAAATTTATTTATTATCGACCTAAATTTTGGTTTTCGGGAATTTAGAATGGTTTTTTCGACTTTTAGGTCACTTATAGTGGTCGTATCGACTTCGGACCGGTTTCATTCGATTCAGCGTCTCAAAAAACATAAATAATGACCTTTTCGCGGCAAAAAATATTAACCCTGAATTTTGCCGATTTTTTTGAAAATTTCACTGACTCAGCAAACCGGGTTAATGACGTCACCAAAACCTGGTTTTCAATAGGGTTTGTGTCCTCCTCAAGGTTGATTTTTGTATTAAGTTTGGTTAAAAATTATTTATCCGTTCGAAAGATAGAGTGTTTACAAGAAAGTGTCTAGAAATACATATATATATATATATATATATATATATATATATATATATATATATATATATATATATATATATATATATATATATATATATATATATATATATATTATATATATATATATATATATATATATATATAAAGTCTCGCGAAATTTTTTTTCGTCATTAGGGACCTCTGAAACGGATTTGTGTCGTGGTCCGAGGTTCGAATTCCGCCATGACGCCTATCCCATTAGCGAATTTTTTCCCAAAGGAAATTTGCTAAAACGAGTCGAAATATATTAATAAGTTTAAACGACAGATCGTTTTATTTCAAAATGTAAACAAACCAGGTAGACAATGGTATTTTAGTGAAATTTCGCTAAAATAATTATTTTATGACGTCTTTAACCCGCAATTATGATTCAACATCAAAATTTCAAGAAATCATTGAACGCTAAAAAATGCTGCGAACGAATTGAGGTTAAGACGTGTATAAGACTAACATTTATGCTAAGTTTCATCTCATTATCAGCATTAGTTCAATTTTTAACTATTGACTTTTATGTTTTAAAAGTCTTTTAAAACATAAAATTTTTTGACTTTTAAAAAATTGTAAAAAATCAGAAAATTATTTAATTGAGTTGAAATTTGGTGAAAATGTAATTTTTTTTGTAAAAAATAAGTACACAAAGTTTTGCTTCCAAACGACATGTTTAACCATGGTTTTTGTTGGATGATAAATATTAAGGAGCACCAAGCGTGTTCAGTGCCTGGATGGGTGGCCGCTGGGAATCAAACGAATGTGTTTACTATCGGAGGACGAACGAAGCAAGTCCGAGTAGGGACGATGAGCGTAGCGAATCCTCTGTGATGAGGAAAAGTTTCGAGTTACCCCGTACCAGATTTTTTTTAAATTTAAAAATGTTTAACCCTTTAATAAAAAACATGAATTTTTTCCTTCTTAGAAATTTACATATTTCACAGTTCTTATGTTTTTAAGTAAATCCAGGATCCCTAGTGGTAGAGAAGTATGCAACCACTAAAAAATAAATGTAAAAGTTTCATTATATGCATTTATATATGATATATTTTTACATTTTCCCTACACTTGAGTGAGGGGGCGGCATATTATAAGTCTTTTAAATACTTTTCATGAAAATTAAAGGATTTTTTTTTTCAAGTTTTCTTGTTATAATTACTTGATAGCATATTTGTCGTAAATTCTGCTATCAATAATAGATAAAAACTATAATTTTTATCTTTAACAACTTTTTAACATTTTGACTATTCTATTTGAAGATTAGGGGACGAAATATAGTTGTATAAATGAAGTAATAAGTTATTATATATATACCCTATAGTGTCTTTAAAATACATTTTGAACAATATTGTAAAGTTTAAATCATTTGAAAGATTCAACGCTTTAACACCAAGTTTGTTTGTCCTTGTTATTTTTAAATGAATGTCTCTTGCATTTTAAAGTATCCTTTTTTTTAAGTTTTATCGATTTAAATAGTAACATTATAATTATTTTTAACATTTAATAATGACAAATTAACTTTTATTGAGGTTTACCCGTACGGGCATATTATGAATAGTAAGAACTTGTAAAATAAATTAAATATTTTGGGTGATTTTTCTGCTGTTAGCTGAAGTTTGTAAGATCACTAAGTAGCAAAGGAAACATTACTTTTACCCGAAAAAGGAATGACATGAAGAATGTCAAATATCGTTTTTAAATTATCAACTTTGGTTACACCTCAGCAGGTAATGAACATTTGTCTGACTTGGCTTCTTTTCGTCAGCCCAAATGTAATTTACCAGACTCTTCATCGCCCCAGTCAGTGAATTTTTTTCCAACCTCTGCTGTCAATTTGTTTGGTCAATTCTTGCCTTCGACTCGGAATTTGTCAGCGAAATTTCATTTGTCTGCCTAGTCACGTAAATCAACATTATATCACAACTCAAGATTTGTTGTAATACAGCAAGATGTTATAAATTTAAGGTGATTCAATTCGATGTAAACAAACCAAACGCATTCGGAGGTTATAACCTGACGTTTTTATGAATGACGTGTGACGTCATTGCAGGAATCGGTATAGCCGGTCAACATTGAAAATTTACTATTTATTCCTGCAATAACGTCAATTCTGGACTATAACCTAACATGTTAAAAGAAATTCGAATTTATTCATAAAAACCCTCCAATTGAATCACCTTATAAATTCTATCAACTTGGTACTACAGTTTTATAATTTGACAGGTAAAAACAAACATATTATCTAACTTTATGTGTCGCACCCAGAACTATACATACTTAAAACTCACTTATTGACTATGTCAACTTAATTGTATTATTTTCCGATTTTTTATGCTTTCTTTAAAAAACTTATACAAGTCATTGGATAAAATTGAACTAATGCTGATAATGAGATGAAACTTGATTACGTATATTAGTGTTATACATGGCTACATGCGTACAAATTTTCAATCCGATCGCGTTTTATGAATTTTTTGCTGTCATTTTTGCGGGTCAATGACGTCATACAAAATTATTTTCCGGATAGTACAATACACCTATGTACTGATTTTTGTACAAGGTTCAAGCATAAATACACTGGGAGCTACGATGACAACAGACACACTCACATACAGACAGAAAATTTTGAAAACCACTTAAGAGGCCTTAAAAACACCTAAAACGGATAATTCCGGTGACATCTTGGTTTTAGATTTTTAGGAAAAAAACAATAGTTTCCCTATATACCTACTGTGCAATTAAGGAAAAGTAATAAAATTTTCTATAAAAATTTTATAGACTTAAATTTAAGTTTAACACGATCAAAAGTAATATTTTTCACCCCAAAACGACTTGTCGCCGAATGATCCTCATAAAATTTATGTAAAAATCTATATGTGCTGTGTAAAAGCAGTCAAGCGTTTCCGGATGCACACGTTAACTGATTTTAAGTTAATTACTTTGCTTTTTAAATTTGATTTAACATACTTTAGCTGCTTATCTGCTTTAGGGGAACACAATTATGATTAATTTTATTTATAGCTGCATTTCTTTTCAAAATTAATTGAGGTCATGTTAATAACCCTTGCTTAACAAATTTCTCTTCTTTATCATCAGCAGGTGATTTTGACATCTTTAACAATATTTTATGGTTTTTGGTATGCTAGATACAATGAGACATCTGGAAGGGTTGAAGATGGGGGTATTCAAATAAGACGAAAGCATACTTTAGAGGTCCCTATCTGACTTGTCAGTAACAAATTGACCCGGGGATTTCGGCCTTACATTTTCCCAGCAGAAAAGGGTCAAGATTATTAAAGCAGAATGGAAATTCAGCCTTCCCGTTATTAAACTCACTCTTTTTAACTATTCCCTTCTATGTACAATTGAAAAACGGGGATGAAAAAACCAAAATGAGTTTGTAAGGGATCCTTCCCCATAAGAACCAAACAGCAGATTGAGCTAAAATAAAGTTGAAATTCCAATTTTTTTAGATATACCTTTTTAAAAGGTATAAGATAAAAAAACTCGATGATGGTAATACGAGACGATTTTACTTTTTCCTGTTCATATTGTTCTCGATTCTGACGAAAGAGGAATAAAAATTCAATACGTTTATTGGAAAATAAAATGGAATTTAATTCAAAGAGTGACAATGTATCAATTAGACTGTCATTTCTTTCTTACCCTGTATTATTGATTCAGTATTGCCAACTATGTATTTATAATATTTGCTTCAATTTAACTGTCTTTTAGTTAAAACCCGCAAAAGGGGTGTTTTAGGGGGGTTAGGACGTGTGCCTGCCACCCACATGGCCTGGGTTCGATCCCGATCGAACCCATGCGAGGGATGGAAATCCTTACAAGTGTCCTCATAAAGGACACATGTACTTTTACGGTATTATATATATATATATTTATATATATATATATATATATATATATACAGGGTGGTCCAGCTAAGAAGGACAAGACCTTTTTCTCGGAAACTATGACAGCTAGAAGGATGCAGTTTTCGGCGTTGGATTCAATGTAATAGTGAGCAGACGAGAAAAATCCGTTTTCGGGCGCGCTTCGCGCCTGTCATAGAGATGTTAATGCTAACTTTTTTAATTTTATAGTTAGGTATAAGGAACTTTTTTTGTTCTTTAAAGATGAAAAATAAGGAAGATTAGTGAAGACCGCATCAAAATCGGACAAATTTTTTAACCGAGCTATGATGAAAAAAACACTTTTTTTAAATTTAGTTCACTTCGGCGCCATTTTGGATGATGTTGCATTTAAATAAAATTTATTATATGGACATATTTTTAACTAGAAACATTGCTTTAATAAAGAATATCAAAAGTTTAAATTCCAACCTCAGTTTTAGGTGTAAAATAGTCGTTAAACATAACAAAAACAAAAAAAAATATGGTTTTTCTAAGATACCATGAAAAGTAAGATAGGTAGCTATAGTTTTTATGGTTTGTACAGTTAGCCAACATAAAAAGCAACAAAATGAGTCCAATTTTAACAAATTCGCTTCACAATTTCAAAAGTTATTACTAATAAATCTCTTAAAATTGCCAAAAATGGAATATTTTTATAGTTTACCACCCTATTGTTGAATTTAATGGAACTGCGACGTCATCATACCTTGTGATCTTTATTGCAGCTTGTATAAGGATTCCAGAACGCCTAAAAACACTTATTTTTGTTCATTGGTTGTGGAGAAATTACGATTATGGTGATTTTCGTCAATCGTAGAATGCAGATTAGAGGTACCTTGCAAAAACCAAGTAAAATCCTTCATAAACGTTAATAAAAAAATTGATTTTGATGATAACTACTTCGTTTCTAGGGGTGAAGGACCAATAAATAGCAAATCACACAACTAGACTGTAAAGTGATATTTTACTGCTGCGGAAATTTGTTCATTAACGACAATAAAACCAGCCAATTTTATTTCCGGAGCTATAAATTATCATTATTTATACTATTTACGTTTACTAGTTACGTCGATTTTTTTGTATGAATAATTTAATTTAACTTAGTTTAAAGAAATCAAAACACAAGATTGATAAATAATCATTCATACTTTTACAAGGTAAAATAATATGGGGACCTACGGCCTAGGTGGATGGGGACCTACGGCCCATTAGGAGGCCATCAAGGTCACCGGACTTGACCCCACGCGATTTTTCCGGTGGGGCTATTTAAAGGACAACGTACATAAAAAGGTAGGAACTGTTAGAAGTGTGGAAGACTACAAAAATTGAGCATTGAGCAAAGTATTCCCTACAGAGTCCTGTATAAAGCGACGCAAGATGAAGTAATTTACCTGTTTTATGCAGAGGGGTGCCAGTTTAAGCAAAATCTATAA
This sequence comes from Microvelia longipes, assembly GCA_018340805.1. Taxonomy (NCBI): domain Eukaryota; kingdom Metazoa; phylum Arthropoda; class Insecta; order Hemiptera; family Veliidae; genus Microvelia; species Microvelia longipes. The sequence goes on along the minus strand of JACMZG010001913.1, from coordinate 18,131,679 downwards.
TAATATTTTATTTTATGATTTTTCAAAAATATTATCTTTTCTTTGTCACTCAATTGTACTATATGTCTTATTATTGTAGAGTACTGTTCAGTTCACCCATATTTAATTTATACAATATTTTTTACCAAAATTCCGCAGCAATGAATTATCACTTTACAGTCTAGTTGTGTGATTTGCTATTTAAAATCGCGTGGGGTTAAGTCCGGTGACCTTGATGGCCACCTAATTGAGCCGTAGGTCCCATATTAATTTACCTTAATTTTGTAAAAGTATAATGATTATTTATCAATCTTGTGTTTTAATTTCTTTAACTAAGTTAAATTAAATTATTATACAAAAAATCGACTCTTTTAATAAATGCATAATTAAACGTAAATAGTATAAATAATGATAATTTCTGATCCGGAAATAAAATTGGCTGATTTTATTGTCGTTAATGAACAAATTTCCGCAGCAGTAAAATATCACTTTACAGTCTAGTTGTGTGATTGGCTATTTTATTGGTCCTTCACCTAGAAACGAAGTAGTTATCATCAAAATCAATTTTTTATTAACGTTTATGAAGGATTTTACTTGGTTTTGCAAGGTACCTCTAATCTGCATTCTACAATGACGAAAATCACCATAATCGTAATTTCTCAAACCAATGAACAAAATTAGTGTTTTTGGCGTTCTGGAATCCTCATATAAGCTGCAATAAAGATCACAAGGTATAATGACGTTGCAGTTCCATTAAATAACAACAATAGGGTGGTAAACTATAAAAAATATTCCATTTTTGGCAATTTTAAGAGATTTATTAGTAATAACTTTTGAAATTGTGAAGCGAATTTGTTAAAAATTGGACTCATTTTGTTGCTTTTATGTTGGCTAACTGTACAAATCATAAAAACTAGCTCCCCTATCTTACTTTTCAAGGTATCTTAGAAAGACCATATTCTTTTTTGTTTTTGTTATGTTAACGACTATTTTACACCTAAAACTGAGGTTAGAATTAAAACTTTTGAACATTTTTTATTAAGCAATGTTTCTAGTTTAAAAATATATCATATAATAAATTATTTAATGCAACATCATCCAAAATGGCGCCGAAGTGAACTAAATTAAAAAAATGTTTTTTCATCATAGCTCGTTAAAAATTGTCCGATTTTGATGCGGTCTTCACTAATCTTCCTTATTTTTCATTCTTTAAAGACCAAAAAAAAGTTCCCTATACCTAACTATAAATTTAAAATATATATATATATATATAATATAAATATATATATATATATTATATATATATTAATATATATAATATATATATATATATATATATATTAATATACACACACATATTAAAATATATGTGTGTACTTCATCGTAAAAATGTGTATGTTTCTGCCTTACAGTTTTCTAGGGCGGAAAAGCTTAGTTTGGCATTTAGGCTCGCGTTGCTTCTTAGCAAAGATGCAGAAACTAAATAATGTCACGGCTCTTTACGGTGGTTGATGACCGTTTAGTTTGAAAGCCGGTTTTGATTAAAATTAGTAAATTATCATTTTGGAGAGGCTTTTTTACATTGATGATTACGGCTTTTCTGTTGATTGGTCTTAAAAGACCCCCAGTTGGACTTGAGTAAAATACTATCTTATATCCTGGCGAGTTACTAAAAAGGGCTTAATAACAGGGCCTACATAAGTGTTCCATCTCTCTCCTTAATTACTATTACTTTCAGGTATATAGGAAATGTATTATCTAAAGTAATTAAAATCTTTAATTACTTCCAACAGGTTTTTATCATGCTGTCTATTTGTAACTGCGCTTATAAAACGCATTACCCTCGTATTGTTCGCGCTATAGTAATGAAACTTAGCACAGAATAGGCATATAGTGACGTTGTGCTCCCCTAAAGATTCAATGTTTTAGACTGGCTAGATTGTTTGTATAATCAGGGGATATGATCCGGTAATAATTTTAGAAAAATTGTGTATTTCACTCTTTTTGAAATGTCTGCAAACCCCTAATATTGATTGTAATTACTATGCCTTTAGCCCTGGGTTAACAAAATGAGGAAAAGACTTAATTTTCAGACAAAGATAAAATAGAAAGTATTAGGTTGGGATATTTTATCGTAATTACCTTGCGAAAAGGGTCAAGACTGGAATTTCACCCTACACTGTTATTTATCATCAAACTATCCTGCAGGAGTAGAATTTCGTCCTATAAAACCTTAGGGTTCAGTCTTGAAGGGATTTAAATCAGAAGATGCTTTGAAAATTTTCTACCATGTTGTTATTCGGGGTTTAATAGTGTTATTTTTCGTTAAGTTCAACAATTTATTACCATATTGTATAATTTTATCACTTTTTGTAACGAATATCCTGTACATTGTATCGGATATTGATTGTTTTTGTTATTAGGGTCTAGCATTTACGCCATTAATGCTAAATTTCTTGTAGTGCATAAATTATTAATTTTTAATCCTGTTTGTCTTCATCATTTGACTTTCCTTATTTTTCTGTAAAACTGTGAAATTAGTGTCCAAAGCACCATCATCGAGTCTAGCTATCGTTGGCATATTTTTTTTTAAGAGATGTATGGATGATCTCTGATTGCTTAGTTTAGTTTAAGTGTCACTTCTTTTCTAGGTCGACCATGCTCAAGATGTTAAGAATTTATAAGGTGATTCAATTCGACGTAAACAGACCAAACGCATTCGGAGGTTATAACCTGACGTTTTTATGAATGACGTGTGACGTCATTGCAGGAATCGGTATAGGCGGTCAACATTGAACATTTACTATTTTTCCTGCAATGACGTCAATTCCGGACTATAACCTAACGTGTCAAAAAAAATTTGATTTCATTCATAAAAACACTCCAATTGAATCACCTTATAAACTCTATCAACTTGGACCATGCTTACATTTAGTCAATTGGTTACCTGTCATCTGATAGAATTTAAATTCGGTCTTAAGTTTTCATACGTTTAAATGTATCAAGGTTACTCTGGTGCGAATCTTTGTTACTCCGTATGAGATTCGAACACAACTTGCTGCACATGTTTGTGTACTCTCTTTTACGACCGGCAAACTACTTCGCGACAATTTGACTTAAGGAAGCCTTTGGGGATTTTTAAGGAATGTTTCAGGGGCCTTAAAGGGATCCTTAAAAGAGCCTCAAGGTATCCCTAAGGGAGCTTCAAGGGAACTTTAAGGGATCCTTAAGGTAGCATCAGGAGATTAATAAAAAAGCCTCAATGGATCCTTAAGGTAGCCTAAAGCATCCTTAAAGGAGCTTCAAGATAACCAACAGGGAGCTTTTGCAATTGTTCTTTGCCAAGTGTGTTACGTGAGGGCGGATGTCGTTTGGGTCGCCGTTCACTTATTCAGTATTCAGCTCCGTCCATAACTTAACACGCGAGTTAACGGAAGAAACAGTCTTATTTGGAACAAATAGCGATCATCCTTAATGATGATCTATTGGACCATCACCAAGAACAATACCTCAATCCCTTGCAGAACGTATTAATTTATATTATCTCTTATAAATATATATATAGTTTACTAGAAACAAATTAGGCGCATAATTAATACAATACAATGCCTAATACAAAATCTGTCGAGGAAAGGAAAAATATTAATGGAACATTAGCAAATCCTAATTCGTACTAATTTTCTCATCTTTTAATCTTTTATTTTAAATATCAAAGGAGCTCATTAATTAAATGTTAAATAATTTATTTTTAACAGATTTTTAAAAGCAAGGTTTTTTAATATCATCATTTTTTCTAATCACCTTGGCCTTTACTTATCTCTTTAATGTTAATTAACTTTCTTATATTTTATTTTAAACTTTTTCTTTCGGTTTTAATGAAAGAAGATTATAATTGCTTCCACACTTAAAATATGCGAGGGGCTGCTAATAAATATTAAAGTAAAACTTCTGATAAAATCTCCTCGTTCTTCTTATTTGCTCTTTTGTTTCTTGAACTACTTCGTTAGTTCAATACAAAAATGTATCTTTATACAATTAAGAATCTTTACTTAATAGCTAAGGCTCCAAGTATTTATTAAATATCATAAGTAACACAGATTTTTTTTTACTTTTCCTTATCTATACCGTGGGTATCTTAGAAAAGTATTATGTTTGCACTTAAAATCCGAAACCGAGATTACACCTGAATCATCCGTATTTATGCTAGAGAGTTGAAACTTGGTACAAAAATCAGTCTATATGTCTAGACATATATAGTTAAGTTACTAACTTAATTAACTAGGTACTAACTAAGTTATATTTGTAAAATGATATCAGTAGCACTACGATATTGCATGGTAGGTTCTTTTTATCTAATGACTTATTACATAAGGGACAAAGTTCTGTTCGAAGAGCCGTAAAGTCAGATTTGCTCTAATTCCTTTCCCTTTCTAGTTAATTCAACAGCTTCAAGTGTATTGAATGTGGGCTTCGATAGAACACCTTCATCGCAATTAATGCCCTGGACTTCACTTGGCGTTTAAGATCACTTAGGGTTGTGGCTTACGCTGAATGATTGTAAACTGCGTAGGCTTCCGCGGTTATTTTCATGAAAATTTAGGTCTTCCGGTGGTGACCGCCTTAATTTAGATCAATAATTAAAGCTTCCTCCCACAGTGGAAGCGAAACGTCGGCTTCCACTGTGGGAGGCATCTTCAGGGATGTAGGTCATCATGTATAGAAACACAATGCTCTGCAAAACTGAACTACGAAGTTCAGTTTTGTAGAGTATTGTGCTTCTATCCATGATGCCCTACATCCCTGTAGATGCCTCCCACAGTGGAAGTGAAACGTCCGATTTTTCATCTACATTGACGTGGTCACCACCGGAAGACCTAAATCTTCATGACAATAACCGTGGAAGCCTACGCAGTTTATATTACAAATTGTAAAAAAAACAGCTATCCAGAAAGCACAAAAACGCATTTTAAAACTGTCGAACTACTGAGTTATTGTCAGATTTGCGTTGGTGGAAGTTAAACCAAATACTATTCTGATCAAAAGATTTCTTTAATTCAGAAAATTCTTTAATTTTCTATCAGAAAGTATACTTTAAAGGTTAAGTCTTTTGTTGAAGCTCCATTGAGAGCATTGCAGGTGGTTCTTAGAGGATTCAATTTAACCCGGCTCAATTTACTTAACCTACAATTGTGAAAAAGACCAGGTTTAATTTATCTGTACGTCAATTTATCTGTGCTTCTCGAGATGTTTGTTAACCTCAACGTCCATTATGACCATAAATCAAACGTTATTAAAATATTTCTATAGTGATCTTTCTGTATTTAGATATGGAAATTTAGGATATGTCCTTCAAGAACTATTTGAAATCGGATTATCAACTTTACGTTCAATCAGAAGGACGTAGATGATTACCTTTAAATTTGAACGAGATAACGTGGAGCTATTTTATTTCAAGAAAAGTCAAATGTTTAGTATACAAACTTTTGATTTTTACAAACGTTGTAAAGTAATTAAAGTTTTTTTTTCCCCGATAAAATGAATTTTTATTTTTCTTTTTTAGGTTTTTAATTAATTAATGCATTTTGTTAAAGAAAAATAAGTTTTCTTTTTAACTTATTGTTTTGAACTAAAGTTTTGTGTTAGTTTCATAAAAACTTTGCTATTTTAATCTATTTTTCCTCTCTGAGTCTTCGTACCTTAAACCGTTTTAGTTTTCTCTTTGCCGTTTTAATAAAGCAGATAAGAAAAATGCTGGAAAATATTTATAAAAACTAGTTTTGGTCGCACTCCTTAGCCTTTACCTTAAAAAGATATATAAAGAACAACAGTAAAAAAGTTAGATGTTTTTCTTTTTGCGTTGCATCTTTGATCTATATAAAAGTCATTGGTTTGGAAAAAAATTGTTTCAGTATCCTCTCTTATGGTTCAACTGTAAATTATGTTACAAGGCCATAACGTTGTATTTTATTGTTGCGAAAAGTGTTTTCATCGGTGTGTCGATTATTATATTTATAAGTCGATAATTAAATTTTTGGCCAATTTAAAACTTTACCCTCCATGTTTATAAACTAAAAATAAATGACTAATTTCCACAGCATCTTTTATTTCATGCTTAAACTTTTTATTTAACCTTTGTGCAATTTTTTTATTTCCCTAGGCAAATAAAATTAAAACTTTTATTGCCACAACGTAGATCATAAGACTCTGTCTTATTAAAGTCTAAAATTATTCTCTAATTTAAAGTCCAAACTAGTTTCTAGTTTGAACGAGTAATTTAGATTTAGTCAATAAATTCATTTCATTTTAGGTTTAAATTAGAATAGTTTTAAGTTAATATTAGAGATTTTTTAGTTATTAAAATTATACTCCGTAGTAATTTTTCTTCATAGAGTTTATTAGCTATTTAATTAACATTTAAAAGCCAGTCTTCAAGTAGAAAAAAAAGCGGGTACGGGTTACCTCATACATTTTCTTCACCATATCGGATTTTCTACGCTCATCCTCACTAATTCGAACTCGCTTCACTCGTTCCTAGACAGTATATACAATAGTTTTATTCCCAGCGGTCACCCATTCAGGCACTGTCCTTGCTTGATGCTGCTTACTTTTTATGATCTAAAACCTGTATATTCACTTGTCGTACTTAAGAGAGAGTAAAATGTGGGGGGTAAGCCCATGGGGGAGGGGGGTTAACAGAGTTTTAGTGGGGTAAGCCTTACGTTGCTTTGATATCGGCTGGTCAGATGAGAAATCGGTCAGTTCCCACACTTCATGATAAGCCAGGAACATGGCCTAGGCTCCGCCACCCTAATTTTGCAACGGGAAGTCATGAGTAGGGTAGGCGAATCTTCAGATGATCATCAATGATCATCTGGGAATCATATGGGAATAATGAATCATTCCCTTTCAAGGGTTGGCTGCTTTAATTTTAAGGGATAAAGCTTTTCCTCTAGGGGCAAAAAGTCAAATGTGAGTTTCTAATCAAAAAACCCAAAATCCGAAGATGATGACTCATAACTCTAGCTGATAAGTTTAGCATCATACTTTGCTGAAAATGTATATCAATTTTTAAGTCTCTGGAACACATACTAACGGAGCAATTTGAGAAATTAAAAACGAGGTACGAATAGTACAACATCAATAATTCTTTCTCTATCCTTTGAATGCATTTTTTCCAATTTACCATCTATAAAGTATAAACGTATTAAATTTTATTTCAAAGACATTTTATTCTATAGTTTCCTCTTGACATATGAGCTGCATTAAAACTAACAATAATAGAAAAGGTCTTATTGTGTTGAAGGAATTGTGCCAAGTTCTATCTTACCTCCCCCCTTTATATTGACATTAATATCAAGACTTACAATACATGGCTATATTTTCTTTTATACTCCTTCACTAGTAATATGTCGAGATGGTTTCCGTCTGGCTATTGACGTGTTTTCTATTGTTGAAAAGTTCAGATTGTACTTTAAGAGCTTTTTATTTAATTCAATATCGTTATTGGCAATTTAGCGTTGTAGTATTAAAAACTATTGAGTTTAACATGTGACATTTTTGTCAATCCTTTTATTTTATAATGTACATCTATTCTTTATTACTATTTTTTTTATTTTGATTCTTCTTTGTCTTTTTTTTAATTTTCTTCTTTGTCGCATCATGTGTTATTTTTTTTTTTACTTTTCCTCATTTATACTATAAGTATAAAGGAAAAGTATTATTAAGTTTCCAATAAAAATCTTA
>JACMZG010001913.1:18008385-18123103 GCA_018340805.1 Microvelia longipes | reverse complement strand
TACGCTTTTTATAAAATTGTAAAAATCTAATTAAGTTGAAATTTGGTACAAGTATACCAATTATACTAATTATATACTTGTACCAAATTTCAACTCAATTAGATTTTTACAATTTTTTAAAAAGCGTACACAAGTCATTTTATACCTTTACCCCGGGCTATGCTCTCAGTTTATTATGAATAGAATTTGTTGTAAAAAAAATGTCGCCAACTTTAGCTTCACTTTGAGCATAGTAGATGTGACCCACCCGAGGTGGTTCCCGCAGGGCGATACCTGAAGGGCCGTAAGGCCCTAAAACGGGCATTATTAATATTATTATTAGGGTTTCGAAGATAATCTTCGAACCCTTATACTTTCTGTCGGCGTCTGTCTGTCCGATTTCTCATTCAGGAACTACAATAGCTAGGAAGTTGAATTGGTATACATGTGGTAACTTTTATCCAACAACAGGAAAAATATAGCCAACTATATCACACGCGCATCTGTCGATTTATGAGCGAATGGCCATTCGCCAAAAAACATATTTTTTGAAAATCATGGGGGGTATCAAATGTGTATAATGGAGTACACAAATATGCATCGCTTTTTCAAAATGGCGGCTATTACACCCGCCAAAAATATTGAAAACCACCAAAAAATGCTTGTCCCCCCCCTTTTAGGCATAAGGAGAAGCCCTAAAATATGGGACCAATAGCCAATAAAGCACTTTCCGGGCCATAGAAATTCTTCGGAAAAAAAGTTTCAAAAGTTAATTTTAGCAATTTCAAAATCGCCCAAACACGCACGCGCCAAAAAAAAATTTTTTTGAAAAATCATGTGGGGTATCAAATTGTAGGTATCGATGGTAGTACACAAATATGCATCGCTTTTTCAAAATGGCGGCTATTACACCCGCCAAAATCTCGAAAACCACCAAAAAAATGCTTGTCCCCCCCTTTTAAGGCATAAGGAGAAGCCCTAAAAATATGGGAACCAATAGCCAATAAAAGCACTTTCCGGGCCATAGAAATTCTTCGGAAAAAAAGTTTCAAAAGTTAATTTTAGCATTTCAAATCGCCCATACGCGCACGCGCCAAAAAAAAATATTTTTTTGAAAAATCATGTGGGTATCAAAATTGTAGGTATCGATGGGTAGTACACAAATAGGCATCGCTTTTTCAAAATGGGCTATACACCCGCCAAAAATCTCGACAGTAAGGCACCAAGCAGTTAATATAACCCAAGCAAATAAAGGTGAGCGAAGCGAGCCCTAGAATATTATGTTGTGTTTTTACTCTATGCTATAAAATTAAGTTCTGATAAACATATACAAAAGGCGAGCGAAAGCGAGCCCATTGATTTTTATTGCCTTGTTCTTAAATGTTCTCTTAAGTAGATATTGACAAATAAGCATATTAAGGCGAGCAAAGCGAGCCCTAGTATTGTATGTTTTTTATTTATGCTCTTTAAAAGGTACTGATAAACATAAACAAAAAGGCAGAGCGAAGCGAGCCCATGATTTTTTGCCTTTTCTTAAAATGTTTTCTCTTAAAGTAGATATGACAAAACAAGCACATAAAGGCGAGCGTAGCGAGCCTCGTATTGTATGGTTATTCTTGATTTATACTCTTAAGAACGGTACTGATAAACATATACAAAAAGGCGAGCGAAATGAGATATTTTTATGCCTTGTTTTAAATGTTTCTCTTAAAGTAGATATTGACAAAACAAGCACATAAAGGCGAGCGAAAGCGAGCCCTAGCATTGTATGGTTTTTTTTATTTTATACTCTTAAAGAAGTACTGAATAAACATATACAAAAAGGCGAGCGAAGCGAGCCCATGATTTTCATGCCTTGCTTAAAATGTTTCTCTTATTAATAGATATTGACAAACAAGCACATAAAGGCGAGCGAAGCGAGCCCTAGTATTGCATGGTTTTTTTTTTTATACTCTTAAGAAGGTACTGATAAACATATACAAAAAGGCGAGCGAAGCGAGCCCATGATTTTCATGCCTTGCTTAAAATGTTTCTCTTAAATAGATATTGACAAACAAGCACATAAAGGCGAGCGAAGCGAGCCCTAGTATTGCATGGTTATTTTTATTTTTACTCTTAAGAAGGTACTGATAAACATAAACTAAAGGCGAGCGAAGCGAAGCCCTGATTTTTATGCCTTGTTTTAAATGTTTTCTTAAAGTAGATATATGACAAATAAGCATATTAAAGGCGGCGAAAGCGAGGCCCTAGTATTGTTAGGGTTTATTTTATTTTTTACCCTTAGAGGTACTAATAAAACATACACAAAAGGCGAGCGAAGCGAGCCCGATGATTTTCATGCTTTGTTTTTAAATGTTTTTCTTAAAGTAGATATTGGAATAAGCATATAAAGCGAGCGAAGCGAGACCCAGTATTTGTAGGGTTTTTTTATTTTTTACTCTTAACGAAGATACTGATAAACATAAACAAAAAGGCGAGCGAAGCGAGCTCATGATAGTATCGATGGGTAGTACACAAAAATGATCGCTTTTCAAAATGGCGGCTATTACACCGCCAAAAAAAAACTTGAAAACCACAAAATGCTTGTCCCCCCTTTTAAGCATAAGGAGAAGCCTAAAAATATGGGACAATAGCCAATAAAAGAACTTTCCGGGCCATAGAAATTCTTCGGAAAAAAGTTTCAAAAGTTAATTTTAGCAATTTCAAAATCGCCCAAACACGCACGCGCCAAAAAAATATTTTTTGAAAATCATGTGGGGTATCAATTGTAGGTATTGATGGTATAGTACACAAATATGCATCGCTTTTTCAAAATGGCGGCTATTACACCCGCCAAAATCTTGAAAACCACCAAAAATGCTTGTCCCCCCCCTTTAAGGATAAGGAGAACCCTAAAAAATAGGGACCAATAGCCAATAAAAGCACTTTCCGGCCATAGAAATTCTTCGGAAAAAAGTTTCAAAAGTAATTTAGCAATTTCAAAATCGCCCTCCGCGCACGCGCCAAAAAAAATATTTTTTTGAAAAATCATGTGGGTATCAATTTAGGTATCATGGGTAGTACACAAATATGCATCGCTTTTTCAAAATGACGGCTATTACACCGCCAAAAATCTCGACAGAAGCCACCAAGGCAGTTAATATAACCAAGCAATAAAGGTATCGAAGCGAGCCCTAGAATATTATGTTGTGTTTTTACTCTATCTATAAAATTAAATTCTGATAAAATATACAAAAAGGCGAGCGAAGCGAGCCATGAATTTTATTATGCTTGTTTTATGGTATCTCTTAAAGTAGATATTGACAAATAGCATATTAAGCGAGCGAAGCGAGCCTAGTATTGTATGGTTTTTTTTATTTTATGCTCTTAAGAAGGTACTGATAAACATAAACAAAAAGGCGAGCGAAGCGAGCCCATGATGGTTTATGCCTTCTTAAAATGTTTCTCTTAAAGTAGATATTGACAAACAAGCACATAAAGGGCGAGCGAGCGAGCCCTTATTGTATGGTTATTTTATTTATACTCTTAAAAGGTACTGATAAACATATACAAAAAGGCGAGCGAAAGAGCCCATGATTTTATGCCTTGTTTAAAATGTTTCTCTTAAAGTAGATATTGACAAATAACCATATAAAGGCGAGCGAAGCGAGCCCTAGTATTGTATGGTTTTTTTTTTTACTCTTAAGAAGGTATAATAACATTACAAAAAAGGCGAGCGAAGCGAGCCCATGATTTTCATGCCTTGTTTAAATGTTTCTCTTATAATAGATATTGACAACAAGCACATAAAGGCGAGCGAAGCGAGCCCTAGTATTGTATGGTTTTTTTTTTTTACTCTTAAGAAGGTACTGATAAACATAAACAAAAAGGCGAGCAGCGAGCCATGATTTTATGCCTTGTTTAAATGTTTCTCTTAATAGATATTGACAAACAAGCACTATAAAGGCGAGCGAAGCGAGCCCTAGTATTGTATGGATATTTTTTATTTTTTACTCTTAAGAAAGGGTACTGAATAAACATAAACTAAAAGGCGAGCGAAGCGAGCCCATGATTTTATGCCTTGTTTTAAATTGTTTTTCTTAAGTAGATATTGACAAATAAGCAGTATAAAGGCGAGTGTTATATTCCCTGTTAATTGCTGAGGTACAGAATTCTGACCTTACCTTAATAGGTGTACACCTCAGCAGCCTGAGGCTATATAGAGCTAGTTAAACTTGAAAACATTGTTCATTTCATTTTTAATTGAACTTGTTATTATGGTGAATCTATGTTAGTTGTGTTAATAAAAATAAATTCAGTTTTTTAAAAGTTATTTTGTGTTTGTATGTGAACATAACCTGGCGCAGTCGGATAGGACAGGTTGTCAATTTTGAACGCATATCAAAGTTGTTCGTTTAAGACGATTAAACAGCCTGACGAACTTAGCAAGGCAAACAACGAAGGACTTTCAACATGAACGGATATTAACACAGCTTCTACTGTAAAGTTAATACATTATTTTTTTTTAACAAATTACTTCAAGCAAAAAGAAATTTTGATGATAATGAAAACTTTGCTGTACTGTTTGAAGAAAATTTTATTGCCAATTTAATTACAGATCATTTTCAACGAAGAATATTATTTTGTAATTAAACATAAATAATCTTAAAATAAAATAATAATGTTAGTATAAATATAAATACTTAAATAATAACTAAATAAAAGGGATTAACATTAAAAAATTTATTTAATTAAAATAACTTTACACATTTAAAAAATTGTCGTTTAAAAATTTAAGTTATCAAGAAATAAATAATGGCTCAAATAATTATCAATTATTAAAATTATATTTAGGAATACTATTCCACCCTATGATGGTGATGCTCTTCTTTACATATCTTTATAGGAAATTGTGAGGGGCTTGCTAAACACAATTTGCAGATGCTGACGACCATTGCAAAAATCCTATAATGTATTTCTAATGAGAAGCATTTCTGGTAAACTACACAGGTAGAGCTCAGAAATATTAGGCTCGCAAATGAATCTTAACTGACGCAATAAAAAATTACTTAACCAGGCTTTGGTGACCAACGTGGACACATTGACTGTTAAGTACAAGACCTGAAGTGTACGTAGTAGGTTTAGTAGACCTGAAATTTAGGAGTCGCTACTGGGTTTTTGTAATCGAAGAAGAAAAATTTTTTCATTCGACCAGGCAATTTAATAATATACAAATCATAGATTTTCATCCCAAGTAGGATTATCAAAGAGGAGGTCATAGAAATTTTAATAATAGATATTAACTCAAGAGGATTATGTAAATCAGTATAATAACAATAATAATGATTTATATCAATAATCATCAAATAATAATAATTATAACCCTAGAATTAATGCTAATATCAAAATCTGGGTAACAATATATAATTACCAAGACTATATAATATAATCAACGAACAACGTAAGTAATTATGCGTGGAAATTTTAATCCAAAATAATTATAATAACAATAAAGATACAACAATCCAAATTTTGCTTCCACGTCGAGGACTAAATTCTGTCGTTCTATGGAAAGTTGATTCAATCTGGTAGATCTAGAAAACTATGCCTCAGGAATGAAATCTGAGTATGATCAAAACATAATCAGAAGAATAATGATGGAACAATATCAGTTTTTTCACAGAGCCTCTCATGCGAGCCGCTAACACCGGTACCCGCCTAGATATAACATATAGAAAAATTAGTGTAATAATAAACAATATAAAAAATTAAGTTACTCAAATTAAATCACATAGAGTTAGAAAAATTAGTAATAAATTGTGGCGTTATGGTCTACCTTACTATTATATCACATTGGAATATTGTAAATTTATGACTTGATACAGGTTAGTTCAAAAGTCTTATAAATCCTAAAATCGCACATAAATACTTTCGGAATGATATATTTCCAACAACAATTTACTTAGAATCTATTTCATGGAATAACTAAACACAGTGGAGTTGCAATCACGTTCAATGAAAAAATATTTAATGAAATAAAATTTTTTTAAAAAAATTTTATATTCACGGAAATCAGTTCTGCAATCGATGGATTAATTGGTATAGATTTATTAGAAAAAGGATTGCACCCCAAATAAATATTAAGTCTAGATTAATAATAACACTAATATTAGTACCTTTATATATAAAACTGTACACAAATGTTAGTAGTCACCTGGTTATCGAAAACCCTACTAACAACAATAATAAATATTAATAATAAAATACATAATAATAATAGCATTAATCAAAATAAGAGTAAGGAAAAACAAACAAATAATACAAAAAAAACAAATTACCCCCGATGGTCTCAAGTTGTTTGTTAAACAATACCTGTAATATTAAAGAAAGGTCTTGCTTTAATAAAGGATATAAATTTGATTAAGGAATATATATAACCTAATTGTTTAGTTAATGTATAAAAAATTTGAAGTAATAACTGTGATGGTTAACAGTACAGACATCGAAATGGATGTACCTTCTTTAAAACCGTTAATTGTAGAAAAATCGATGAAAAATGAAAATGATATAACTAATAATATAAAATTCAAATAGGCCACTTCGTCAATAATATTGAAGCAAACCCATGAATGATTATAACTCTTTATTGATGAAAACTTAAAGAAAATAAATTTAATTCATTGTAATGAAGGAAGAGAAAAGTTAATAAAAATTATGTTATGAACTATAAAGATATTTTCACTGTGGGGCATTTCCTTTGACGTTTACAAAATAAAATAAAAACATAAAATTAAACTAACAACGATAAACCCCAATTTATACAAAATATAGGTATCCACAAAATACTCAAGAAGAAGTGAGGAAAACAAGTAAATCAAATGATTAAAGAATGGAATCGTACAACATAGTACGTTCCTTACAATTCTCTATTTGGATTGTTCTAAAAAGAAAAGACGCTCAGTGGCAAGGTTAAGTGGGGGCTGGGTGGAAATGATTTCCGAGCATATAACGAAATTTCGGTTATCGACAAAACACCCTCCCACGTTATAGAATGAAGATTTTAGATAGCTAGGTCGAGGCACATATATGTCAGAATCGATCGGCGCAAGTGGTTCCACCAAATCGAATTGAACCTGAAGATATACTAAAAACGTTGTGCCACTGAGGATATGCATTTAATATCAAGAGAAATGCCATTTGGGTTAAAAAACGGCCAGCCACATTTCAACGTCATGATCAATGTTTATCTGGTCTTGTTTATAATCATATGGCTCGTTTCTAGACGATATTTATTTTTTCTGCCTCAATAGAAAAATTAATTATTCAGAGGTATTTGATAGATTAAGAGAAAGTACTAAAGTTCAATTAGATGAGTGATTTTTAAACAGAGGTTCAATTTAGTACTGTAGTAAGTTGCAGACGGAGTTAGACCAAATCCAGAAAAAATTAGGTAATAAAAAAAGTGGCCATTGCCAAAAACCGAGAAAGAAATAAAAAGTTTCCTAGGTATTTTAGTTATTAACAGAAGATTCATTAAAGATTTTGCCAAAATACTAAACTATGACAGCTTGGTTGAAGAAAAACGCGAAAAATTAGTTCGAAGACAAAGATACATTGAATGTTTTTGAAAATGGTAAAAATATTATTTAATGGACCCTGTTTACATACCGGATTTTATAAAAGAGTTTATTATACTGCTGACGCTAGCAACTATGCATCGGCGCGGGTTTTACTCAAGGAGTACCTTCCTAATGATAAACCAATAGCATGTACGCTTCACGTACTTTAAAATTCTTCAGGAGAAATTTAATTATTAGCACAATAGAAAAAGAGTGTTCTAGCTATTGTATACGCGTTGCAAACGTTAGACATTATGTATATGGGTCGAAAGATTTACAATTTATGTGTCACGACCAATTAGCTTGGTTATTTAAATATAAAAGAACCAAATTCTAAATTAATGAGATGGAAAAATAAAATAGAAGATGATGACCTATAAAATATTATATAGAAAAAAGGAAGTTTAATAGCTAACGCTGACAGCTCTGTCTAGAATAAAAATCAAACGCAAAAGTGATGGACAAAGACACGGAGTAAGAATTCTTTTACTTAACACATGTAGGTGGATCAAGTTTTCCCGCAAACTAAATATTACAAGATTATGCGAGGAAGCACCCGATTCCCTTGACTTTGGATATTGAAAAAATTAAAGTAATCCAAAAAACACCGGAAGGAAAAACTTAGACGAAATTGTTCATCTTCCCAATGATGAGAAAGTGTGAGGAAAATGCTTCCACACAACATACTAATAAAATGACAAATTAAATGGGAATACCAATACCTGGAGAATATATTAAATACAAATATCTTCAAAGTATGTAAAGCCTACATATTCGATAATAAATTAATTTTCTAATGAAACATCGAGATTAAACAAATTATCATATTGAAAATACCGCTAGATAAACAATGAAGAAATTATTGGAAATTTCCTTAAAAACATACACACGTTAGACATTAACTTATGCCACTTGTATATTTTTATAAACGACTTTATTGAAGACTTTGTAAGATTACGATTAAAACGTTTCTACCAGTAAGTTTAAACTGATTAAATGTTACAAAATTATTAAACACAGTAAAATAAAGGACGATCAAAATTGAATTCTTACCATTATCACAGAGGTAAACAATCACAGGAGTTTACGCGAAACATATCTGCTTTTACAACGTACATATTTATTGGAAGCTATGAAAAGACTAGTTACTGAATTTAATTACGTTTGTGGAAACTTCCAAAGAACAAATTATTCAGGCATAGACCATATGTTACCATAATGTTAACCGAGACAGCTGCTAGGCCTTTTGAAATACTGCATATGGATACTTTTACATTTGACGAAACAATTACTTGACATTAGTTGATGCTTTCACTTAAATTGGCCAAGCTATTAGAAATAGCAGGGAAAACTCTGTATGCATTGTGTGCAATGCCTTTTACTAAAAATATTTTACATACTTATGGATGTTCCCAGTAACGGAGTACTTACAGACCCTGGAAACAGAACTAAAAAGAGTTAATAAAAGAACTGCTTAACTTCTAAAGTGATGTTTTACATTTCACTACTGCAAGTCATCATGAATCTAACTTATTGTCGAGTAGATTTCACTCTACATTGAATAGAAATCTAAGAAATTTAAGAACCATTTCCTAAAGAAAAAAACAAAATTTAATGAGTACGCTTGATAGTATATACAGCTCTATACACAGTGCTACGCTGACTTGACACATTCAACTACATTTGGGCACACGAANAATATACAGGTTGGAACAATTCACTTAAACCAACATTAATTAAAATCATGGTGAACACATGGTCCTAGACTAACGAAAATGGTCTCTACCCCTAGTAAGTCGACCACCCTGAGTTCAAATTTCACCAAAAAAATTTTGGTAATTATTACCCAAATGTGGTAATTTAATTACCACTTTTCGTTTTTTATTGGTAACTTTAAAAAGTCAAATAGGACCATACCATGATATAGACTAATTTAGAAAACTATTATATCCTGAGAAATTTGATACCATTATCACAAATTCCGGTACTTTTTTACTAAGCTATCAATCGACATACAAGACATAAATTATTACCGGCATTTTTGGAACAACAAAATGCGCCAACCTAAAAAAATGGTTAAAGCATGGTCCTAGACTAACGAAAATGGTCTCTACCCCTAGTAAGTCGACCACCCTGAGTTCAAATTTACAAAAAAGTTTGGTAATTATTACCCAAATGTGGTAATTTAATTACCACCTTTTCGTTTTTTATTGGTAACTTTCAAAAGTCAAATTGGATCATACCATAATAAGACTAATTTAGAAACTACATTATATCCTGAGAAATGTGGTTTGATGCAAAAATACGATGAGAAAATACGCTCAAAATACGATGGTAAAATACGATGCAAAATTACGCTTAAAATACGTTGCGAAAATACGCTCAATATACGATGCTTAAATAAGCCCAAATACGATTAAAAATACGCTCAAAATACGATGCGAAAATACAATGCGAAAATACGCCTAAAATACGATGCGAAAATATGTTAAAATACGATGCTAAAATACGCTCCAAATACGATGTGAAAATACGCTCAAATACAATGCAAAAATACGCTCCAAATACGATGCGTAAATAAGATGCAAAAATACATTCAAAATACGATGAGAAAATACGTTTAAAATACGATGCGAATCTACGCCTAAAATACGATACGGAAATACGCTCAAAATATAATGCGAAAATACGCTCAAAATATAATGCGAAAATACGCTCAAAATACGATGCGAAAACGATGCGTATTTTCGCATCGTATTTTAAGCGTATTTTTACATCGTATTTTGAGCGTATTTTCTTATCGCATTTTAGCATCGAACCACATTTTTCATGATATAATGTAGTTTCTAAATTAGTCTATATCATGGTATGGTCCAATTTGACTTTTTAAAGTTACCAATAAAAAACGAAAAGTGGTAATTAAATTACCACATTTGGGTAATAATTACCAACATTTTTTTGGTAAATTTGAACTTAGGGTGGCCGACTTACTAGGGGTAGAGACCATTTTCGTTAGTCTAGGACCATGCTTTAACCATTTTTTTAGGTTGGCGCATTTTGTTGTTCCAAAAATGCCGGTAATAATATATGTCTTGTATGTCGATTGATAGCTTAGTAAAAAAGTACCGGAATTTTGTGATAATGGTATCAAATTTCTCAGGATATAATGTAGTTTCTAAATTAGTCTATATCATGGTATGGTCCAATTTGACTTTTTAAAGTTACCAATAAAAAACGAAAAGTGGTAATTAAATTACCACATTTGGGTAATAATTACCAACATTTTTTTGGTGAATTTGAACTCAGGGTGGTCGACTTACTAGGGATAGAGACCATTTTCGTTTGTCTAGGACCATGCTTTAACCATTTTTTTAGGTTGGCGCATTTTGTTGTTCCAAAAATGCCGGTAATAATTTATGTCTTGTATGTCGATTGATAGCTTAGTAAAAAAGTACCGGAATTTTGTGATAATGGTATCAAATTTCTCAGGATATAATGTAGTTTCTAAATTAGTCTATATCATGGTATGGTCCAATTTGACTTTTTAAAGTTACCAATAAAAAACGAAAAGTGGTAATTAAATTACCACATTTGGGTAATAATTACCAAAATTTTTTGGTGAATTTGAACTCAGGGTGGTCGACTTACTAGGGGTAGAGACCATTTTCGTTTGTCTAGGACCATGCTTTAACCATTTTTTTAGGTTGGCGCATTTTGTTGTTCCAAAAATGCCGGTAATAATTTATGTCTTGTATGTCGATTGATAGCTTAGTAAAAAAGTACCGGAATTTTGTGATAATGGTATCAAATTTCTCAGGATATAATGTAGTTTCTAAATTAGTCTATATCATGGTATGGTCCAATTTGACTTTTTAAAGTTACCAATAAAAACGAAAAGTGGTAATTAAATTACCACATTTGGGTAATAATTACCAACATTTTTTGGTGAATTTGAACTCAGGGTGGTCGACTTACTAGGGGTAGAGACCATTTTCGTTAGTCTAGGACCATGTGTTCACCATGATTTTAATGGTTTAATGTTGGTTTAAGTGAATTGTTCCACCCTGTTAAGCCATAGACTGTCATAATTCATTTGACAAGAGAGGTTTGCAAGTTTCTATTTGTTTAACTCCTCTAGTATACGGATAGCTCTTTTTTGTAGCAGAAAAACATCTTTAGTAGATGAGCAAGAGCCCCACAGTCTTAATCCGTATCGTAATCTGCTTTTTCAGTCTTACTAGGAGAAATATGACAGTACTAAGCTTATTCGTGAGATTACTTGTATGATGGTTCCACAATAATTTCTGATCTAATGTTACTCCAAGAAGTTTAGCACAATTATTCTGGCTGTGCTCACCAAGATCTCTTCTTAAGGAGAAACAAATAATGCTAGTCTTCTTCATTAAGATGAAGACAATTAGCTTGGAACCAATCATTTATTACTTTTTTGTGTCGTTTACATTAATCAGTGATGACTTTTTAGCTTTCAAGGTAACTGAGGAATCGTCAGCAAATTGATATATTTCAGAATCATGGTCCAGTTTGGAAGTTACAATAAACAGATCGTTAACGAAAGAATGAATAGAATCGGTCCGAGTACCGAGCCTTGAGGAACCCCGCATGATACACTACATTCTTGTGATCTATTTTTGCCTATCTTAACAGATTGAGTTCTACCTGAGAGGTAGGATTTGAAAAGCTCTAAAGCAACGCCCCAAAGCCATAATATTCAAGCTTCATAATGAGCAAATCATGAGGCACCAGGTCGAAGGCTTTAGATAGATCAAACAGAATACTGATTACCTCTTCTCTATTCTCCCAGGCATCTAGAATGTAATCTACCATGTTGTTAAGAAGGTCTATCGTATTGAGCCCCTCGGTATCCGAACTGACTTTCATTGAACAAGTTATTTTTGGATAAATAATTAACGATTCTGGACTTGATAACTTTTTCCATAATTTTAGCTTCGACTGGTATTAACGCTATTGGTCTGTAATTTGCTGGGTCTCCTCACTACCTTTCTTCTATTAGATCGGAACTACTAAACTTTTTTATTCATATTCATTTATATCTTTTATATATCTTTTTGAAATACTGCATATGGATACTTTTACATTTGACGGAAACAATTACTTGACCTTAGTTGATGCTTTCACTAAATTAGGCCAAGCTATTGAAATAGCAGGGAAAACCTCTGTACATGTTTGCAATGCTTTACTAAAATATTTTACATACTATGGTGTCCCAGTAAGAGTCATTACAGACCCTGGAACAGAACTTAAGAATGAGGTAATAAAAGATATGCTTAAACTTCATAAAGTACATGTACATTTCACTACTGCAGGTCATCATGAATCTAACTCTATTGTAGAGGATTTCACTCTACATTAATAGAACATCTAAGAAATTTACAGGAAACATTTCCTAAAGAAACAAAATTTAATGAGCTACGCTTTGATAGGTTATAACAGCTCTATACACAGTGCTACTGACTTTACACCATTCGAACTTACATTTAGGCATACGAATCTTAGAAGCCCTAACGAAATTTTTATTCCAAAAGAATTTTTCGAAAATTATATCGAAAATCATAAAGAAAATTAGAAGCATTGTATAAGAAAATAGGAAATAGATAAACAATGATAAAGAAAAGTAGTTGATAAACATAATACATTAGGTGATAAGAATACAAATTTTCGTGTAGGCCAAGTAGTTTATAAAGATAATCCTAAGAAAAGGAATAAGAAGAATAATAGATTTTTAGGGCCTTATGAAATAGTTGGTATGTTAGATCATAATAAAGTTAAGATTAGAAATAAAGAAACTAAGAAAATATTAATATCACACATTAAGGAATTAAGAAAACCACCTGTTAATGTTACAGATTCAGCATAGTTATTGTTACATGTTCTGGGAAATCTACCAAGACAAACCTAAACAAAAATCCCGGACTTCTACCAATTAAGCTGGGCACAGCGAAACTAGAAATAGACAAATGGAATTTTATAGACTTTTAACCTTGACTTTGTGATACAGGAATTTATCAAACTTACAGATGTTTTATAACAAGATGAAAGATTCAGCAAATAATACATACTACGTAGAGAAAGATAACGGATTTAAACTAACTGACTTACTACATAATAAATTACAACACAGATAAAACAATTAAATCCACTATAAATTTAAGTTTAAAAAATAATACATCGAATTAAAAGAGGACTTATTGACGGATTAGGATCTATAATAAAAACTATTACTGGAAATTTAGATCAAAACAGATGCTTTAAAATATGACCAAATTATATCAGAATTATCGAATAATCAAAAATAACATAAAGTCTATCCTACATTATCAAATGACTTTATTCCAAAAACACTACGACTGAGTTCGAAAGAAGTATTAAAACACTAGATAAAAATCAAAAAATAATTGAGCTATACTTCAACAAGTTATCGATGACGAATCGAACAAATCACTATTTAACCAATTTACCTTTCAGGTCATAATACAACAAATTATGAATCATTTCCAAATAATATACGATGAGAAGAGATTGAGGTAGCCATCTCATTTGCGAAATCAAATACATTTCACAACTCTATAATAGATCCTAAAGATTTATTAACAGCTTTATTGCAAGCTCAAGATAATTAACTTAGTAAATTTCCTCTAGAGCTTACATTAGAAATATTTTATTTCTTGAAAACTTAATTAATATTAAAAGTTATAAGAAAGGAAATAACATTGTATTATCTTAGAAATCTCTTTAAGTCGAAAATAAAAACTATGATTATTTTAAATTAATTTCTATTCCTGTGTATGATTAATAACACTAACAATTTTACTGCTATAATACAACAATAATTATGTTTTATTAAATGATGCACATTTTGCTTTTGCTAGTAAAAATTGTAAAATTATATTTAAGAAAGATTATATTTGTAAAGAATTACTAACCCTAGATATAAGCTACAGTAATAATTATTGTGAAACTAACTTAATATTAAGAACAAATAAATTTTGATTCATGTCATTTACAAATATTAAAATACATGATACTTATGTTAACAAACTAGATGTAAACAAATGGATTATAGCTTCAAAGAATACATGTAACAGAAAATTGTAATAATGAAAAAGATATATATTATTTAGAAGGTACATATATGATAGAACTAAAAGATATGTGCAATTTAAAATTTGATAATCATGTATTACAAACCTATTCAAATGTACAGATAAAATTAAAAGATATTGATATACCTGATATCAGTCTTCCTTATCATATTAAGCCTCAAGTCAAATTAACTAGAAATAGTTGGAACCAGTAAATTTAAAATTTGATAATTTTGCAATGAGTTGTCATATCATAAAGAGATGCTTACTCATTGTCATCTCCCTTGAATTTAAGCGAATGATATTTATAGCAATTTACTTATACCATATCTTTGATAATTGCAATAATCTATGGTTTGTACCTTTGCTATTCAAAAAGGAATACAAACCCAGTTGGTTCTAATGATAGTTCAAATTTGGGAACTTCCTCCCAAATTGAATCTTAAGGGGGGAGGTGTTATATTCCCTTAATATGCTGAGGTACAGATATTCTGACCTACCTTAATAATGTACACCTCAGCAGCCCTGAGGCTATATAAGCTAGTTAAACTTTAAAAGATTGTTCATTTCATTTTTAATTTTAACATTGTTATTATGGTGAATCTATGTTAGTTGTGTTAATAAAATAAATTCAGTTTTTAAACTTTAACTCGCGGATGTCTTCGAGCCGGGCGAATTTTCTTTGGAATTCGTGTTTTTCGGTACATCCTTTATTACCTGTGCAGTACCAACATAACTTGTTTTTATTTCAAATTTAAAAGAAAATGCTCATATTTATCCCCTGGACTATACAGTGCACAAAATTATTCGCTCGCATTTAAACTTTGTTTATGTTTATTTTCTGTGCAATTTCTTTAAAAAATTAGTATTTTGAGTCTATTCCAGAGCTTTTCAGCAGGTGAAATAGGTGAAAACTAAATATTTTAAAGCAGATTGGCTATCAGAGCAAATGGCTAGCGCCTTATACTTTAAATCTTTTATGACAGGCTGTCTAGTCGCTTCCAAAATATCATAGACTTCGTCTTAAAACACTGAGTTATTTTTCTGAAAGGAAAGATTATTATAAAGCCTTATTTGTCGACATTCCTCTTGTATTTCGTGATCTATCAGAGAAGTTTAAGCGTGTAAATTAGTTAATTGTTTGTTTATTAACCGACAGTTAATGTTAGTCGACAAGTCAAGAATCGAGAAATGTTGTCTTGTCGGCTAATTAGTTAGTGCAAAACCGTTGAAATGTTAAAGAAGAAGCGAAGTGAGTCTATGTTTTCTTACGAGTTATTAGAATCAGTCTGACTCTAGACCTAAACTCTAGTTAGGTTGAAAGAGCTTTGCTTTTCAACCTAACTTTTACTTCTTTTCTTTTATTATTTATGATGGACTCCATTCACGCACATTCTACTAGCTTAGCTAGGTAGTTTTTGTCGTATATATTGAGATTCGGCGCTCGCATGCGCCAAACCCATATTATTTTCGGATATGTCCGAACAACTATATGTGTAGTTGTTCGGACATATCCGAAAAAAGCGACTTAAAGTATATCAACAACCGCCTTAATTACTATTTTTATTTAAAGGGTTTATCTAGAAAATTTGGAAAAATAAATAAAAAGGGTATATTTGACAAATGCAGTACGGAATGATTGATGAAGTAACGCTCGGCAGGGTATATGAGGAGAAAGATATTTCAAGATAAACCTAGAATGACAGACTTAATCAATATCACGAGCCTCGAAAATAAATGATGTCTTTTTACGTTTCCGAAATATTTGAACAAACTATAGATTTTATATCCATTGAAAAGACGTATTTATTAATTAGTTTTATTTGAAAATATGCAGTGATCATTTATTTAAAAATTTTTTGGAATTTCATTATAGGGAACAATTTTCCCTTCAATCCCATTAAAGGGAATATTGGATCTGGCTAAATTGTGATCTTATCAATTAGATGTGAAACGAAATAAGTCTGATGAAATATTGGATTTGGATTTTTATAGTGAAAAGCGTACTTTCCTTATATACTTACGATTGTACATAAGGAAAAGCTCCTAAAGTTATCACCTATTAGCGATAACGATTTCTATATATTTTTAATTGTACCTGGGGTCATAGAGGGGGGAGTTAGATTTTTGAAAGAGGGGGTCTCCATGGTCAAGAATATATTTATATATATAATATATTATATACATATATATATATATATATATATGATCTAATATTAATAGTAAAAATAACTTCGCATTTTTGTGAACCAACATAGTATATATGTATATATGTATATATTATATATATATATATATATATTATATATATATATATATATATATATATACACCTCCTCATATACCCTGCCGATTTTTGTGTCCTATTTGTCTTTAGTGAAAAGGATATAATTTTCAACATTAGTACTAATAAATATACCTATCCTCTTCTTGTATCTCTACGTTAAAACGTTGCCTATTTCTTAACATAAACTTATTATGTTTAAAATGTTTAAACTTACACTTTTTGACTTCAGAAAACGATGATTTATGTCTAAGGTAAAATCTTTACGTTGATAAATAGAACGAAAATAACCTTAACAATTTGACAAATCCTTCTTTAAAGAGAACAATCCACTATTATACCATTTCCTTCTACTATCATCATAAAAATAAATACGTTTTTTATCAAATACTACAATCAAACTGAATGCTTTTCTTCAGGAGTTATTCTTTACCTCAAAGAAAAAGAAAGAAAACCTGTTACAAAAAGAAAGCAATTTAGTTTTAGTATGATACCATTTTATTTTATTGGTTTACTATAACTAGAATATAAGCCATTTCGTTCAAACTTTATTGGTTTTAAAGGTCTTTCCATGGATGGTTTCCTTACTTTTTGTGTTTTTAGCAAATATAGGGTTTTGTGTTGAATGGTGTTATGGGTAATTTATTATGTATTTAAGGACGCTCTTGAAGAAATGTTTTAAGAGTTCTGTTAACGGATAAGTCTAATTGGTTGTAAAGATTTGACATATCGTACAGCTGCTCAACAAATTTAGGTAGATCAACCATGTTCCTTAATGAAATACCATTGTTAAGATTTAATTTGAATTTAAATATGCGAGAAGAGAGACTCTTTTTTTTTCTTATAGACATACTAGTCGTGTTGGAACAAAACTTAAGTATTAAGTAAGTATACGTACGTAAATGTGTATAACTTTAAGTGTCTGTAAAGGTATATAATTTAACCAAATTGTGATTCAATTAGATTATATTCCGATAACGACAATATATTCTGTCACGTGATAAAAATTAAACTAATGCTGATAATGTTTGTGTTGTACATGGCTACATGCATGTCGAATTTCAATCCGATCGCAATATTTTTTGTGTTTTATGATTTTCGAAATTTGCGCTGTCATAATTGTGGGTAAATGACGACATAAATTAATTATTATACGGATAGCACTTCACCAATGGACTGATTTTTATACGATATTTTAACTCTCAAGTATAAATACACTGGGAGCTACGATGATATTACACACACACATACAGACAGACATATTTGTGAAAACTACTCTCAAAATCACCTCCTCACAAAAATTTGTGAGGACGTCTCAAAATCACCTGAAACGGAAAATCCCGGTTTCTGATTCACAATATTTTTTAAAAGTAAAAATAGGTGAAGGAGAAACGTCAGTGCTTTCCCTTTTAACCTTGGACTAGTTTAGCTTGTCCTTAAAATGTCATAAATGCTTAAAGCGTCAAACAGTAAAAATTCGGTATTGCTTCGCTCGACCTAAAGAGCAACTTATCACTCCCTTGGAAGTGAAAAGTAGTTTTTTTTATAGCTTCTGGAGATAAACTTAGTTTTCGTATTAAATTATTGAACAAAATACTTTACGAAACTTTAATTAGCATTAAGTTATAACACCCAAGAAATTTTGTTACTTAATGATTCTGTGGTCAAGCGAAGCAAGGCCGAAGTAATACTACCTATGGTTTGTGTAATCATGACATTATGAGGATGCCCGAGCAAGACCGAAGTAATACTACCTATGGTTTGTGTAATCATGACATTATGAGGATACCCGAAGCAAGACCGAAGTAATACTACCTATGGTTTGTGTAAATCATGACATTATGAGGATGCCCGAAGCAAGACCGAGTAATACTAACTATGGTTTGTGTAATCATGACATTATGAGGATGCCTGAAGCAAGACCGAAGTAATACTACCTATGGTTTATGTAATCATGACATTATGAGGATGCCCGAAGCAAGACCGAAGTAATACTACCTATGGTTTGTGTAATCATGACATTATGAGGATGCCCGAAGCAAGACCGAAGTAATACTACCTATGGTTTGTGTAATCATGACATTATGAGGATGCCCGAAGCAAGCTCGAAGTTCTGCGGTAAAGTTCCGAGTTACCCTATACCCGTTATTTATATAGTATAAATAAACTATGATATCAAAAGATACGAGGCTTATAAAAAATTATTCGCTTAGATTTTACAGGAAATTTTAAGTAACCACGATTAACAGGAAGGAATCAGTTTTGGTTATTAGGCATTAGTTACTGACAACCCTGTCGCATAGACTTAGTGTATTTTCCGTTGTAATGAGTTGTTTGGGTAAACACTGGTTTTCATCTCATATATGGATGCGATTGCGTAGGAGTCAATTCTATATGTGACGGCCAAATTAGTTTGATGTTGAAATCTAATTTTATACTGACATTTATTTAGTTACCTGAGCAGTAGGACGTTACTTGTACAATATTACATTTTTCATTCGATGAAAAATGTTTCATACTTCCCGTTTCGTACTTAAAAGGGACCTGGCACGGTAAATAAAGAAGAAGAATACTGAAGTTCTACACTTTATTTGTGAGTCACCGCAGCGATGAGTTTTGATGATCTATCCGTATTTACCTAAACATGATCTAAACATTATTATGCTAGAAACTTTTAGAAATGTAAAAAGCAATATGTTGTGCTAAATCTAAGAACTATTCTATCATTCGACATTTTTACTTATTATTTTGTTCAAGTCATGTCCCATGATTGCAGTAGGAGAGCACCACTAAGTATTTTAAATAAATAAATGTATTTATTTATGTATCTTTTTGTTTATTTATTTAACACATTTTTTTTGTTCATGTATTTATTTGTTTTACACTAAATAAATTTTTTATACCTTTTACCAATATAGAACTTCATTAAAAATAAATAAATTAAAATAAATTTAATTAGATATAGATAATTAAATTAATTGGCCTATAAATCTAATTTTGGTCTATTAGGGTATTATGGTAGATGAGAGCCACATCAGGTGGGTCGCTTCTATTTTGCTTTAAGGACTAAATAAAGTAAATACTAATTATAAATAAATATAAAAACATAGCCTAGGCTACGAACGTCGGAACTTGGGTTCCTTGGTATACTATCAGATTCTTATTTATACTTTTCGACTTGTTCGTGTGTGTGTTTTATATATATATATATTATATTATATATAATATATAATAGTATATATATATATATATATGTATGTATGTATGTATGTATATAGCAGTGTAAGTTTAGACTCTGACTGCCTTAATTAGTTAGACGTTGTGAAACAGAGAAAGACATTACAATAGCCATTGATCATATCAAATGATTTGACGGTTTCTGTATCCTTCATAAGATACGTTCTTTTAACTATCTAAGTGTAAAAAAATGTGCTATTAATTTATATTTAAACGTGTTAGAAAAACAAACAAGAAAAAACAGCATAAATATAAAGATTTATTACTTTAAAAAAAAGTAACGTTAAAAATATATTAGAGTAATATTCCTGTTGTATTTCTCAGAAAAGAAAAAGCTTTCTTTAGGTTCTTTCCGCCACAAAAAAAATTAAATACATAAAAAATGAAAAAAAGTGCTAAAAATAAAAAAAAATATCTTTTTAGCGGTTGAGTATGAAAGCTCTAATGACAACAAAAATCCCATTTGAATAGAACGCGATAACAAAGACTTTTTGCCATCGCCGCAGTAATTTTCTATTGTCCTTGTGTTTTTCCTTCGAAAAA
The DNA here is from genome assembly GCA_018340805.1 of Microvelia longipes. Classification (NCBI taxonomy): domain Eukaryota; kingdom Metazoa; phylum Arthropoda; class Insecta; order Hemiptera; family Veliidae; genus Microvelia; species Microvelia longipes. The sequence continues at coordinate 18,102,341 of JACMZG010001913.1, read as the reverse complement.
TAAAGAAAAACTTAGATGCCGAAATAAAAATTGGATTATTATTAAAAATCTTTTTATTAAGACAAGATAAAAAAAAATGTTTTAAAAATATTATTACAGCCCAGACGAGGGCCGACGCGATTAATTCTGCAGTAGCGTCGTTACTTTTTAATTAGTTTACACAAGCTCTAGCTAGTTTAATAGATGTTATTCACAAAATTTGGTATCAAAACACTATACGAAGACAGATCCTATAGCGCTATACTTGTATAAAATAAATTTTGCTCAAACTGTTTTACTTTTTCTTACCTAGTGTCATTGGTATATATGAAAAGTAGTCACCCTTATTATTTGAAACCGATCTTTCATAATAATCATCTTAGGCACATTTATAATGTTCTAAGAGGTTTTCATCGTGCTGTTTGTTTGTGAGTGTGTCTGTGTCACGCAAAAGTACTGCTGTGTTCACGTTTGATAATTAAATCTTGACACAAAAATCTAACTTAAGAAATTGTTGTGCCGCTCTAAAGATTTTTAACCACGTTTAACGTTTTAACATCCATTTTTAACATATTTACCTGAGTTATCATACATTTTTAAAAACACGTGAAGAATCAAAAATTTGACCAGTCGAGTTTAAATTGACAAGTTGAGTAGAAATTTGACCAGTCGAGTAGAAATTTGACCAGTCGAGTAGAAATTTGACCCAAATGAACCTAAGTGTCTGAGAAGAAGAACCTAAATGATTTGCTCAATTTCATATAGACATATTTAGCCGTTTTAAAAATTACTTTTGAGTTTTCAAACTTTATTGACCTATTACTTTTGATCTTCAAACTTATTTAGAATTTTAATGCCTAAAACATAGAGGATAGGGTGGAAACATTAAAATAGCTATTTAAGTTTTGGTCTTAAAGTTAACGACAAAAATATGGTGTGATACTTAAACTTTTATTTAAAAGTTTTTTTACATCAGTCAAAAAATTGTCTGTAATACTTTTTAATGTTTTTGTTAACCTTAAGCTATAACTTGTTTTAATTTGGTTTAACTGTACATTATTTCAAAGTTTGAATTTGAAAGAGCGATGTTATAATACATTAGACATTGATTTCCTTTATTATTACCTTAAGCTTTGTGTTAACATGACAGTAAGAACGAGCGAAGCGAGACTAAAGTTAAAACACTTAATACGTTGGTTTACTTCTTTATTCTGAGGTCGAGCGTTGCGAAGCCAATGTTTTCGTGTTAAGCGTAGAATTATTAAGACCTTAGGTAAGAATCAAATTCTTAGTATGAGTTTTGTTTGTAAAAGTTTTTCTCTACACCTTAAAATTCATGAAAGATTAATCCGAGTAAAATTTTCAGTGCATTTGCTTTGTTATTTTTTTATCAAATATAACTCTCAGTTGGCTAATTTTTTGGCTTTCTGTTACGACCTGTTCTTAACAGTGCCAAATTTAAAACAGTCCATATCCCCTATTGTTTCCCATTTCATAATTCATAACTTCAACTTATCTCTCCTGTTAAATAAGGCGTTTACAATATGAGAAAAACAAATTTGTTTGTGTTATATAAAAATAAATAATATATATATATATATATATATATATATATATATATATATATATATATATATACACCATATTTCTACTATTGTAAAATTTGTCCCCTTTCTAGCGTTAAACCCTTTCAAATAGGTATATTGTCAAGCTAATATTTTTGTAATAACATATTTATTTATCTCTGTTTCAGGTAAGATAGTTTATGTATCAATTCGTAAGTTCTAAATCACACTTTTTTAATTTATTACTTTTATTATTGTTTTTAATTTTCTTCATTCTTATTATTTTTATTTATAGTCTACTTTTGACTTCCCATAATCTCCTCATATACATAAGTTTATTTATGAGCATTATGAGAAAAAGTAGTCTTTACTTACTTGATACGGTTACTTTGAATAATTTATTTCTTAGAGTCATCAGGATTTGTTTAATATTTTTAAACTTAAATAATTGACATACCAACCCCAATCCCTTAAACAAATATCCCGCTAACCAAAAACATGAACAAATATCCCGCCTACCAAAAATGCTTTTTTTATTATACATTTTTTTCTCACTCTCATTAAACAAAAGAACAACATTTATGCCGGCACCTTTTATTTCTTTTAACAACGTGATTATAAGATATCCTAACCTATCACGTACTGCACGTACTATGTATTGAACGTGCGGTTTTGGGTACACCAGAAGAGGGTTGGTAGTAGAAAATAGTTAACACTCTTAAGATATTACGTAAATACCCTAGAATAACAAATATCCCTAATTATTGCTATATTTCGTTTTCATTGCTTACCAGAATGCCAATAAATAATAGTATCAGGTTTTCATTTTTTAAACATATTATCAGCAAGTACCCTCGTGATGTTATGTGCAATATTTATTACTATTATCATCAAATACGCTCGTGACGTATCTTATAATATTTATTATTACTATTATTATAAAAATTAACTCTTGTGTTTTGTGTAATATTTATTATTATGTTTTGTATAATATTTACTATTATTATTATCGACAAATACGCTCGTGACGTTTCTTATGATATTTATTATTACTATTATTATAATCAAAAAGTACTCACGTGTTTCGTATAATATTTATTATTATTATTTTATTATCAACTAATACGCTCGTGTTCTGTGTAATATTTATTATTATTATCAACAGTGTGATCGTGGTATTTCGTATAACATCTATTATTATTGTTACTATTAACAAGTGTGCTTGAGACGTTTTCTTTATTATTTATTTAAATATTATTAAGAAGTGCTCTCGTGAAATTGACTATATAACTTATTTAATATTACTATTATCATAAAAAATTACGTACGTTTTTCGTGTAATATTTATTACTATCAACATTTATGTATGTATGATATCTATTATTATTACTGTAAACAAGTGCTCTCGTGGCGTTTTGTTAATTATTTATTATTAATGTTATTAACAAGTGTTCTGGTAACGTTTAATGTTTATTTAAAGACGGAATCCTTTTTAGTTTGTTTAAACTACTCTTATAGTATTACGAAGTGTTGTGACGTCAGATAATACTTGCTCGTTAGAAACAATTAATCTGTTTATATTGAGCCAAAATCGACTAATAGAATATGTTTATTATTTAAACGATAAAAAAATTCTCGTGCCATGTTTAACACAGTTTTGAAAACATTAATTATACTATTATTAATGATAAGCAGCCTTGAACAAAATTTTTACCTGGATGGGTGACCGCTGGAAATGACGGATATTTTGTTCTTGTCTGAGGACGAGAGAAAGGATTGGGAAGATACTCTGCAATATAAATTAGTTGACGTTCGTATTTTGAAGTGAATCCGATTTGGTGAAGAAAAGTTTTATAGGTACTTTGTACCTAATATTTTGAAGAAGAAAAGTTTTAAAGGTACTTTGTACCTAATATTTTGAAGAAGAATAGTTTTAAAGGTACTTTGTACCTAATATTTGAAGAAGAAAAGTTTAAAGGTACTTTGTACCTAATATTTGAAGAAGAAAAGTTAAAGTACTTTGTACTAATATTTTGAAGAAGAAAAGTTTTAAAGGTACTTTGTACCTAATATTTTAAAGTAACCCAGCATCAAAACAAATCTTATCATTTTCAGAGCAAAAATATTAAAAACAAAATTTTACGTGTTCCAAACGAAATACGCGAAAAGCTGTGTTATGAATAATAAACAGATATGTTTCGGTAATAAAAAGAAAAGTTTTTATTATAAAATTGTTTAAAAAAGGGTTATTTCAAAAAAGGTTAAAACCGGAGGGTTATTTTATTGCTGGTCTAAAAGCACTAAAAATACTGAAACATCGTGACCTCTCTAGGTTCTTATCTCATACATTCTTTCTGCATACTGAATTAGAATACCTCTTTTTTTAAGGTTATCAACGTTTTACAATCAAATTATATCTAAACCCTCAAAACACAAAAAAACCTAAACAGGACTACAAATAGTTATTCCGTGTATTAATGAACTTTTGTCGGTGTGTAACTCTTGACCTTATTTATTTTTATATTATAAACACTTTTTCACTTTTTTGTAATTAAAATGGTAATTAAATATAAACATTGATTAAAGCAAGACATGCAAAGTATATATTTTTAAAATTCATGGAAAGATGCAATTAAAGAAATGATAAGTTTTATTTTTACCTCGTTTTGTTTATATCATCTATAAAATTATTCCTCTCTCATTAATAAACGAAAAGTGATAAAATTAATTTTACCTCCTGTAAAAAAAAGTAGAGTTTTCTTCCTCTTGCAGAGGTAGAAAAGTAACTAGCAGAAAAAAATAACTTTGGTTGTCATGACAACTACTTTACTTCCGCTCTGCATTTCCCCTTTAGCTCAGTTAGAATTACTGATGTTAAGCAGTATCCAGCGAAATCAATGCGAAGTGGGTGACCATTAGGAATCACGTATGTCTATACAGCCTGAGGACGAGCAAAGCGGGTCCGAAGACGTTATTTACTGTATAAATCAGTTAATTTTTATATTCTAAAAATGAACAGCCAATATGCAATTCTTTTAGGGCTTTTTTAAAAAAATTGATGCTAGTGCGAAATCGATGCGAAGTGAGTGACCACTGGGAATCACGTTACAGCCTGAGGTCGAGAAAAGCGAGTCCGAAGACGTTTTTACTGTATAAATCTGTATAAAATGGTAATTTTACTCTCTAAAAATTACCAGCTAATACGCAATTCCTTTTGTCAAAAAATTGAGTTTCGAATTTTTTGTAATAACAATGCTTTCTTCACTTACTGTAGAAAATGGGAAAGTGAAATATTGTCCCTAACATGAGCCTTACTTATTCCTTTAGTGTAATTAAAAACAAATTTAAAACGCTATGAATTATTATTTAGTTATAATATTAATATAAACAATATAAATAATACAATAATATTGCAGATACTCAATACTCAGTGTTACTAGGAAATATTTAATTAATTAACTCTTATTAAGAAATTTTTTAAAATCTTTATTTGAAAAGTAAAGAAGAAGAAGTGATTTTAAAAATATTGGAGATTGTCAATGAGTTTTTTTATTTCTGGTAAAATGAAAAGTATATTAAACAGCTGTGGCCCTTGTCAAAATATCTTCTGGGGATGACTTTTCTTTTTCTTTTTCCAAATAATAGAATTGTGACAACTGACATTCAACCAAAGAGTAATTTTTAAAAAGTTTGATTTTATATAATTTTTACAATAATTTTCTACTTAACAGACTTATTTTTGTTTTAAGGTTATTTTTCTTATTTATTATGGAAATTGATTATGATTTTGTAAATTTTAAAGGATTTTTCATTTTATTTTTTACAGTTTAAGAAAATTGTTATTTTACCTGACTTGAAAGAGTTCGTATCGCTGTTTATGTTAAATAAAGTGTTTTTCTAACGTCTTATTATTATTTACAATATTTATTTGCGTTCTAGTCTTAGACGCCTTCCGTCATAAAATTTAAATTTTTCAATTAGCTACAATTTTTAGATATTTTTTACATTTTACCGTAGTTATATCAGAATATTTGCGTTCTTCTTTAGAATATTATGTTTTTAGTTTGATCTCGACTTATCTATTTTGTATATGTATTCCGACCCACGGTTACCTACGGTTTCGAGACAATAATTACTGTCCAATAACTACTTTCACTACCAGAAAAAACTGTACTTTTACTGCCTTGGCAATAAAATCGCACTTTACTGACTTTTGAGTCAGTAAAGTACCTAATTTACTACTGCTTTATAAAAATTTGTTTTACAGTAGGAAGCTAAATTTTTATCTGTAAACGGAAAAGCGTAAAAATGTTAAGGTTATTTAAGATGATATTTTGTATTTTTATACAAAATATGAGCCGTGCTGTTTACATTATCTTTACACGTTTAAGGTTACCATTTTCTCAGGGAGGGGTTTATTTAACCCTGGTATATAATCAACTTCTTTACTGCCTCCTCATTTACTGCGACGAGTTTTTTTTACCGTAATTAACCAAATGAGGTTTTCTTCACGTTTTCCCTTCTCTTTTAAAATACAACCCTAATTTTTCCTCTTTTTTTGTCACTGTCATCCAAGAAATGTTTTATTACTAAGGTTAAAAAAATGTTTTTACTTAATTTATAAAGTCAAAGAAAATTATTATTATAAAAATTAATTTACCGTTGAAATAACCATTAATTTCTGTTAAGTTTGCAGATTTTATCATTTGAAAGTATATGATATAGAGTTGGTCACCCTTGTTCCCCCTCCCCTTTAGTAACTTAATCATAGTTAAATTTCCTAATTTTAACATTACAAATTCTTAGCTCACAAAGCAGCTATGTTATAATATGCAACACAAAAGAGCTTGAAATATTTTAGTCGTATATAATTAGATTTATTAGACGTCATTAATGTCGATATTTATTTTTATTTCTTGTATTTGTAAAAATAAATGTACAGATTATAAAATAAATAAATAATAAATAAGTATAGTTAACAAGTCGAAAAAAGCTTTAACTTAGAGGTATTAAATAAAGGTATTTAATTATTCATCATAAATACGATTATTAATAGCTCTTGAAAAACTCAGTTGAAGGAAACTCCAAGATCCTAATAAAACTTAACTAATATCTCTGGAGGTAAAAATATATAGCTTTTTCTCAAGAACTAACTTTTCATTTTAAAATATTTAATAACATCAATTTCCCAAGGTAAATGCTTTATAAGTTTCTTATAGCAATAAAAGCCTCTTTTTTTAAAAAAAAAAAAGGGGGGGTATTGAGTTATATTAATTCCAATTTATTGGATAAGAATGAAGGAGGTGGAAAGAAATATAGCTTAGAAAGTATTTTTTTTACATAAATTATTTATTCGTAAGTTATGGAAGCTTGTTCAATAGTTTTAATGTTAATGTATTAATTATTATTATATGTTGTTATTGTAAATAATCCAATTTAATAGTTTTTCGTTAGTTGCACTTCTTAGTGTATAGTACTCCATCCATCTTAAATTACTAGATTAAAGTACTAGATAGGCTTTAATTTATTAATTTAAGTAAGCTTTAATTTAGGCAATATGTGGCCCTCTTCCGAATAATAACTAACTTTACATAAAACCATCACAGACTACTTAAAAACATTAAAAAGTACATAAAAAGGGTTTTAAATAGCTAAAGAGCTTAAAAAAACTACAACACGGTAAAGTAGTAAATTAATGAGATACAATATCTAAATTTTGTAAGATATAGAATTAAAGCCTACTTTCATCTAGTCATTGAATAATCCAATTTAATTTTTTTTATTTTGTTGGACTTAAAAAATATTAAATGAAATCGAATTACTGTCCCTTCCATGTATAAAAATGTAAAATAAGTCCAAAATGTATTAAGAAATAGTTTGTAAATTTTGTTTTTAGTAGTGAATTTCCTTTTTACTTTTCTTCATGTATTCCGTTGGTATATAGGAAATGTATTGTGTTTGTAAAAAGATCTGAAAAGGAGATAACACCAAAATTATCCGTTTAAAGTGGCTTTAAGGCCTGCTGAGTGGTTTTTACAAAGTTGTCTGTCTGTATGTTTATGTTGTGTTTATGCTAAAGAGTTTTAAAAAAATCAAGTTTTGGTTCTATTTGGATAGTCCGAAAAATAATATATAACGTCATTAACCGAAAATAATGATTCAGCAAAACGTGGAAAAATGTTGGAGCAATTAGTTTGAGCATTTAATTTAGCAAGCATGTTGTCATATAAAAGACCAACATATGTGCCAAGTTTCATCACGTTATTACCATTAGTATAGGTTTTATTAAATGACTTACACGTATACGTTTTTTTTATTAAATCTTAAAAATCGTGAAATTTTCCAATTGAGTTGAAATTTGGTATAAGTATAAGTTTTGTATCAATACGGCAAGTATATCTATGGCTTTGGTTGGATCATAAAAGTTAAGCAGCATCAGTGCCTAAATGGGTGACCGCTGGAAATAAAAATAATGTAATTTCTGTGTGAGGACCAATGAATATATAGACAAAGAAAGATGGTCCTGAGATTTATTGTTTCGGACAAGAAAAGGTTAAATATATTTTACTACGCTGTGGAATGTTTTTAATAAAAACCATCAACTCCGTCTTTTCCACAAGATATTTACTTTATTAAGGCAGAACTGGCTTTCAGCTTACGCCATCATCAGTGCCGGAAAGATATCGAGCCGTCAACTGTCCAGGACCTCTGTGCCTTAATAAAGTAAATATCTTGTGGAAAAGACGGAGTTGATGGTTTTTATTTAGAAAAGGTTAGTTCCTTAGCCAATTAACAGGAGCGCTAGCGTGTAGTATGGTAGTTTTACCATGCCAACTACGAGAATGCGCCACTGTCGTCTTATTTTCAGCAAACTACTCCTGGCACAAAACTGATTAATCCAAATAATTGCTTTATATAATAATGACAAATTTCAAGTAGATACTCGTGTTGTTTTAAATGGTAATAAAAAACAACTTAATTTTGTAGAACTATCTTAGAAAAGTGGGAAGAATATTATGGTAAAGAGAGTTAGTTTCAGAGCTACCGCTAGATGCCAGCACTAATTTTACCCTCGCCTGACTCTCTGTGTCTGACACTCTCGTATACCTTCCGACAATCTATAACTATTATATTCTTTGACGAGGACGAGCGAAGTGAGTCCAAAGTTTGGTGGATAAACGCAGTGAATCCAAAATGGTGATGAAAATTTTAACGATGACTAAATATTAGTCAAAAGCTTAATAGTGATTTAATAAACAATGACAATCGAATATGTGCAATCAATTAGTTATTATTTAATTAATCCTTTTAAAAATAATCGTCTCAAGAATCTTATTAAATACATCTGCTCAATGGGTGGGCAATTTAAAGTCTCTTGTTGTAAAACTTTATAATATCCATAAAATTGTCGAATTTATTATTTATATAATATTTTATATCCTCTGTAAAATTTTTACTGTCCATAGTTTTGAATTTTAAGGTTATAACTGACTGTTAAATTTGTTAGAAAGATATTAAACTAAAACAAACAACTTATAGTTTTATTTGATTTTTACACCACATTTTATACTTTTATTGTAAATCAAGAATCTGCAGTTGGTAGAATTGACTAGAATTAGGATGATTGGATGATTCCTTTGTGTCAAAATAGCTAATTTGGAGGTTGGCTTTATATTACGTAACCTCAAAGTAAGGAAGAGAAAGGGTTTTCCTTTTGTCTGAGAAGTGTAGTATAAATAATAAAGTAAAAAGAAGATTAAGGAAGAGATAGTTCTATCTTTTATGTTTTTACTTTTTCTCATTTATATCCTAGACATATGGGGCAAGTATTGTGTTTGCAGTAAAATTCGAATCCCGGATTTCGATTAACTTATCCAATTCAGGTGTTTTTAAGACTCAATGAGTGGTTCATAACAATTTGTCTGTCTATATATGTGTTATGTGGAAAATCCGATGTAATGAGGAAAAGTTCCGAGGTACCCCGTACCCGATTTTTTTAATGTCTCATTAGTGCTCCAGCATCAATTATATAGCAATCATGGAGAGTAATACTAATTCTAATAAGACAAGTATATTTAATATGAACTAACAGTTTCCTAACTTTAAAAGCAATGCTTGTTGAAACATTGTGAACATGAACATTGAAACATTGTGAATGACCTTAAACGCAGTTATATATGATACACTTTTTAAAAGTTAAGCTATTAATTAAAAAATAACTTTGATTTTTGTTCTTAAACTTCTGTGATTAATGGCTTCTTTTCAAACTATCCGCTGAAGCGTTTTGTCCATCGATTAATTTTATGATATTCTTTTAATAGAACGATTGGCTTGGAAAAGCCAGTTTAAATCAGTTAGATGAATGATAAACGTTACAGAAGATAAATTGATGAAAAATCCCTTGGAACTAACTGCGTATGTGTGTCTGTTACTATCGTAGCTTACAGTTTGGATATACGAGTTGAAACTTAGTAAAAAAATGACCTTTCTAAACAATTCAGGATATTTTTAAGTTTTATAACGCCATTATTTGTAAACAAATTTGTTTAATGATGTAAACATTTGAAATTTGGCCCACATATAAGAAATAGAAATGTGCAAAAAAACAAGTTTTTAGTGGTGGAATGTATTTCGCGTGAGCGTTTTACTTGCCCTCAAGCACTGTGGGTGTTTTTCAGCGCGGAAATATAAAACATGTATAAAATAAGAAAATAATAAAGAGAAACTATAGCTTACTGAAGTAATTAATCCCAAATTGAAGGTGAGGCGGCAAAGTGAAGGGTGTAAAGTGAAGGGTGTAAAGTGTAGGGTGTATAAGTAGTTCAACAATGTTGTATGTTTTAGGCCTGGGTAAGTAAATTATTGTAAAAAGAAACCTGGTTTGATGAGGTTGTAATGAAGATGAATTTAAACGGATATTTTTACTTTTACATTTATATAAGCGAAACTCAAAATAAAATGTACTTGGGAAAACTAATTATAAATTTTCGAGAGAAGGTGATGTTCAATAGTACAACGACAAGCGGCAAGATTTAGGTTTTAGCGTGCGCGTGTAGGTTTTACTAACCCTAGCTAACCTTACTCATAGATGTACTAATATAATTGATTAAATAAAGCAATAGATATGCCCTGAACATTTATTTTTCACGTTTCCTCATTTACTACCGTAAGTATAAGAAATAGTTATTTGCGTACGAAGGGAGGAAACAGTCATTAGCCCCCTTTCTTTGTTGGGTCCTGAGGCGTTAGGCAAGGAAAGTATTATGTTTAAACCCAGAGGCGTAGCTGAGGAGTTTATAGGGATAGCTTCTGAGGCGTTAGGCAAGGAAAGTATTATGTTTAAACCCAGAGGCGTAGCTGAGGAGTTTATAGGGATAGCTTTTGAGGCGTTAGGCAAGGAAAGTATTATGTTTAAACCCAGAGGCGTAGCTGAGGAGTTTATAGGGATAGCTTCTGAGGCGTAGCCGATGGCACCAGTAAGTTTACTCCTCAATCAGTAAGGCTTACTCCATATGCGAATTTTTCCAAATGAAATTCGCTAAAAGAGTTCTATTGTAAACAGTTTTTCTTTTAAAAAACCAAAAAAAACTTAAAATGTAATCTCATTAGTAGCTGTCTAATTTCATATAATTTATAGCTTATTGTTTTCAAACCAGACCAAAATTTCGTAAATAAAACTGTACCATTGAAATATTTGTCTCTCTGTTCTAAGTTTAGTGTCATCACAAGTATTCGTGTCAACAGAAATCTCTAATTTTTTAACCAATTTTTTTTGCGGATTCTTTATTTCCCCCTCGTTTCTATGTCTCAATCCAATTTCGTTTATTAACCGAGGAATGGGGATGTTTTTTTCCGAAAGACAAAAAGTTATCTTTCGGAATGAGAAACGTCATTCTTGTCATTCGATCCCATTTTTCCGGGTTTGTGGTTTAAATGCTTTACTGTTATACAGTAGGGGACAAAAAAATTGTATTGTCTTATCATTTTAGAAAGCATTGCTTATTTTATTATTTAGTACAGTGATAAAAATAAAAATCTAAACAAAATTGTCTATAAATCATCATTTTGTTTATTTTTGTAAGATAAAAATAAAATGTTTACTTTGCCTAATTTACACCGGAGGTATATTGAAAAAGTATTGTGTTTGTACTAATTATCCGAAACTGAGAATTCACCTGAATTATCCCTCTTGTGTGTTTTTAAGATATACTTAGTGTTTTTAAAGTTGTCTGTCTGTATGTGTGTGCTAAAGAGTTAAAACTCAAAAGTAAATTTTTGATCGTACAAAAAACAATTTTTTGGTACTAGGATGCATTTATACACCTGCAAGGTATACACTTGTACCAGATTTAAACTCAATCGGATATTTTTTTGATTTTTTACAATTTTTTAAAAAGCTTACACAAGACATTCGATGAAAATTGAACTAATGCTGATAGTGAGGCGACACTATGCACATGTGTTAGTCTTATACATGGCCAAATGCGTGCCAAATCTCAATCGCACTATTTTTCCGCGTTTTATGATTTTTGAAATTAGTCATTATTGCAGGTTATTGACGTTATATTTTTTTCCCCCAAATAGCACAACTTTAGCGGTAGACTGATTTTTGTACGAAGCTCCAACACTCTAATTTGTTTAACATCTAGGAGAAGTTAAACAACAAACATACATATATATGTATGTATGTATACATACATATACATGTAAATGGTGTTGTGATTAACAATAAAGTAAAGTATTTCAATTACAGCTACTATAATACGACACACGGCTAAAATCAATTGACAGCCCGCCAAAATCTCAATGCTTTCAACCCTCTTTTTTTAATAAAAAAAATCCCTTTTTTAAGAAACAAAAAAAATCCCTACTTTGGCAACACTGAAAGTCAGGTTATGTTTTGAATTTTATTATTTGTTTTTATTTGATATCGTATTTTTTTATTTTTAAAAATTATTTGTTTACTTTTTAAGTAGGAATATTGTTGTATCTTATAAATTTACCAACTAAGTGTTGCTTTAAATTTTTTGGGGAAGTATGAATTAAGTGGAGTTAAAGTTGGTAATTACGTAATGCAATGGATCATAATAGTTCTATGATAAAAGTTCGACGATTTAAATAAATCGTCAGCTATAATTACTTTTTTCCAAAACAAACTGCTTTTTTGTGTCAAGTTTGTATAATTGAATGCGTATTGTTTCATATTATAAAAATAATATGACACAATATGCATTCATGACTTAAAAAAGTCAAGACTGTCATCTATTGAAAGACATGGCATTTTCAAAAAAATGCCTTTTGGTTGACAGACCACAGACCCTGCGCTGTACTCAAATAGCAAGCAATGTCCATGCGTCTCATAGGCACTCAGATCACATTACAACTCTGCAATAATTGGATGAATTGAACAGATTGGAATGAAACGAAACGAACTCAAACAGATTGCACAATGAGGGAAATAAAAGCGACGCGAGGTTACAAATATTTACAATTTTGTTGCCTTTTTATGATTTTATTTACGATAAATGTATTTTTTTATACAGAGGTTGGCATGAGGTGGAAGGGGAAAGAGCGTGGTCGGTCTGAACCAATAGAATTCTTTCCGTCACAAATTTTTGGCGCGCTGTCAATTGATTTTAGCCGTGTGTCGTATTATAATAACTCAAAATATATTCAAAAATCACAAAGAGCTACGAACACATATACACACTGATATACCGACACTCACACACAAACACATACGGACAGACAACTTTATAAAAACCAATCAGGAGGTCTTAAAAACACCTGAAACACAAGCACAGTACTTTTCCTATTTCATTTATACCTGCGGTATTAATGAAGAAAAGTAACATGACTAAAATAAATGTTGGTCTAATGTTAAATTTAGATCAATTATTGCTGGAGCCTTGGACATTGGAAGTGTAAAGGAGATCGAAAAATCCTGATTTTTTTAAAAATTACAATAAAGGAATTTAAGGAGATTTTATTCACATTCCAAGTCTATCGCAATACAGAAATCGTACTCATATAGTAACAAAATCTATTATACATATATTATACCAATGCAATAATTATGTGTATCGTCACATTATTTCTGTCTTTTAATTCACTTTAAAAGAAGGTTTTAACTAACTTTTTATAGATTTTTGGTGTAAAATTTACACTCTTAAAACTAAAATACACTCGGCGCCAATGTAACTTTGACATTTTCAAGGTTTTAAAATAAAATAAACGACTACCAGGAATGTTCAATGTTTTTAAAACTTTGAATAACCTAGTTAAGTTTGATTCCATTATATGTCTTCCATTTTAGGGTTGATATATAAAAGTACTTTAAAGGTTATATTTAAGGATTAAAAATCAACAAACTAAGCGAAAATCCCAAAAATTGGGGTTTTTTTATTTGATTTTTTTTGTTTTAAAACTTTTTGTTTATTTTGCTTCCCTAACTCCTAAAAGGAGTGAGAATTAAAAAAAATCTTACACCCACATATTTATCTATTGTTAGCGTTTTAGCACCTATAGATCCCAAAAATTGAAAAATAGTGTCTGTATGCATGTATCAGTGTATGGATGTGGAATTTTTGTAAACACGCTAAAGTTCAAACGGCTAATCCAATTATAATGAAACTTACACAAAAATCGTGTCTATTGAGAAGTACTTTTACGTATTGAGGTGAATCCTACATAGCTTAATAGGCGGCTCTTTAAACTTTTCTAAATATCATAAACAATTACGTAAACATATTTTTCTGTGATGATAAGTGTTCCTTATGATGATTTTTTTTATAAAAAGACACGACATCCGTAGGTATGTGCTCCATAGCAAAATTCTCAAGATATATAAATAGATGTGCTCATTTCTTAATAATAAGCATTAATAATGTAAACACTCTACAGTGTTTACATTATTGTAATAATATGCTAATTGTGTAAGGATGAGCATATTTTTGTGTAACTAATGGAATACATATGCGCATTTCCTTTGAGTAATAATACTACTACTCAAGTTATAAAGCGTAAACCGGAAACATTAACATGTAGTAGATTACAAAATACGAAAGCACGCACTGAAAAGTAAATTCGCCCGGCTTGCGGACCATCGCGTTTGTTTTAGCTCTTTAATTTGCTACAAATTAGCGTTAAAATAATATAGTGTGTTTTTGTACAGCTTTGTTTGTCTCCTTTTTATATATTTAATTATTATCAAAAATTATTATATAAATTATCTAATACTAATTTATTTAAAATTAATAATAAAACAATAATTAACAACAAATTATCTTTTATTTAAAATAATACTATCATATTTTTTTTCTTTGCCTTTGTTTAATTAACTAAATATTCAGTTTTAGGATAAATTATGTTATTAAACAATTAAGCCAATTATGAATAAATAAATTATAGATTGTTCAGAGATGTGAAAGAAGAGTTGACAGAGTATATAAATGAAAAATTCAGAGAAAGCTGGTTAAGATGAAAAAATCTACTAATGGGACCTATAGCACGCGATGGTGTCACGCAGGGCTAGCCTGTTGCTCCAAAATTGTTTCTATATTTTTATAATTTTTTCCTGTGAAAAGTAAAGGAGTTCTGAAGGATTTAGTTGGTCAACTTGTTTCGTGTTTTTATTTAACACTTTTACTTTCGTTCGCTTTTTAATTTGTTGTGTATGAAAAGTATATGCGTTCATGCGTTTATTCCCACCTATCCAGGCAATGACCTCTCTTGACGTTGCTTCACGTTTATGATTCATCAAAACCGTAAATATAATTGTCGTATTGAAATGGAACTTGGTGTACTTATTTATTGCTTTAGTGTATATTCTTGAACTAAATTTGGATTATTTCCCGATTTTTCAAAAATTCATATGATAAAAATTGAAGTAATGCTGATAATGAAATAAAGCGAAGCTCATAGGTTATTCTTATGCATGGCTACATGCGTGCCATGTATCCGATCGCAACATTTTTTTCGTTTTTTATAATTTTTAATTTTTTTACTGAGTCAAAATTGCTGTTAATAACGTAATAAAAAAGTTCTGAATAGCTGAACAACATATTTTTGTACAAAGTTTGAACTCTCTAGCATAAATACACTAGGAACTACGATGATAACAGACACACTCATACAGACGAACAACTTCGTGGAAACCCCTCAGAAGGCCCTAAAAACGAATGATACGACTAATTCTGGTGACATCCTGGTTTCGGTTATTTTTGCAAACGTAATACTTTTTCAATTTCCTACGGTTTAAATTAAGAAAAGTAAAAATGGATTGTTAAGCACGCGGTCCGACATGCAGACTTCTGCTCTTCAATTATTATTAATTTTTAAGTATTATTAAGGATTTTGTATTCTTTCGTTGATAAAAAAATATAAGGTTACTATCATAAAACAGAATAACAAATAAATAACCTGAGAAAATAGATAACCATAAAAAATAAAAATAAATAACCATCTCGGAAAAGAAAATAGTTTTATGTATTAATAACTTTCATCTCTATCTCCATGGTGATTTATTTTATTTTTATTTGCTGTATTTGTTTCATATTTTTCGCTTATGATTTATTTGTATGTGTTTTATTTATTTATCATTGTATTTTTTATTATTTTGTTTCCGCGTTTCTGTTTAAGTATTTTTGCATTTTTGTGTTTCTTTGTTATTTCTCTTTATTTGACTTTTCTGATGTAATTTGTTTTTATTTTTAATAACTAATTTGTACAGGCACTGATGATGATCTCATGTTAGGTTGAAAGCGCTTTGCCAATAAACTATTGTTTTTTTAGAGGATCTTTTCTTCGTTTCCTAGTAGAATAAATAATTTTTAAAATAATTATTGACACTGAATGAACTCTGATAATTAAGTCTCTCGATTCTATTATTATTTTACTAAGTAGTACATCTCATTTAATTAGCACAAAAAAACGAAAGAAATTCTGCTTTAATTTTAAAGCAAACCTAATTATAATTCAAGTCTTAAATAAAAAGAGCGAAGGAAATTTTAACGATAAACATTCGCATTTTGAAGGGACTATAAAACGTTAAATCGTAAAAGTTATCGTTCAAAAATCACTTTATATTACTATTTTAACTCCCAATTAATTAAGGGCGTAGTACTGAATTGCTTGGCAAGTTAATTATTTTTATTGCTCGTTTATGGTATGTTTTTTATAAAGATAAACCTGGCTGCTAGTAGGCCTGTTATTTATTTTGAATGCTAACGTTTAAAAAGTTATTTAAATTTGCTGTCTGTTAATTAATTTAGAAAAATATCTTCAGGTCGAATAGAGGAAAATATTTTTTATTTAATATATTCGTATATTCACGTTTTATTTATTTAAAAAGTTATTAAAACTTTAATATAGGTAATAGGTATATGTATCGTTGTATCAATTGATACTCTTGAGTATTGCCAAACGTGAAATGTTGTCTCTTGCATTATTATTATATTGCTGCTTTTATTAGAAAACTGAATTTGTGCGATTTTATAAAATTTTGAGCATGCGCAATCCTATGATGGGCTCCACTCTGGATAGGCTGACTATGTTTTTTTTCATAATTTAAGGTATATTTTTAGAAATATTTGGTTTGAAGTAGTAAAAAATGAGTCAAATTTTTTCAGGCCCGGCTCTTGGACCATCATATAAATCTGGGATTTTTTTGATTTATTAGATACCTATAATTTTTGGCAAAGCCGTTGGGATATTAATGAAAAAAATAAAGTTATAATTAATTGTTGTTAACCTTACGTTTTGTTTAAATTATGAAATTTTTGCTTAGAATTTCGGTAAATAGTTATTATCTATTATTTGGGTAAGCATCTGGCTCTTAGGTCGTCAAACTTCTCTACTATAACACACACTAAACGCAACACGCGGATGTATTGTGTAATTAGTCTACCTAAAAGTTGTAAGGCACCAGTTTGTATTTAATATATCATGATTGCCAAGAGCCAGATGCTTACCATTATTTGTACAAAATCATTGGGAAAATTGCTAGTTTTAAATTATTTTTGTTCAAAAAAAGTGTACATATAATCAATAAAATATACATAATCTTTCAGTTGGGACTACAAAATCCGTTGTCGAACATATAAGGCGTTGAGATTACTATAACAAGAGCTCTTTCCCTTTTTGATTAAAGATAGTAAATATGAATAAAACAAGAAATGTTTCCTCAAATTCAACGTAATATTTTTATAATTTGAACGAAATGTTTAGTGAACAACAAATACTTGAAACTTTATAGTTCATTATTAGCTCACTGATAGTTAATACGTGGACAAAACATTTTAGAATACAAAAATTATCACTAATATTTAGTTTTAATAATTTAATGTGGCATAAATATTTTTATTATATTGTTAAACCCTTGTAAATTGTTAAATTACATCGATAAGAGTGATTTCCCGCCAGAACTTTACTAATAAAAATGTGATGTGGTTTTGCAATGGAATAAAGCAGCTGGGTGAATGAAAATAAAAGGTACATTAAGCAACGTATAATGAATAATTATAGTCATTATACTTTGTTTTTTGAGACGCTAATGATGGCTTGTTAGAAACGAACCATCAAAAATCGTCTTTGTTAAACATCACATGTTTTTGTGGAGTGACTGTTTTCTATCAATCCTTTAACTTATCACCCCGAACAGTTCTAAATCAATTCGCCCTGGTGCGATTTTAGTCCCGCCTTGAACAACAGTAAACTTTAAAAAGTAATTCAAATTAATTTGAACTCTAAAAATTTTTGCTAGTACCTCAAATGTGCGAAATATCAGTTTGCTGTGGAGGAAACGCATGGCAAAGAATGGCATGGTATAGACAAGAGTGGTATAGAATGAGAAATATATACATTAGTGAATGGTTACATAAATAGAGTATCACAATAAAGCCTAAACTCAAAATTGATGATATGCTTTCTCTGAAATGCTTTTCCTCAATAGAATAAAATAATCTCGAATAAAATAAACAAAAATAATGATAAAATAATTAAATTGAAATAATAATAAAAAATAAATAAATAAAATAAAATAATAATGATAATTAATTACAATTAGTTATATTTTTTTAGGAAGAAATCTATAATTTCATAGTTAGAAGAGAAAATATTAATTTTAAAAAAAACTTTAAAAAAAGTCTGATAACCTGCCTAACCTCAGGGAATCCAGATGGACGCCTCGGCAAATGCCGAATTGCCAAAATGGCATAAAAAGGCTTACTTACTTACTTACCTCAAATGTGCAGCTCATGAAATGTGAAAACATGCATCTTCCTCATGAAAATAAAACTTAATTAAATTTTATTTAAATTATATTAAATTATTAAATTCGTTTTAGCGAATTTCTTAAGGAAAAATGACCTTATTTATTTTTGTTTATTTTTAACTTAGTCATTAGACTTTTTTGAGTTTTTTGAGACGTTGATGATGGTTTGTAAGATCGAAAATGGCTTTGTTAAATATAACAAGTTTTTGTAGAAGGAATGTTTCTTTTTCTATTAACTCCTATTTCTAGTATTACTTTTGAACTTATACATAATAGAACCATTCGAATTATGATTGAAAAAATAGAGGTAAAATATAACTGATATTATTTTGAATAAAAGGTTAATCGATGGTCAAGTGGCTCCAGTGGGTGACGGATTTTCCAAAGGTAAAGATTTAGCGCTGCAAAACGTTCCCTAAGCCCATTATAGATAAATCATTGTGAAAAATCCCCTTTTTGCATCAAACTCGCTTTAAAGCTGAAGATTTTGAATTGGAATCTATTTCGCTCTATTTTTTTAACTTGAGAATCTCTATTTGTGCTATTTCTGTGACCCATTCCTTTCTCTCTCTCTCCCTTTTCTATTTCTGTCCATTTTTCGCTCTTTGTCTACTTTCCACTGTCTCTCCTTCCTCTTTTTCTCTAGCATTATGACAAGAGCTTAAACTTGTATTGGCTCTTTCCTTTTTTTTTGACTGTTTTAGAGTTATAGAGCGTTTAGAGGAAAAAATGACGGATTTATTACCGGTTGAGGGTTTTGATATCATTCTCTCTCTCTAATCATTTGTTTAAAATTACTCTCTGTGGTATATCCCCTATCCTTGAGGGACGTATTTCGTTCCATTTTGTAGTTGTATACATGTTTCAGATTTATTTTACAAAATTTTGCAATGAAGTTGTTTAGTTTATAACAGTACTTTTATCTCTAATAAATTATAAAACTAAAAATTAAACTTATTTCTATAATAACTTAATAAAAGAGTGTTTAATAAAATTCCTATGGATCTATGAAAGAGATAAAAATTATAGAGCAGCATGAGAGCTAAATTGCAAGATAAAACAGTAATGCAATTAATCACGTCATTCTCATGGCAGACATGGCAGAAACCGTCTATGCTTACTTCTTTGGCAAACATGGCAGAACCCGTCTACGCTTACTTTATATGCTTTTTATGCTTATTTCTTTTGTATATTATATACCTAATGGAAATTTTACTTTAGCAATATAAAAATTATAATGTGTATCACGCACATTCTGTGATATTTAGGTGTAGTTAGTTTAGATCGAACAGCAACCAGTCCCGGCAATTTGTTATATAGGCAGTGGCCAAACTCTATGATATAAGGCGTTAGTTGTTTTTCCTTAGGCTATTCAAGACATTAGGCTGCGCAGTCAGTCCAACTGTGTCAGTGCTCTTTTGGTAATTTTTTAATCCTAGCGCTGAGACCGTTCTTACGAGAAGCACGGTTGTAAACTCTGTTGGACCTAACTGTTATGTAAGACCCGTCAACTTCTTTAGCAACATCATCGGTGTCCCTGGGAATAGTACGTGCTGCGAGCGGTGGGTATTGGCCATCAGTCTCCCTTTCCTGATTCCTGAAGTCGGAGAAAGCCTCATTTTTATCCCCAAATTTTTAACCCCACATGGCTCAAGAGATTTTCTCTTCTAACGTGGACAAAGGAACTCAATTTTATTATTGTAATGTATACATGTAAAATAAAGGAGTTAAAAAAAAGGCCAAATCGCTGTTTCGGTACCAACTGGGCAGATGAGAAGTCGGTCAGTCCCCACACTTGGAAAGCCGGGACCATAATAGAATAGGGTCGCTAACCTAATTTCCAACGGGGAGTCATAAATAGAGTAGACGTACCTTCAGATGATTAAGAGTCATCCCCTTCGTTGACACAAAAAAACAATACGTGCGACATTCGACATTCCATGGGATGTCAATAATATTCAATCGGCCTAAATTATTCTTTTTTATTCTTATTAATCTTATAGGAAATTATTTATAAGATTATAAAGCCTAAATTATAAGTATAAAGCCTTAAAGACTCTATAATAAAGTATTAAACATATTTTGAAAGCTAATTTTAAGCCATAAAATAATTTGTTCATGAGAAATTACATTTTTTCCCGATTTGTCTCATTTATTGATTGATAGATAGTTTTTTTGCATGAAACAATCCCAAAACTTCTTGCTTATATATTTACAACATTAATTTTGATATAAACAGAAATCGAACTAATGGTGATGAAATGAGCATCTAACTAATGAGATGAAAGTAGGAACATTTTTTTAGTTTTATATATGACTACATGCGTGCTATTTTTTAGTGCAAAAATATTATTTTTCCTACATACCAACGCTATAATTGAGGAAATGTAAAAAGAAGTTAGTGCACTAAATTGGGAACCGTAGACCATTTTAACAGATGCTTCTATTTTAATTTAAAATAGATTAGAAGCTTTGTTACCATTTTTGCAATAATAATTCCATTAAAAAGTTAAAGCTTTTAAAGTAATTTTTGCGTCCTTTAATTTTTTTTGTTGGAAAACCTTGTTAAATAAACAATAGTACATGCCAAATCAATTACCAAAAAAAAAAAATCAGTTCATAAAATAACATTGGACCAAAACGGGGCAATTAATGATAAATTTATTCCTCTCAATCTTCAACGGGCTTTTTATTATTCAAACAAATAGCCAACCTTCTTTGATTGGTTTTCTATCTTCTAGCTTTATTAGGAGAAGTTGAATTATTGATTAGATGACTAATTAAAATTTATTTAGGCCAGTTTTAAATTAATATTTATTGAGACTAAGGACACTAAATTTTATTTACATTTTATTGAATTTGAAACTGCGAAAAAATGGTGTTTATTGTCTTAATTTTTGATTCATAAAATTAGATTGTAGATTTTTTTGTTCGGTCTTCGTATTAGAAATAATTGAAAACTACTGCGGAGAACTTGTCCTGATCAAATCATTGAGTTAACTGCTCTCTGAGTCTCTAAGGAATAGCATATTATTCTACTAGGCTGTGAAAGTGATCTTTTTTCCGAAGTGACTATATTTACTGACGTGCGAAGCGAGTCAGTAAACCAGCTTTAGATTGACTATCTAACTGTTTCATTTTAAGTCATCTATCATATAACTCAATAAATTTCAGTACAAGACAAAATTGTTTTTGACTTACCTTTAGATTCTCTGTTGAACCTTCAGCAGTTTTAGTCTCAAGATTAGCTACGTAAAACGAACCTCAAAAATATTCCTATTCTATAATCAAACCATTAAAAAAAAGCAAAAATAATTCAGGGTACTTAGTAAAGTAAAAGGAATTCATTTCCGTCTTTGAAACGGAATTATTTAATGAATTAATAAAAAGTCTCTATGTATTCAATAACTCGAGGCCTCGTTTAGGAGATAACTTTTTATTTCCATAAAGGCAACTGAATAATCACCTCTGGAACCGGTCACCTCTGGAAGATTACTTTTTTTAGGGATTCATCCCTCAACCCTAAGTTTTCATTTTAAAGCATAATTATCATAATATAAGATCTTAGTGATAGTGTAATGAGGGAGAGGTGATAGATCACCTAGCAAGTAAGTCACATTGTTGGGCCATTTTTGCTAACTGCTTTAGATAAAAGATAGTGCTCTACCTTATGAATCTTAGTGCAAGCATTTTGAGTCTACTCTACAAAAGATCCGTCACTTTACTATAAGTTTTAACTAGAAACAACACGTGCCCTACTGCAGACTTCCTGCTCTCAAAACCATAAGGCAGATACATATGTATAATAATATTATTAGTATTCGTCACCATTGTATATCATTTTTAATTTATTTAAATACACTTTCAACTATTTAGTCTTGAAAATATTTATTGTTACTATGTTTTCTGTTAACTTAAAGTTTAAAAATGTCTACGCCCTATCATAGTTAAGATACTAAAACCCGCATTACTTATATGTATTAACGTTTTAGCATGATGTAAAAAATGTTTGCCCCTTCATTTGATCCAGTTTCACACCTAGGTATTAATTATTAACATAATGTATACTCTACCAGGTTATAATTAGTTTTAAGTAAGGTTTTGCTTTCCAAGTAGTAGCTTGCTTGTCTTATGGTTTTTATTAGTTGTTTTAATTGATCCGGTTGGAAATTAATTTTGTACTATATTCTTTTATTATTTATTATGCACTGGGATTATTACCATTACAATAAGTTAAATTTCATTTTATTTGTAAATTGTCATACTGAGATTCTGAGATTGGGTATAATTTAGATTCACTGAGAATTTTTATTTCTTTTTAGGTTTGAGATTTATGTGTAGAAGTAGGATTTTTAGACTAAGTTAGATTATCCTAACGTTATTTTAAATTATTTATTCTGTAAGTACCTTATTTATTTATTTATTTTAGCCTCTTATAATTATTTTATGTCTACAAACCTAAAATACAAATGAAAGTATTAATTCGACTTGTATATAATATCACAATTAAAATAATTATAAGAGGCTAAAATAAATAAATAAATAAGGTACTTACAGAATAAATAACTTGGCACATTTGGTTCTATACATGGCAACATATGTGCCAAACTTTGAAAAATTTCAAAATTTCTTTGGCAAACTTAAACTAAAGTTTAGTTTGCCAAACTAAACTTTAAGCTAAACTTTAAGGTTTAGTTGATAAAAATAATAATTTTTTTTTCGTTTTTAAAAGTTGTTCTAATTGACAATTTTTGTGTGTTTATTTGTAAAGCTTTTACATTTTTGAGTAAAAGTGTGAAGCTATGGATGAATTCAATGACGACGATAATATGAAGTTAATTGGACGTTTTTTTTCAATTAAGTATATAGCGCAGTTTATTTAATGAGTGCTACCTCAAAAAAAAAATAGTGTATGCCATCCGGCTGAGAATGTCTTTATGTCTTGGTAATTTTTCCCGACTCGCTTCGCTCGTCGGTAAATCTAATTGCCGTGACATAAAGACACACTTCTCAGCCTTATGGCATAAATAACTATTCTGTACAGCACTAATAAACCTAAATGATATTTTTTGTTCTAAGTTTCAACTCTCTAGCATAAAAACACTAGGAGCTACGACAATAACTGACAATCGTACACACAGATACATACACTTATACTCTCTCACAAACTCAGGAGGCATTAAAACACCAGGAACAGAAAATTCAGGTGAACCTAGGTTTTAGATTTTGAGCGCAAACACAATACTATTTCTATATACTTAAGATATAAATTAGAAAAAGTAAAAATACATATTTTCTCTACCATAGTTTGTGAGAGTGAAAATTAACATAAAAAATTTGAATAGCAATAAAAACTTTATATAAAAAAACAGAGGGGAAATTAGGGAAAAATGAGCTGTAGGTGGCGAGAAAATAAAGGACCAGGCATTAAGTTTTATATTTCAATTTATTATCAGAGCACCAGGGGGTTTTAAGCGGCTTAGGACCAAATTAATCAGCTTTAGTCTTTTTTTGTCCCTTTTTTCGGCCGTTAGAGATCATCGTAAAATAAAAACAAATATACAGAAAATAAAGTGAAGCTTTGAGTAAAAATGCTGAAAATCGGGTTTAAAGTACCTCGGAGGTTTTATTTATGAATTACTTATAGGAAAATTGCTTTAATACCGGTGTTTTCTTATTTTTAATTCGGGTAGGAATTATTATTTACACGGCAAGGGGGAGAAGAAAGTTTTACAGCTCAAATCCAAGATTTTACATAAGGCGAAGCCGCAGGTGAAAACATCTCTATCACCCAAGGCCGTAAGCCTGAGGGAGGTAAAGTAAACTCCCGAGGCTTTGTCGAGGGAGATAACTAAAATTGACTCCCGAGGCCTAGCCGAGGAAGACAATACGAGAGCTGAAATTGTTTCATCCCTGCCATGTATTAAATTTTTATACGACTTAGATAATAAGTGAAATATATTTCTTATTCTTATTAATTTATAAAATTTGTTGATGATTATGGGAATGAGATGTTACAATTTGAAGGGTTGTTAATAACAATTGTAGTTGGGTTTTCATTTTTTTGTACACATTCACTTTTTCATTCCTTACATTATTTATAATTTGTTCTGTGACTCTCATTTTATTCGGTATAGATAGCCTATATAGCCACAGCACTTGATTGCCATGCCTTTTTAAAGTTTTCATAGATGCACCTGCATTGGCAAGAAGGGTTGCTGACGTTCTATACAGGCAATACTCTGTGTATAATTTTAGATAAGGGAGATTTAAATTGGTGTTAGAATTATTACGTTCTTATGGACGTAAATATGTATTTTACGTCTCTATAGGGACGTAAATATGTGTTTTACGTCCCTTGGGACGTAAAACTAGTTTACGGGGACAGGTCGCTACTTATGAAAACCTGATTTACAACTCAAGTCTTAAGTAAAAGTATTTTGTAATGATCAGACACTGACTTTTATATTCACGACTACTCTTTATTCCTTACAGTAGCAAGTTATTTACAAGTTATCAGCACAATTTATAAATGTATCGATAGTAACGCCTTCGTGGTCGAGGGAGTTACAGCGTTAGTCTTTATACGAACATTTGACACCACGGCTTCGCATCCCAGAATACGCTCTCATTTTATTTAAGATTATTTTTCAAAGAAATTATCAACAACTTTATGTTACACTTTGGGCAGAACGGTTATTTCTACCGCCTAAAGTGGTTCCGCTATGGTGACCGCTTAGAATGATTAGTTCAATTTTTATTTAATGACTTGTGTAAGTTTTTTTAAAAATGGTACAAAATTGGGAAATGGTCCGATTGAGTAGAACTTTGGTATAAGTTTACATTACCTAATATATAAGTATAATAAGTTTCGTTTCAATACGACAAGTATATCCATGATTTTTGTTGGATCATAAAAATTTCATCTCATTATATCAGCGTTAGTTCAATTTTTATTAAATGACTTGTGTACGTTTTTTAAAAAAATTGGAAATTGGGTCCAATTGAGTTGAAATTTGATACAAGTGTACTTATTTACCTAATAAATAAGTACACTAATTAGTACACTACGTTTTGCTTCAATACGACAAGTGTATCCATGATTTTTGTTGGATCATAAAAATTAAGGAGCATTGAGCGTGGTCAGTGCTGTATGGGTGACCGCTGTGAATGATACGGATGCATTTTCTATCTAAAGACGGGCGAAACGAGTCCAAACACATATTGCAGTATAAATTTGGCGAACTGTATATGCTGAGAACGAGCGAAGCGAGTTCGAAGCTGGGAGGATGTGCGTAGCGAATCCATTGTGATGAGGAAAAGTTCCGAGGTACCCCGTACCCGATTTTTCAGCATCCGATATGCTACGCTCATCCTCGCCAATTTCGTACTGCAGCATGTCCTCGGACACGCACACTGGGCACGCTCAATGCTGCTTAACTTTTATTATCCAACAAAAATCATGGATATACTTGTATAGAAACGAAACATAGTGTACTTCTTTTTTACGTAAAGTTGTATATTTGTACCAAATTTTAACTCAATGGATGGATTTTTCGATTTTTAACAATTTAAAGAAAATGTACACAAGTCATTTAATAAAAATTGTGTCAGCATTAAACTAATGCTGATAATGAGATCAAACTTGGCACATATGTTAGTCTTATTCATAGCTACATGCGAGCTAAATCTCAATCTAATCGCATCATTGTTCCGCGTTTTATGATTTTTCGAGATTTTTGCAGAGTCATTATTGTGGGTTATTGACGTCATTATAAAAATATCATCCGCATAGCCCAACTACAGCGGTAGACTGATTTTTGTACAAAGTTTTAACTTTCTAGCATAAATACACTGGGAGCCACGATGATAACAGACAGACAACTTGGTAAAAAGCACTCAGGAGGTTTTAAAAACGCCTGAAACGGATATTTCCGGTGAGATCCAGGTTTTGGATTTTTCTTTGCAAACAATACTTTTCCTATATAACTACGGTAGAAATTAGGTAAAATAAAAAGTATTATCCGCATTAATTAAAAACTTGTTTATTGTCGTTGTTCAATATAAATACGCAAATTGCAAAATTTACTTAAATATCAAATGCCTAATAATAATATAAATCATAATAAATCTAATATTACTAATATGATAAGTTCTAAAAACTATTCTAAAGAGCTTTTCTTAGAATTTTGTAACTATCGATTCTTATCGAGATAAGAATCGATAGTACCATATTTTGAGTAGCAAAAGGAACCCAAGGATGGAGTTAACAAAATAGTTATTGGACTGTTAAGAATTAAATTCTAGGTTAATTAATGAAGACTTCAGTCCTATAGAATTTTAATGTTTTTTTAAATAAAAATTCTATAGGACTGAAGTCTTCATTAATTAACCTAGAATCCAAGGATGGAGTGTCCCCACTCAGTTCATGTTTAAACACGTCAGCCTCGATGCGCCTTAGTGTGGACGTAGCCCTTTACTTATCTGGTTAATTTCCATTTATCTTCTACTCTTTTCTTACCGTCATCTTTAAATCGTAAGTTAATGTTTTGTAATTACCGTTTTATCTCTATTATTTGTAATTACCGTATCAATTAATGTAATTTATACGTAATATTATTGTAATTAATATCGACATTTTTACGAAACTTAAAATGTTGGTAGCGAAGTTTTAAAACCATCATGGTGTGTTAAAGTTTGCTTAATTTGTTATTCCTTATTAGATTTTAGCTGACGCATTCTTGTTGTTGCTTTTAGTGTGTTTCTACGCACTGGTTTTAATAAAACTTTAGAAGATTAAAAATACCAAATAGCCGGGCAGGATTGTTGCAAAAATTATATAAAAGCAAGGCAAGGAAAAGCATTTTTTTTTAAATAACTTTATAAAATTAATTTTAATTTTATAATAATTAATTAATTTTATAATTCTTGTTTATTATTATTTAGAGCTTGAAGGTAACATTTGTCTTAAAAAGTTAAATTTGTTTTATTTGTTCGAAATTTTAACTTGGTGGTGATATTATTAGTAAAATATAAACTAAAATGTCCACCATGTTTAGTTCAGTTCAGTAATAATTTAAAGACATATTGTATACTCACATTTTTGCTTATATTTTAGAAAACAAGTCTATTTGAATTAAACTAGTTTTGATTTGTAGTTTAAGTGCTTTGTTTTTTTAAACAAAACATAAACCGTGTTTTAATTGTTTGTACTATGTACACACACACACAAAACACATTAGCAATTCCTATTGGTTCATCTCTAAAGGAAAGTATCACTTTAGATAGTTCCATCATAAGTTTCTTCATATAGATTCTGTAGTCATTTGGTTTATTCTAGATAAATGTGCTTGTCACATCAGGGGTAGATTGAACTACCCCGGATTGCTAAGACTACATCAGATATCATAATTATTGTAAGTTAATCTTTTAATTTAAGTTGTATTTTTAAAGTAGCCTTGTTACTGGTTTAGTTTTTAAGTAGGATTGTTTTGGTTTTACATTGTTTATTTTTGAACTGTGCAAGTTCTTATGTCTTTTAAACTAGTTACGTTCTTTCTGTGTCGATTTTTTGCATTTGAATCTTTGTTAAACTTTAATTAGTTATACGTATTCTCTTTGTTAAATAAGTTTACCGTCTAGTCATATCGATATTATATGTAATTCGTTAGTAATAGTTTAATATTTTGAATTTGATTACAAAGCATGGGCGTCCGCAGAAATGTTTACAAAGCTGCTAAATTCAGTTATCAATAATGTACTGCGGGTTTAGTTTTCAGCACCCTTTGACAAAATTCTAAGATAAGTGTCCAGCAAACCATGGGAGTGAGGATTTTCTGTTAATGTTAGCGTATTGCCAAAAATTATGTGATATTTTATTTATTGTGCTGAAATAATTTTTAATTTATATTGACCTTTAGCATAGCGAGTTCCTTTTAACTAATTGAATATGGTTTTATCGAGCTAGCAAAGCGAGCTCTTTTTAAAGTATCTTATAAGGAAGTTAATGTTGTGAGCCTCTTTCCCGACATTCACGCATATATTTATAGCAATCCAGTGAGCAAAGCAAGCCCTTTTTAACGACCTAAAATTATATTTAAGCAATTTTCCGAGCAAAGCAAGCCTCTTTTTTGACATTCACGCATATCTACTGTCAGGGTGGACAGTACATTAAATTTTACTAATTTATTTAGTAAATAGTCGATATTTCCAATTTAATCTTTAGTCTTTTATAACACCTAAATATTTGACACTTTCTACTCTAGTTATTTTCTTTTGAAACTTACATATTTGAGTCCCAGTTTTTAATTTTAAGTGGCCTGAATGAATAATAATTTCATTATTTTGTGGAAAATATCAGAAAATGTTAATAAAAGCGCATTTTAATTATAAAAATAAGCACTTTTTTTGGAAAATTCAGAAAAATAATGGAATTTTTCAACATTACTGCTCACTTTATTAAGCATATTCAGAAGCTTAAGCAAGAATTGCAATGATAAGCAAGAATGCTCGCATTTCAAAGAAAATTCGCCCGGCTTGTGTATCTCCGTGCCAGAATTTTCCCCGCTTGAATTGAAAAAATGTCCATATTTTCAATAAAAAACTATTAGTGATAGAGAAAATTGTCCAAGTTTAAATTATCATTTATTTAACTTGAACGACTCAAATCACCCATAATAACTTTTATAGTTAACAAGATTTTTGACTTTGTTTTATAGTTTTGTCCCTTCAAGGTAGCAAACCTATTAGTGGTAAAAAAAAAAATCAAACGGCAAAATGAAAAATAGATGTAATTTTGGTCATGGAATAGAAATATGCTAGAACATTATGGGGTTAATTTTTAAATTTTAAAGTTAGGTGCAGGTCGCCTAGTGCTTAATGTAAAAAATTAACTTGACTATGCATAATGGAGATGCTAAAAGTTTCAAAAATTATGTCATACAGTTACAAAATGAAAGGGGGATACGTTTTAGAACACATTGCATGTTTACAATATACAACGTTTAAGTGTATAAGTGTGTAGTGTATTATAGGATCTAGTAACATATGAACATAGTAAATTTAGTTAAAAGTATGAACTAGTAACATATTAACTAGTACTATATAGGAACGAGTAACGTATGAACTAGTAACATATTAACTAGTAATATATAGAAACTAGTAACATATGAACTAGTAATATATAGGAGCTAGTAATATATAGGAACTAGTAACATATAAACTAGTAATATATAGGAACTAGTAAAATATGAACTAGTTATATATAGGAACTAGTAACATATTAACTAGTAATATATAGGAACTAGTAACATATTAACTAGTAATATATAGGAACTAGTTAACATATGTATAAGAGTATGTATGTACAATGTATCGTTACTTTAAATGTAAAAAAAGTTATTGACCTTTGTTCCAGTTTTGAATTTTCCTTCGTCTTACTTCAAAGATATTGACCGAACGGAATATCTTGGGAGAGGGTCTCATTGTTGGGCCCTTCCAAGGCCCTGTTTGATTTGGGATAAAGAAAAGACTTGTTTGTTTTTCGTCAAGAAATATCTTTTTTTCTATTTTTATATCTGTATAGGGAATGTTTTCTATTGCGAAATGGTCCGGATCCGAACGTAGTAAGTTTTTTTTCTGTCGGATGCTTGTTGTTAAAAATCTATAGAATATTCATGGGTTTTTTGTGGTTCTTTATTTCTGAGTTGAAGTATGTTGTATTTTTCTTTTTTACTCGTCACGATTTTTTTCTTGTAAATTTTATATTATTTAAGTTTCCATCTTAAGCAAATGTTATTTCAATAACGTTTTTTGTTTGTTTTTTAATCTAAATAAACAGACTGATTTTTTGAGGTACAGTAAAAACTAAGTGTCTTTTAAATTGTACGTGTTGTGTTGCTCTAAGTTTTATATTGTGGTCGGTTTAATCAAACTGTTGAATTTGAAGCAAAATATGTATGTATGTCATAAACACGGGTTGTTGTCTGTTATTTTCGTAGCTCCTAGTGTATTTATGCTAAAGAGTTGAAACTTATAACAAACATCTATCTACTGCTGTTGTTGTCCTATCCATAAAATAATTTGTATGACGTCATTCACCCGCAATAATGACTCAGCATTAATTTTAAACCTTTGAAGTTTGAGATTTGAAAGCATGTAGGCATGTGTAAGGCTAACATAAGTGCCATGTTTTATCTCATAATCCAGCATTAGTTCAGTTCGTATCGAATGACTTGTAAATGTTTTTTAAAAAAATGTAAATAATCTGAAGATGATCTAAGTGAGTTGAAATTTAGTACAAGTGTATACCTTGTCGAGTTAAATAAGTACAGTAAATTTCATTTAGAATACGATAAGTATATCTATGATTTTTGTTAGATCACAAAAGTTAAGCAGCATCGAGCCTGGTTAGTGCCTTTTTGGGTGACCGCTGGGAATGAAACGGACGTATTTACTATCTAAAGACAAGGGAAGAGAGTCCAAAGACGTGTAGCATATTATTTTAATTACTTGTTTATTCTTAAGACAAACGAAGTGAGTCCGAAGCAGGGAGGATGAGCGTAGCTAATCCGATGTAATGAGGAAAAGTTCCGAGGTACCCCGCACCCGATTTTTTACTTAGTTAAAATACTTTGATTGGATTGCCTTTTATTGTAATTTTATAGTTCTTTCATGTTTTTAATTTCTTTTCTTTTGTTTTTTAATTTCTTTTTTATTTTATTATTTTTTTGTCGGGTTCCTTTTCTTTTATTGTACCTCCTGAAATATGCATTATAAGTTTCCCTCACTTTCAGCTTCGACTTGTGGGATTGCTTTATTTTATTTTATGTTGTTGGGATTGTGAAAAAAAAAGAATTTTATTTTCCGCAAAAATTATTGTATTGCAATTGAAATTTAAAAAAGATCGGGTACGGGGTACCTCATAAATATTTCTACCCTCATTCATCCTTCTTCGGACTCGCTTTGCTCGTCCTCAGAATATACAAATCGCCAAATTTATACAATAAATATTTATAGTGCAACATGTCCTCAGACTTGCTTTGCTCGTTCTCAGATAGTAATCCAGGCACAGTTTTTTTTTTGTTTGAGAATTATATAATCATTTTTATACTAGCTTAATATTGAGTACCGAAAATGCATATTAAGGTCAGCCATAACCTTAATGTATGTATGCTTGTTACGTACCCATAAAAGAGAATTTAGACTTATAATCCTATTCGTAGGATAGAATAGTAAGAGTTGAGTAGTAAAGAATAAAATTTCTATTTTAAAATAATATTCTCTTGAAAATTCTACTACGACTTCCAACAAAAAAAGATTTACAAATTATTTTCATATTCAAATTTTTCAAATTACACTCTCTCTCTCTAGATTTTATTTAAATCCAAGTGTTTGAAGCGTAACAGTTTAATTTGACTTAATCGTCCTCCCAAAGGGCAATTTTGAAATTCATTTTTTAACTTGGAAGTTTTAGGGGTAAAACTGTAAATAGAATTTAGTTTTAAGTTTTCTTGTAAAAGATAGGGTCAGAGGTTTGAGTCCCTGAGGATTGAAAAAATGAATTATTTGCTTCCTTTTTAAAGTGTATTGAGTGTGGATTTTGTAAAGAAATAGAATATTTATTTTATTAATGTCATCGATATAGTATTATAATGTTTTTGGTGTTAGTAAAAATGATTTAAAGGAGTGATCAATTGCTAAAATACTTAATACGGTATCCAGTAGATATCCCATTGATTAATTATTATAAAACCTATTGGATTATCGTCTGCCTCTGTGGCCATGATCGTATGAGCACTCGATTTCGGCACCGAAGGTTTGGGGTTCGCAGCCCAGGCTATGTTCTAAGATTATATGAATAGCATTTGTATATAAAATATTTCGCCAACTTTAATTAATTCTTGGAGGATAGTAGATGCACACCACCTGAGGTGGGTTCCCGCAGGGTGAATACAGTGATGGGCCGAAAATAAATAAATTTATTTATTTATTGGATTATCTATGTCTTGCTTCCTTTAACAATTTTTAGAAAGGAAACTTCGCTCAAAACTTACTAGAAATTTAATGCTATAAATTTACTAATTAATTAATTCTATTCATTTAATTCGAATATCCGCAAGATGGGCGAATTTCCTTTGAAATATACAATTTCTGCTAATTAATATACAATTTTTACTATTTAATATACAATTTTTGCTATTTAATATACAATTTTTGCTATTTTATTTATAATTTTTGCTATTTAATATACAATTTTTGCTATTTAATGTATAATTTTTGCTATTTAATATACAATTTTTGCTATTTATTTAATAACCTGAGAAGTAGCGTCACAACTTGTTTTATAATTTGTTCGAATTTTGTAAACAAAATGCGAATATTTATCCCATAGATTATACATTACACACCACATCATTATTTGCACTAATTTAAAGCTGTTTTTGTTAACTTTTCGATGTTCGAAAAGAATACATAACAAATTGTGCCTCTGCTCAGGTTATTAAATTTATACCGAAAAGTTAAGCAAAAATTGTATTGATAAGCAAGAAATCGCGGATTTCAAAGATAATTCGGCCTGCTTGTGGACCTCCGCGCCATAATTATAATCTTTAATACTGTAAATAAGACAATAAAAAGTTAGCACTGTTACCAAGATTCGAACTTATGGCTTCTAGCTTTAGTCTTATTGACTCCAGACCAAGTTCATTCGTTTCAGCGCCCCCAAAAAACATCGTAAACGATACTGTTATTTTGGTTTCCTGTGATTGTCCACGGTTCTTTAACTTTTTGGTCAATTAGAGTGGTCGTATCGACTTCGGAGCGAGTTTTTCAATTCAGCGCCCCAAAAACCTATATAAGGACTTTTTTCGCGGCAAAAAATAATAAATTTGAATTAAGGTTAATAGGGAAAATAGAGTTTGTGTCCTCCGCAAGGTTGATTTTCGTACCATGCTTGGTTAAAAAGTATTAATCGCTCGAGACATAGCGTGTTTGTAAAATTTGAGTATAGTTTATCTTTTTTCTTTATTTTTAGCGAATGTTTGAAGAAAAAATTAGCTTATAAGTTTAGGGTCATGGAGGGGGGAGAGAGGGGAGGTGTCTTTATTTAAGTATATATTACTTACTTTGCTCTCTCTTTTTAAAGAAGAGCTTTATTAAGCACAAAGAAGCTTGCTTAAGGTTGGTTTGCTCTAGGAACAAATGGAGCTATTTAAACTGATTAAAAGAGAATTCTGTTCGTAGGACAATGCTACATACAATAACTTTAAACTATTCCAAAAAACGCCGGAAACCTTGTTTCCTTTAAGAGAGTAAGTTTTGTTGAATTTTCGTGCTAAGTACTAGATATTTTAAACTCTAGTCTTTTGTTCTTGGTCTAAGAGTGAGGTATATAATGTAAACATAGATGTGTTTACATTAGGATCCCTTGAGATGGGGTTGGGTTTGTGTAGTTGTTCTCTAAGGTTTCAACTCCAGCTAAAGTGTAGCTAGGATTTTCTTTTAAACTTGAACCCCAACCTTATTTCTTTTATACAATTGACCTTTTTATTGGTTAACCTAGCTGCGTTTCTTTGCTTTTGAAACGTGGTAACAATGCAAATGTGCTTTGTCATTAAAAAGTCTTATCAATAAGTTAAGTAATTCAGGCCTAAAGTTTTAACTGTAAGTTCTAAGTAAGGTTCAATTGTTTATAGTAAATAAGATGTACAAAATGTAAATAAGTTATAAATGATTAACTAACTTATAATTAATAAGTACTGATGTTTCTTTTCTGAGTTTGAGCTGAATAATGTACTGGATGTTCAACAGGTGAGGATGAGCTTACCGAATTTAATATGGCTCGTAAAAGCTCCGGTAAAGTACAAAGGTACTCACTCCGTACACGATTTTTTCATTGTATTAGAAATTAATATACTTTTTTTGTTTCAGGTATGTTCAATGTTTAAACCTAATCTCACCTGTATTCTTGGTATGTTATTATGTGTATTTTTTTTAATTAGAATCACGATCAAGTAAAGAATATTGATAATTGACTGAGACAATTTGTGAAAAATGTAAAAAAAACATTGTTGAATCGTCATTACAAGGATTTTCTGAGATTAAAAGTGGCCTCTGTATAAAAGGATTACCTATTGCTTGGTTAGACTATTATAATTTCTGTCTCGCTTTGCTCATCGAGAGAGTAAAATTTTTGCAAAGCCTAGAGACGTAATGTTCTCCTTTATCTCCGATAGACTGTATTCATTTAATGGTTATCTAATGCTTAGGTCAGGATAACTTAGTAATAAAGCTTTACTCGTCCTCAGAGAGTACCGATTTTCTTTTGCCTAAAAAATTCATATCGACTTCGGAATATGATTTGTACCTTTAATATACATGGGTATTAAAATTTTGCCTTAACTAGCCTCGTAATGTTAAGATTACCCGTTGCCTAATGAATATCCTTGCCTTTAAATGAAAATTATTCCTGTTTGTGTATAAGATCATGATTGGCGCACATACATATTATGTATTTTAATAATACATAATATTTTTGTTTTTAAAATCAAATCGATATTTTTCAGTGCAAGTGTCTGTGACCTTAAGATAATTTTCATTTTTTTCTACAACCCAGACCCCATTTTCAGGGTGAACGATCCGCTTTTAATATGCTACCTCTAATTTCCCTCCAACGTTTTATGTAAAAATTTAACGCATTGGGTAATTTTTTATGACTTCACAAATGTCATACAAGATGTTAAAATAGAGGAAACCCATTTTGTAGCAGGTTATACATAGCCTTGGACTGCGCTGAATTCATATAATGCGAAAATACTATCGGCTC
The DNA here is from genome assembly GCA_018340805.1 of Microvelia longipes. Taxonomy (NCBI): domain Eukaryota; kingdom Metazoa; phylum Arthropoda; class Insecta; order Hemiptera; family Veliidae; genus Microvelia; species Microvelia longipes. Next base: position 18,066,700 of record JACMZG010001913.1, on the reverse strand, counting down.
TTATATTTAAAATTTTGCATGCTAGAAGTCTTACATAAAACTAGCACATTACCAAGTTTTATCAATATAAGCGTTATTTCAATCTTTTTAATCTGTGATGCATGGTTTTTAACTTTTCCTCATTTATACTGTAGGTAAATAAGAAAAGTATTGTGTTTGCAAAAAAATCCGAAACCGGGATGTCACCGGAATTATTAGTTTCAGGTGTTTTAAGGCCTCTTAAGTGGTTTTTACAAAGTTCTGTCTGTATGTGTGTTTGTTATCATCGTAGCTCGTAGTGTACGATGATAATGATTTATGCTAGAGATTTGAAACTTGTATAAAAATCAGTCTATTACTCTAATTGTGCTATTCGGAAAATAATTTTTTATGACGTCATTAACTTGCGATAATGAGTCAGTAAAAATTTCAAATAATTTTGTACAAACAATTGTACAAGTGTATACCTACATAGTGTACCTAATAAATAAGTACACTAAGTTTCGTTTCAATACAAGTATATCCATGATATTTGTTGGATCATAAAAATTAAGGAGCATTGAGCGTGGTCAGTGCAGTTTTGGTGACCGCTGAGAATGTTACGGATGCATTTATTATTTGATGACAAACGAAGGGAGTCCAAATGCATGTTGCAGTATAAATTTGGCGAATTGTATATTCTGAGGAAAAGCGAAGCTAGTCCAAAGCAGGGAGGATGAGCGTAGCGAATCCGGTGTAATAAGGAACAGTTCAGAGGTACCCTGTATCCGATTTTTTGGTACAATCGTAAAAATCAAAAATCATCCAACTAAGATACAACTTACCATGAGTGTATCTATTTATTCAATAAGCAAGTATACTCTGTTTTATTTCAAAGGGGCTAGTATATTTATAATTTTGTTAAATCACTATAGTCTTTCTAACACTCGAAATCGAAATATTCCGTACCTGACATTTCTAAATTTTTGACATTATTGTAAAGGCAAATTAATTTGCTAAATTGTAAGTATAAATTTTAAAAAAAATCACCTACCTGTAACAAAAAACCTTTAATAATAAATTACATGTCCTGAAATTTGAACTTTATTATTGGCACGTGGTACAAAAGGAAAAAAATATCAGGTTCTAACCCTTCAACCATCCTATTTATATCTTTCCTATTATATACTTTTCATTTTTTTTACTCTCATATTTATTTTATTATTGTTCTATCCATTTAACTTGTTTTTCTGTAACCAAGATACTTTCCGTTTAAATAATAATTTTTTAAGATTTTCTCCCATTTTCTAAGAAGTTTTCGTATTTTTTGTCGTAGGAAGTCTTGTAATTCTTTTTTTTCATTCCTAAGAATCGTAATATAGTCTTAGTTTTTGTACAATGTAAATCAAATTGATGAATTAAGTAAACTAATATTTGTATATTTTATAAAAAGTTTGATGTATATATATATATATATATATATATATATATAATATATATATTATATATATATATATATATATATATATACATATACATATACATATCATGTATATATATATATATATATATATACATTACATACACATATACATATACATATATATATATATAACATATACATATACATATACATATATATATATAATATATATATATATATAAATATATATATATATATATATATATATATATATACATCAAACTTTTATATAGTATCTTATATATATATATATAATATATATATATATATAATATATTATATATATACTTATATTGTATTGACTTGACTTTTTATATATATATATATAATATATATATATATATATATTATATATAATATATATATATATATATATATATATATATATATATATAGTAATTTCAAACATTATTAAGGAAGTTATTTGAAAAATTTATCTTTCAAACTCGGTTACTCAAACAAGTTTAAAAAAAAGGTTTTGGAATAAAATGTTGAATATAGATGTTTTAACTCTAGTTTAATAACTGAAGAAAACGAATGTTTATTTGATAGCGTGAAAAGTTAAAAGGGTGAGGTTTTCTCTTATATCTGCCAGTTGATTGGCTGTTTTTTCAGATTGTAAATCGGAAAAAGGACTTTTAGAAAATAACCTCCTCCAAGACAGTCAAGTACTATAAAAGAAGGTTTTTCTAAAACTTCTTTTGTTCTAAGGTTTTTTTTCCTATTTCGTTAAGATATCGAAATATCGAAATTGATTGACTATAAACTTGCTTCTGTTTTAATGCACGTTTAGTGGAATAATTAAGCGATTTCTACATAGCGACTTAATTGCTTGGAGAGCTAAAAAGAACTAAGACTAACATGAGAATAAAATTAAAAATGTATCGTATTTTTTATGAAAATTTTTAAGAGATAGAAATAGATGAGTCGTTAAAAGGCCTCTGATAAATTTCATAGACTACCTTAATAGCGTATGATAGACACTCCTACTCTAAGAGCCACCCTGAAAAAATTTAACTAATTTTGTACTACTTTAAACCAAGTTTATTGAAAAGATACCTTAAATGATGGAGAACCATAGTCTGCATATCCATAGTGGAGCCCTTCATATGATTGAGCAGGCTCTAAAGTTTAGAAAATGGATAAGCAGACAATGTTTTTCCCTTATCATTAAAGCTCTTTTTCAATAAAATTTGGTTGAAAGCCGTACGAAATGAGTCATGTTTTTCAGGTCTGGCTGCTGGACTATTCCGTCTTGTGATAAGTTAGTTATAAAATAGTTATTTATGTACAAAGGGAGTAAAGAATGCTATTATTTCCCTGAGCAGTTAGTTGGTTCCTAAGGCGTTAGCTGAGGGAACCAAAGAATTTAACTCCCGAGGCGAAGCCAAGGGATTTATAACTTTATTTTATTTTTATTTAATTCTTACACAGTATTTCTTACAACTTTACAATAATTATACATCATGTTGCTTATATTATTTTATTTTTATTTACACTTATGCTTAAATTCTAAACTATTAACTATTATTTATGAAAATTATTTTATTGCTTCAAACTACTTCTTTAGACATGATACCTCACATGGCTTGGTGAATATCATGGCACCACATTATTTTTGGTTGTCCGTTATTTGATGGTGAGAGAAGCTCATTAATTCCTAGCCTTGTGACAAGTGGAGAATCCCGAACACCTGCTAATTTTCTTGTTTTCAAAATGTTGTAATATTTCCTCTAAATTCATAATCTGTTTGGATGTTGACAAATTAGGTTTATAAATATACAATTTATACAAAAATAATAGGTTATTTTATATAATATAAAATATATAGGTTTATATTTATACAATTTCTTATTTTTCTTATTATCTATATACATTTGTTTAATATTTAAATATATTTCTATATCGATTTATTCATTTTTTCTGTATATATAAATATCCATATTTATATAATACAAATATTTAGTTATTCATAAAACCATAAATATGTATGGTTACTTTGCATGGCCTATTAATATTTAAAGATTCAAAATTGTAAATATTTGTCCCTGTATAAACTTTGTAGATAACACATGTAATATTTAAATGTGTTAATGTAATATATTGACTATGTGTATAAAAATAAATGTTATGGTATGTTAAATAAATGTAAGGGTTATAACCTAAAAAAAAAAATGAAAAAACCTTTGAGTAGGTACTTGCTTTTTAAATTAAAGTTGACGTTTTAGCCAACACAAATTTTATGTTTCTTGGCTTGTTTTTGTTTGTTCTCATTTCTACAATTTAACTAGAAATCATCCTAGTTTTATTCGGCATTAAATTAAAAATGTAGAGTTTTTGTTAGATCACTAATGTTAAGCAGTAGGCAGAGGGGTCAGTGCCTGGATGGATAACTGCCGGGTAAAATCGAAGTTTTACTGGTTTAGGACGAGCAAAGCATGTCTGAAGACGTCCTGTAATATATATTTGGTGATTTCTTTATTCTGAGGATTAGCGTAGCGAATCCGATGTGGTTAGGAAACCACATGTGGTTAGGAACCTCGTACCCGATTATGTTTACCTCGTACCCGATTTATGTTTACCTCGTACTCGATTTATGTTTACCTCGTACCCGATTTATGTTTACCTCGTATCGATATGTTTACCTCGTATTTATGTTTACCTGTTCCGATTTATGTTTACTCGTACCCGTTTATGTATACCTCGTACCCGATTTATGTATACCTCGTATCCGATATATGCATACCTCGTATTCGATGTTCAACTTAAAAAAATCAATCGTTATCTTAACCAACTAATTATTGGTTGAATTATTGGTTGTTCTAGAAAATCGTTCTAGGAACGATTTTCTAGAACCTGATTATTAAAAACTACAACAGACAATATTTTCTTGTCTGTTGATTTGACTCTCCATAATGTGTTTATCTATTCATAAAATGGCACTGAAGCTTTGTTGTCCTTCTCGGTTTTATGTTCTCTCTCCCTATCAGCCAACAGCCTCCTTGACTTCTCAGATAAAACTTTTGAAACTTTCATCGTCTGAAGTGTTGTCATGTTATCTTTTTATGACATGTTTAAGTGATGTTTGTTTTTTGTTAATGCTTGTTTTTAAACATGTCTTACTGTTTATCTTTGTTTCATTAAATCCTTGTATAGTTTGTTTTTGATTCCAAGGCCCTTTAAAGTCATAACAAAACATAAGTTAGGTACAATTAGACTTTACAAAAGAGTAAAAAATTAGGTCATTAAAATTAAGATAATAATTCTATTGAAATATATTATTATGTAATTATTATATAATATTGTAATAATAATTATTATTAAAAATGATTTTAAAAAACTGATGACTTAACAGGTAACTTAAAATGACTTAGTAGTCAACCTCCAAAAAAAACAAAAAAAAAACTTAATCTAATTTTATCAGATTTGCTAAACTCATCCTTACTATGTGCGCATCCTATCCGCTTTTTGCTCGTCCTTAGGTTATAAAAATCACCTGATTTACATTGCAATAATGTAATCAGCCATAAGTAATAATCGCTTCGCTTATCTTGATTAGTAAAAACATCCGTTTTATTACTTAGAGGTACCCATACAGGTAAGTGTTTAGATTAGAATGGAAATTTTTTACAATGTGCTACTATGTATGGTTTACAAAAATACAAAGTTACATTTCATTACATACATCAGCATTAGATCCGGTTTTATTATTTGACATATACAACATAATGTAAACAAATCAAGTGTTTTGATTAATACATTTAAAAATTCGCATATATCGTGCCAGTATGCCACTTATATAAATTAGTAAGACGACAGACCGATATAGCTCAACGACCTAGATAGCCCTGAATCGACCACAGGGCCGAATGCCTCTTGTTTTTATTATGAACAGAAGTGGTAAACTTTATCTAACGTGTGATGTGTGTCCGTTATAAAATACCCTGTAGGCGTTTAATGTGAAGTATTTAGGTTTTTTTTTTTTAAAAAAAAGAAAAGAACAGATACTATTACAGTACAAATACAATTTTTAGGTCAAATGTAATAAAACCCAAATGTTGAATACATGGGTTACCGCAGGTGTTCGTTATAGCAACACTATTTCACAGCATATTGCTTTAAAAGCTATAAGCTATATCGATGCATGTACTTTTTTTTAACAATTATCCATCAATAAATGTTATAAACATTTTTGTATTTCTTTTTGGCTTTATATAATTCATTGATAGTTTTCGACTGATGTCTAATACTATTTTTTTAAATTAATTTAGAAAAATATTTGTAGTAAAAACTTTTTTGGGTAGCTTAAAATTAGAGACTTCAAACGTAGAAAATAATTTTTCAGCCCCCAAGTAAAACTTACATAATTTACGCTACATAACTCTTCGATTCTTTGAAAAATTCGACCCTCTGAGCCTCACTGTGGTATTGTTGCTTTCAATATAGGTTAAAAATTGTCTTTTTCATTGTTAAATTATATTATAAAATTTATTTTTCAAAAATCCGTGGTGATTTAACAAAAAAAAATTTGGCAGAAGAAAAAAAAACGTTTTCATTTCTGTTAAGTTTCCCTTATTAAAGCCAAAAAAATATCCTTTTCCTTTCTGCCGTTCGCTCCTTATAAAAACAGTTTTCTTAATTAAACTCCATGGGCTATAATTACCTTCTATATTTTATGAAGTGAAATAACAAAAAGAGAAAGAAAGAGGGGGAAAACAAGGGAAAAACAAAAGAACAAAGAACTCAAGTAAATAAAGGAGAATGAAAATACTCAGTCCTTCGCAATAGCAACTTTAACAATAGAGCTGAATAAGGCAATAAAAAGTTAAGAAAATCTAGCGAAACCCTGTTAAATTTTAATTCTACCAAATGCAGTTTGGTAGAATACTACTCTGCGCAACTTTTAATATTTTCATTTTTACAAACTTTTAAGTTTGTATTTTAATTTGGTTTTTACTCAATTAATAATAAATTACAATTAAACTACAATTTTTATACACTTAAAGTATACATTAAATTTACTTATTCTTCATTTCTCGTAAAATATAGTATAGAAATGATATTAAGTTATCAAAACTCTGACGTGGAGGTCCGCAAGCAGAGCGAATTTTCTTTTAATTGTGCGCTTTCTTGCCTATCAATCCAATTTTTGATTAAGGTTTCATAAGCAAAAATTGGGTTGAAAAGCAAGAAAGCGCACATTTCAAAAAAAAATCTCCCGTAATAAGGAATATTATTTCATTTTTCTTTTTTTTTAGTCAGCGGAGATAAACGTGACGACCTCTTGAGGAAAACATTTATCCCTTGGAATCAAAGTAGTCAATCAATCCCTGAAGGGGGAGACTCCGAATAATCTGAAGGTTCGTCTCCCATTGGGAAATTAGGATGGCAAAGCCTAGCCTATGGTTCCGGCTTACCATAAAGTATGGGGACTGACCGACTTCTCGTCTGCCCGTCCGATACCTAAGCAGCGAATGTAGCTTTCCCCTTCTGAAACTCTAGAGGTACCCCCTCCCTCCGCTAAGTTCCTACTCTAATTGTCCACCACGGTCCCAGCACATGGTCAGCTAACATCTGACTAGTGAGGGTAGTCGCTACTCCGACTAATCCTTGCTTCCAGCTTCCTTTTTTAGTCAGGAAAGGAGGCTGAAGACCCAGCGATGATGGTTGCCTCGTCAACTGCTGGTCTTGTAATTAAGTGCTTCGAGGCCAATAGCACCTGAAACAGAAGACATACCCTGATGGGGAATCTGCCTATGTGGTGGACCACTAGTCCATCCGATCGCCCTGCAGCCCCTTCCGCTCTTGCAACTTCGGTGTTGAAGAGTTTCCAGCCAAAACTTTCCGATAACCGTGATGGGTTTTACAGGGTAATTACATCCAACAGATTTTCCAACCCTGCCGTGTAAAAATGTAATTTTTTGGCAATTTCTATCAATGATTATGTGATAAAGCTTAACTTTTTTACACTCTGAAATACTTGGACACACGTTATGCGTTACTGTGTCCGATCCCATGGCGGTCCCAAATCGAAACTTATATGAAACATTTACAACAGTTAAGAATCTTTTTAGGAATTTTTTCAAAATTTTTAAAAATTGGCTTTTTGAGATATTAGCATTTTTACTTGATATTTGCTCATAATAAAAACTTGTGACTAATTATCCAAAAATATGTAGAATCTTTTTGAAAGGGCCATGTTTAAGCTTTTAAACGCCACCAAAATAAAAATCATGCCATAAGCATAATTTTGGATATGGCCATTTTTGTAGTCGAAGAAATTTTGAAAAATCACATTTTTTGGAAAATTCACCACCCTACTGCGGCAATATGGCTGCACCAAATGAGCCAAAAATCTGGGTTTTTCTTTCCTTCTATAGTGCCTACTTGTCAGCCAAACTATATATTAAAATTGGATATTTTAATATAGCATTAATTATCCTATATTATTTTAATCATCACGTGTTTCTACTTGTGTTGATTTGATATGGAATGAACTTTACATAACTTTATTACCTTGTTTACATATGTATTCGGTTTACATTCATTACTCTGTATAGAAACAAATAGTATTAACAGAAAACCGATTTACTGATTTAAAATGTTTTGAAGCAAGAATCTGAAACATATATCATGAATTTAAAAAAGAAAATATTGTAGAGATTCACGTTTCTCCTATCTGAAATCTATTCTGATACTTTTTACATTCTGTTTACTGACTGTTAGTATTGGATAGCCATTATATTACCACGGTTAAGAAAACATGGTAACAACCATGTTTCCACATCAGAAAACACTCGCTGAAAAAAAGAAAACGAGGAAAAATTATTATATACCCTTTTTCATCGATTTTGTTGCTACAGAAGTGAAAAGAAAAACATTTTATCACAGTTAGTTTCAAAGCATTGCTTTTAGTATATTTTCTCTGCTATGTTATAGTATACTAGTAAAAAGGATCGGTGTAGTGTAAGATCGGTTAGAGAATTCTGAAAAAGAAAAATAATGTATTTTTTTGCAGTTAAAAGATAAAATGGTTGAAAAAAATTGGCTAACAGTCAAATGTTTTACGGTAAGATGTCTTATGAGAACTTTATCTATGGTTCTTAAAATAATCTAACCAGCAATAGATTTTATGTCTGTTTGCGCTTGATTTAGGTTAATAAAGTTTTTATTTTATGGCGCTTGTAAAGTGTGTTTTATAGGCTTCAAAATGTCAGTAAAGAACGGTTTTAAAGCTAAGAGGAAAAAAAAATTTCGCTGGCTGTAGAATTTTACTTTACTGCCGCTACGAAAATTGGGCAGTAGAGTGAATGGTCCAATATATTTTTTTATATTTTTTATGGACTGCGCCCACCCCAAAAACAAATAGTATATGATGTTTTTAAAATGAGCATAAATGGAGTCCATCGTAATAGAACGAAAGAATAAAAAGTCTCTCCACAGTTTATGATATTTATTTACAATAAAGCAGAGCGCTTTCGACCTAACAAGAGGTCATCTTCAGTGCCTATTAAACAAATAAGACAAAAATAAATTTAAAACCCTTACTTAGAAAGAAAAAAATAAATAAATAAATAAAAATACAAAGTATACAAATAAGAACAGAAATGAAGTTAAACATAATAAATAAAATAAATTTACCGTTGAGCAGAGAATAAAAGATAGAATGAATTATTAATTAAACAAAATTAAGATAGAGGTTTGAGCAGGCTTGTAACAAGACACATACTGGTTGGTTTAGGGTGCGGCGCTCGCAGTAACGCATTGATAAGCGGCGTCCTCTCCCCTCTCTCGTTTAAGTTTAAATCGCCAACAGTGTCTTGACTTCTGAATATCTCTAAGTTTTCTAAAAAGTTTAACTTACGACCTTTATCTCCGTAATGCAATATGCAAGTTTTATGCGGAGCATTCACGTGGTTGTCAGTGATGAGGTGTAAGTAGAACTTGCTGGAAGCACGTTTAAGATGTTCAGAAAGTCTGGTGCTTAGTTTCCTACCAGTCTGGCCTAAGTACTCAGCTTGGCACTCCCCCATTGGACTTTATACACCCCACTACGCGATTCCAAAGGGATAGGGTCCTTCACATTACTAAGGTAGGTTTTTAAGTCTTGCGATTGCTGAAGCTTACATTTAAGTTGCTACTCTTCAACACACTACCTAAACGCTGCGATAAAATTCCAACATAAGGGATTGAGCACCATTGCTTAATATTTTCCGGCTCTGAAGTGTCCTGGTCATGATGACTATTTATGGCTCTAAGCACAAGCCTGGCCTCTTTCTTTCTTATTATTTTATCAACATTTCCACCCTATATCCGTTCGCCCGGGCTATATCGCAAATTATATTGTATTCTTTGAGATATGCTTCTTGATCCAGGGGGAGGGTTAGTAGACGATGAATAAATGAGTTGAAGGCCGCCATTTTGTGGCACCACGGGTGATGAGAATCGGCCGGAATCACGTTGTCTGTGGATGTTGGCTTTCTATATACTTCAAAGCTTAGTTGACTTTCTTTCCTGAATATTGAGACATCTAGGTAGTTGAGTTTGCCTCCTTCTTCTACCTCAAGTGTAAATTTAAGGTAATGTTTACAATTATTTAAATATTCAAGAAAAGCGTCAAGTTTATTAATCGAACCAACCCATACCACAAAATATCGTCTACATACCGCTTCCAGAACTTGATATATTTTCTGAACGGTTATTGATGTCATCTATGAACTCTTTGTAAAGAAGTGCATGAATACATTCGCACCTAGGGGAGATAAAGGTGCTCCATAGCCAAGCTCCTTTACCACTGTAAAAAGCTTCATTGAAACAGAAATAATTTTGACTCAGACACAGCTCCATTATTTCTAAAAGCTCGGCATTAAAAATTTTATCAGTAGAATGTTTACCTAGTAATGCACTGAATAAACGTAGGCAAGTATCCGATGGTATGCACGTAAACAAATTGACGACGTCAAACGATACTAGAATAAACTTATTTGGTAAGTGGACTGACTTCAAAGTTTCAACAAACTCGCACGTGTTTTTCACAGCGTCAATGGCTTGAAAGTTTGTTATGACGTTTGTTATGACGTCATCGAGTCACGGGACTAACCAGCCTTTACCTACTACAGTAACCATTAACGAAAACCCCTTAACATCTTCCGTTTCTTATCATGGTGATTCTGCTTCTTCTTACGAGAGTTCTCAATCTCACTCTTTTAATTTCTATTCTCGTACTAAGTTTGTGAACATACAACCTGATATATTTACTGATGAAGAAATGAAGATGATAGACAAAGGCTTGAAGTATAGCCCTAAATTCCTGCCATCTTACTATGATCTCGCTAACCTGGTTTCATCATTGGACTCACTATTTATAGATAATAGCATTAAGACTGAATGCAGTAGGAAAATTGATGACTACATTAGTAATAACAATGTCTCTAGAGCTGAAAAGATCAGGATAAAGGAAGAAAATAAAACTCTGAAAAACATCCAGAGGAAACTTAATGACTATAACCTTATCATTATCAAGGCTGATAAGGGTAACTGCAGTGTGGTCATTGATAAAGATATCTATAAAGACAAAGTCTTAAGTTTCTAGAAGACAATGGTTTCACAAAGCTTGACAAGGATCCTACGGAGGAGTTTAAACAAAAGGTTGTCGACTTACTTAAGAAAGATTTATCCCTGTTTCCTGAAAACTTTTTTAAATATAGTTTAAACATATGAATCCCATACCACCCAGATTCTATGGAGCTATTAAGGTACACAAACCAGGACTGGATATTCGACCTATTGTGCCATTTTGTTCTTCTGCAACCGAAAAGCTTGGTAAATGGGCTAATAAGATGTTTTACAAAACACAAACTTTCAAGCCATTGACGCTGTGAAAAACACGTGCGAGTTTGTTGAAACTTTTGAGTCAGTCCACTTACCAAATAAGTTTATTCTAGTATCGTTTGACGTCGTCAATTTGTTTACGTGCATACCATCGGATACTTGCCTACGTTTATTCAGTGCATTACTAGGTAAACATTCTACTGATAAAATTTTAATGCCGAGCTTTTAGAAATAATGGAGCTGTGTCTGAGTCAAAATTATTTCTGTTTCAATGAAGCTTTTTACAGTGGTAAAGGAGGCTTGGCTATGGGAGCACTTTATCTCCCCTAGGTGCGAATGTTTTCATGCACTTCTTTACAAAGAGTTCATAGATGACATCAATAACCCGTTCAGAAAATATATCAAGTTCTGGAAGCGGTATGTAGACGATATTTTTGTGGTATGGGTTGGTTCGATTAATAAACTTGACGCTTTTCTTGAATATTTAAATAATTGTAAACATTACCTTAAATTTACACTTGAGGTAGAAGAAGGAGGCAAACTCAACTACCTAGATGTCTCAATATTCAGGAAAGAAAGTCAACTAAGCTTTGAAGTATATAGAAAGCCAACATCCACAGACAACGTGATTCCGGCCGATTCTCATCACCCGTGTGCCACAAAATGGCGGCCTTCAACTCATTTATTCATCGTCTACTAACCCCCCTGGATCAAGAAGCATATCTCAAAGAATACAATATAATTTGCGATATAGCCCGGGCGAACGGATATAGGGTGGAAATGTTGATAAATAATAAGAAAGAAAGAGGCCCAGGCTTGTGCTAGAGCCATAAATAGTCATCATGACCAGGACACTTCAGAGCCGGAAAATATTAAGCAATGGTGCTCAATCCCTTATGTGGAATTTTATCGCAGCGTTTAGGTAGTGTGTTGAAGAGTAGCAACTTAAATGTAAGCTTCAGCAATCGCAAGACTTTAAAAACCTACCTTAGTAATGTGAAGGACCCTATCCCTTTGGAATCGCGTAGTGGGGTGTATAAAGTCCAATGTGGGGAGTGCCAAGCTGAGTACTTAGGCCAGACTGGTAGGAAACTAAGCACCAGACTTTCTGAACATCTTAAACGTGCTTCCAGCAAGTTCTACTTACACCTCATCACTGACAACCACGTGAATGCTCCGCATAAAACTTGCATATTGCATTACGGAGATAAAGGTCGTAAGTTAAACTTTTTAGAAAACTTAGAGATATTCAGAAGTCAAGACACTGTTGGCGATTTAAACTTAAACGAGAGAGGGAGAGGACGCCGCTTATCAATGCGTTACTGCGAGCGCCGCACCCTAAACCAACCAGTATGTGTCTTGTTACAAGCCTGCTCAAACCTCTATCTTAATTTTGTTTAATTAATAATTCATTCTATCTTTTATTCTCTGCTCAACGGTAAATTTATTTTATTTATTATGTTTAACTTCATTTCTGTTCTTATTTGTATACTTTGTATTTTTATTTATTTATTTATTTTTTTCTTTCTAAGTAAGGGTTTTAAATTTATTTTTGTCTTATTTGTTTAATAGGCACTGAAGATGACCTCTTGTTAGGTCGAAAGCGCTCTGCTTTATTGTAAATAAATATCATAAACTGTGGAGAGACTTTTTATTCTTTCGTTCTAAATAGTATATGTTACATGACTGTATAGCAATTACATTGCTTAATAGTAAAAGACCTTTGACACCACGGAGGTCTGAGGTTCACACCCCAGGTTACGCTCTCAGTTTATATAAAATTATTGTTTAGATAAATTAACGCCACTTTAGAATACACGTTGAGCGTAACGGTTGCTACTACCACCCGAGGTGGTTCCCGCAGGGGTCATCCCTGATGAACCGCAAGGCTCTAAACGGGCATTATTATTATTATTATTATAGTAAAAGAATCGTTTTGCTCGTCTATTTACAAATTTTCACAGTAAATATACAATATACAAATGCAGCTTCCTAAACAAGTATGTCAGGTATTGTAAATAGTTTGTTTACATTTACAATGTAAACAAAGAGTAAAACAAGAGTAAAGATAGTTACGGGCATGGTTAGAATTTGAGCCAACTTCCCGGTGGATAAAATCTCTGACAGAAAATGAATTTGTTTACCTACTTGGTTTATATACTACTTTAACTTACGGTCAAAATGAGGGAACGAAAAAAAAATACAAAATAGCCCTCTTTATTTAAATTTGATAATAATTTCTGTAATCTTCTTATCTTCAAAAAAGATTGATTTTATTATCAAAGGAAAGGGTAATTTAATTTGTCAAATTAAACGTCTAGTCTGAAAGAATCCTGTGGTAGAATTTCAGGTTTGGGTAGAATCGCATTACACGGATCAGTTATCATTTAAATCTTTTGGCATTGAGGTTAATTAGAGTGAAATAAATCGATTTTAGTTAGAATTCAATGATTTTTAGAGCCAAGTGCTTAATGCTTTTAAAGTAAATCCTAGTTTGAATTAAAATTTTCGGGGAAATGTTTTGGGTTTCATGTACTTTCCTTATTTTCCCCTATTGTTTTAAGCCCCTTATTTAATTTAATTAGTCTTTATTAATTTTAATATTAGCTTAAAAATAAGCTGGAGTCAATATTGAGTTAACTTGGGTCAATTGTGAGTTTATACTACTTAACCCTTCAGTGCCGAGATTAAAAAAGTTATATTTTTTCTAAAAAAAACCATTATAAGTTTTAAGTAAAATAAAAAAAATTCTATAAAGACTCAGCAGAAAATAACAGTAAAACATTTTATTTTTTGACATGATCTAATTTATTTATGTAATACATAATCTTTTACTTGATATTATTATTTTGCAGCGAAACTTCCAAAACGTAGTCCAATGTTACATTTATTTATTTTGTTTGAGTATTTGATTTTTTACTTTGTGCACTTCTCCTTGATATCGTAACATATTTTCTATAAAGTAATATTCGAATCCGTCAAATTTTAGATTTCCCTTTATTTCTCGTTAAATAAAAGGTTGTTACTTGTTTATTGTATATTAGATGAGGAATTTTTTTGCCTAGAAGATTTTGATAATAAGTAAGCATTATGTTAAATCAGAAAGCCAATATTTTTTTTTTGAGGTAGTACGTAATTGAGCACTTTATTGGACCATTTTTAGGATGAGAAGCCAATCATTATTGTTATAGGAGGTTATTTAGTACTTTTCACCTCCGAGGACAATAATGAATGTAAAAAAACTCCTAGGACGTAAAAGTAATTCATATGTTGCCGCCATTACTGTAATGTAGCGTGTTCAAAAAACAATCTGTGTTAAACCTTCATGAGTTTTCTTCAAAAACGTTCGTTTTGTTCGTAGACTAATTTTTTTTTCGTTTTTAAAAGGTGTTCTAATTGACAATTTTTGTGTGTTTATTTGTAAAGCTTTTACATTTTTGAGTAAAAGTATGAAGCTATGGATGAATTTAATGACGGCGATAATATGAAGTTAATAATAATTGGACGTTTTTTTTCAATTAAGTATATAGCGCAGCGTAATGAGTGTTTTTTTTATTTTTTTTAATGAGTGCTTTATTTAATGAGTGCTACCTCAAAAAAAAAATAGTGTATGCCATCTGGCTGAGAATGTCTTTATGTCTTGGCAATTTTTCCCGACTCGCTTCGCTCGTCATAAAGACACACTTCTCAGCCTTATGGCATAAATAACTATTATCTTCTGTTATTTGACAATTTTGAGTACTTACTCCTTACTAACCCCTTATATTTATTAGTTTTTGAAGCAATTTAATCAAACTATTCATCATCAAAAAATATATCAAACACTTTATGAGGTTACTTTTTCTATATTCCAAGGCTTTTCAAAATTTGGAAATTCATCTAAAAATGTTTCTTGGTTTTCAATCGTATGTCGTTTTATTTTAATAGGGACGTTTTTAATCCCTAAAGTGAATGAAAGTGGTTGACTAATATTTACTTCAAGATTTTCTGATGAATCAGTTCTAACATTGTTCACTTTATAGTTGAGAGTTCAAATTATTTAGATACTTCCACTATCTTGATCTCCAGAATCCTCATCTATTAGGACGGTTGGATCTGGAGTCTCTACATAGATCGTATCAACACTAATAGATTCATTAAAGAGCGATAAAGAGCTTCATTTACTGAGATATCTTTAGATCAAATTGATTTTCTGTTACAATTATAAATATGTAATTATTATTGACATTCAAATTGTCTAGCGGCTGCCACCTGGCACCAGCTATGTTTTATAATATCATTATTATAAAACAATATTTCAAGTAGAGTGTAGCGTTTCTTCTACAGCTACAAGTAGAAACTTCTGCTAAGATTGCAATAAGAACATCTCGAACAATATGGAGGAATGTTACTGGGTTAACATTCTAAACATTGTTTATCCCATCTCAAGCAGTCTTTTTCGTGTTCTGCCAAACCTTTTTTATTGAGATAAATTATAAACGGTGTCAAAGGCTTTTCGTCCAAATTCTGGTGGCATATAAGGCCGTAGTATACCGTCAGATATGGCACAGATTATAGAGACGTCGCAATTGAGCATGGATACCTTGATTAGCTCTAGGGATGAACTTTTGCTTGTGTGCATATCCTGGAGTTGAGTATCTTTGTCCTGAGCTAAAGCATGAGATTTGTAGTCAATTATAAAACCAGCTATAGACTCTATACGTAACATAGCATCAACTACGACATTGTCTTTGCCTTTTCGTGAACTATTTCTGTCTAGAATTGTGCAATATAACTTAAATGTCTTGTTAGACGAGGAGAAAACTTCTTCATCTTCTGCCGACATGCAAAAGTGAGAGTCCGCTAATTTAGAATTTGCGGACTTCTAAGAAATTTCGGAAGTACCGGATTGCAGAGTATTTATCTAAGTTTTAATCTAAGTATTTTACAAACGTGAAGATTTTGAGTTATATTCTGAATATGTGGAATCTAGTATCAATCAGGTTCTGTTGACTCTTTGGTAGTCTCCAAGAATCTCCTTTCTTAGAAACTATGTGAAGAAGTGAAGTCCTACTGCTACTTGATGTTCTGCATATGCCTTGTTCTACTATTGATTCAAATCCTCGTTAAGGATCTTTAAACCTTCAGGACATAATCTACGAGCTCTTTTGTATATAGTTAGACCATTTGTATGGTGTGTTGTAGTATGCTTTACTATTTTAGGTTAACGTTCAGGTTCCTTCTGTGTTGAATATTTTCGTACAAGTTGGACGTATTTATTTTCCTTTTGTACTGTTTGGATGGTAATTTGAGTACTCTTTATATTTTGCTTCGGAGTAAATATAGCGGTGAGCAGTCGATGAGACGTTTCTGACGTAGGTCAATTATTATGCCGTAATGTCTTATTAAATCCACGCCGATGGGCAGCAAAATATGGGTGACCATGTGATGATCTTACGTAACACTTGAAAGATGACGGTTAAACGGATAGTGCCCGTATTATTAAGATAATACTTTTAGGATTTTTTTTATCGTACACAAGCTAGATTGTCGTTCCGCAATATCTGCCGTTGACACTGAGGGTGGTTTAAGTTTCCCTGCTGGTTCTTAAATTTACAAGGTTCTCATCTGTTGGTATTAGCTTCAAATGTTTCATGATATCAACATATATCAGGGTTTGAGCGCTTTCTATAACACTGGCTTGTCGTATCCGACCGATTTCCTAAGTTTCAACTCTCTGGCATAAATACCCTTGGAGCTACGATGATAAAAGACGCATACACACTCATACAGACCACTTTGTAAAACCCACTCAGGAGACCTTAAAACACATTAATTGGATAATTTAGATGTTTTACAAACTCAATACTTTTTCTATATACCTGCGGTATAAATGAGGAAATGTGAAAATTACAAACGTAAGACCTACTATTCAACGTCATCATTTAGTTTGTTTAAATGGTTTTTACTAAAAATATTAATATTGCGCTGATGACACTTTTAAGTTAAGTCCGTTTTAATATGAATAAGTATCCGTCGTAATAAGAATGGCATAAGAAGCACTATTTAGGGTTTGATCCTAGTACCAGCGGTACTGGTACTACTCTCATGTCATTCTTATTACATAATCCGCCTCGCGGCTCACGCCTCTTTTTCACTGCTTCGCGGTTCTACACCTCCTTCTTGTCGCTTCGAGGTCATTTTGGAAGTTTATTGTATTAGTAGTTTTGTTAATGGCATATTGCCAAGATATTTGCGAATTTAAAAGTTATTAGTAAAAAATCTGCTCACTACTTTTCCTCATAACTTTGGACTCAATTCGCTCGTCCTCTTAATGGCATGATTGAATGCCTATCTACCGGACTATTTTTCTAAGTTTTAACTGACTTAAGGCTAGACCCTGTATATTTGGTTTTCTAATCATTCTGTGGAATGTCGCAAACTTAAGACTCTGAAAACTTGAACAAACTCGCAAACTTGAATTATTTGTAAACTTAGAATTACACAGAAGACTATCGGGCGAATCGTTCACCACTAACTCAGAATAAAGTCGTTATCCAAAGCCTGGGTTTTATGACTACGGACTCGCATAACTCGTTTTTAGAATGTCATGATTATCCGAAGCTTAAGGTGGCATTACTTCGCTTTGTGACGTTCGACAGAATCATTAAAGAACTAATCTTGGGTCCAGCCCTAGTTCAGTTAAAGATTAGAAAAATAGCCCGGTAGATAGGCATTTAATCAAATAATATCGGTTTACATGTATGTAGTTAAAATTGAATTTATTAACGACTTATTACTAACTTTTACAGGGCTCTTTTGATTAATAACAAACCTATTAATGCTTTAGTAGCATGTGGTATTTATTTTAAGAGACCAAAATAGATAAATTAATATGACCTTTTTTAAAGTTTATACAAGAAAAGATAATTTTTTTAAGTAATTGAATATTAAGGGGTCCCGTGCAAATCCTGGTACGCATTACTAGTTAATTACAGTTTAAACATTTATAAACTGTTATTAAAAAGGAGTTTTATTAAAAAATTGAAAAATATAAAAAAATCTTGAAAACTTTAATATTTGGTATAAAAATAATTCTTAAAGAATTATGAACATTTTTAATAAAAATTAAAGAAAACATTATTTTCAAAATTAATTATATTTATAGTGCAACATATTTCACTTTAGATTTTTTTTAGAATATGCTCTTGAATATTTAATATTACTTTAGAATATAATTTTCTAAAGTTTTCAAAATTAAATAACGAATAAAAGAAAGGAGAGGATGATTTTTTTTTTCAAAACATGAATAAGGTTTTAACAAGGTATTGTTCTAATTGAGATGAGGGACAAAGTTAGCAACAAGAGTATAAAATAAAAATTTGAATAAACATAAATTTTCTTACATTTTTTATTTTAATTTTCAAGTTAGGAAAACTAAGAGTGTGCTTAAATTTTAAAAACTTTAGGAGGAAAAATTCTGCATTGCAAAGATTTACTCTGAATAATATACTTTGGATGATACAACTCTTCTGCGAATAGTTAATTTTACATAAAGACAAACCTGTTTTAAAAACGAGTACCTTTTTCTATCCTAATCGGATTTCCTCTCTTCAGGGTTTGCAGCCTGGGTAAGGTTC
This sequence comes from Microvelia longipes, assembly GCA_018340805.1. Classification (NCBI taxonomy): domain Eukaryota; kingdom Metazoa; phylum Arthropoda; class Insecta; order Hemiptera; family Veliidae; genus Microvelia; species Microvelia longipes. The sequence continues at coordinate 18,047,809 of JACMZG010001913.1, read as the reverse complement.
CAAGTTTATATGAATAGTATTTATTTCAAATTGTTTTAAATCTTGATGGGATATTTTTACTTATTTAAATTACTAAATTCCCCTGACCCCAGGCATACTCATGTCTAAAACCTGACATGAGTCTGTTGCTTCTATATTAATAAGCTGTTAAGTTTAAGATTCGTTTTAGGGTATCTCTTTAATTTACCCATCCATTTTAAATTACTAATATATTAATTATACTTTGAGGAATGTGGGTACTAACCGTCATTAAGTACTCAAAAAATCATAAAACACCATAAAATTAAACAAATTTATGAAACCTACCCACCTGTGACATAGTTCCCGCAAGGTAAACACCCTAAATGGGCTAAAAAAACCTTAAAACGAATGATAATAAACGTCCTAAAATTATTTTAATTAAGATATACCTTCTTTATAAAGGTGTGCCTCGGAACATTACCTTTCCCTAATCACATATGCTACTCTCATCATCACATTAGGTTAGCTACTTCATCATCAACCCTTTGAAATCAGTACTCTCAAAATCAACACGTTGGAATCGCTATTCTCTTCATTACCACATGGAATTCGCTACTCTCATCACCATCTCATTATGATCGCTACTCTCAAAATCAACACGTTGGAATCGTTATTCTCTTCATTACCTCATGGAATTTGCTATTCTCATCACCACCTCATTATGATCGCTACTCTCAAAATCAACACGTTAGAATTGCTATTCCTTCATTACAAATGAATCAATCTCATCACCACCTCATTATGGTCGCTACTCTCAAAATCAACACGTTGGAATGGCTATTTACTTCATTACCACATTGAAATCACTACTCTCATCACCACCTCATTATGATCGCTACTCTCAAAATCAACACGTTGGAATCGCTATTCTCTTCATTACCACATGGAATTCGCTACTCTCATCACCATCTCATTATGATCGCTACTCTCAAAATCAACACGTTGGAATCGTTATTCTCTTCATTACCTCATGGAATCGCTACTCTCATCACACCTCATTATGATCGCTACTCTCAAAATCAACACGTTGGGATGGCTATTCCCTTCATTGCCACATTGAATTCACTACTCTCATCACCACCTCATTACGGTCGCTACTCTCAAAATCAACACTTTGGAATTGCTATTCCCTTCATTACCAAATTGAAATCACTACTCTCATCACCACCTCATTATGGTCGCTACTCTCAAAATCAACACGTTGGAATGGCTATTTACTTCATTACCAAATTGAAATCACTACTCTCATCACCACCTCATTATGGTCGCTACTCTTATTATCACCACATAAGAGTCGCTTCTATCATCATCACCTTATTGGATAAGCTACTCTTACCATCAACACATTGGATTCGCTACTCTTGTCGTCGCCACATTAGAATCGTTACTCTAATCATCAATTCATTGGGTTTGCAACTCTCATCATTATCATATTAGGTTTGCTACTCATGTTCGTCTAACCATGAACTGACCAATCTCAATGCTGCTTAACAGGAATGAACCGTTAAAAAGTAAAAAAACGTGGATGCTATCCGTAATAAATTGAAACATTGTATACTTTCTTAGTTGCTTATTATAAGAGACAGTTCACTCATGCTAAATTAGAACTCAATTTCTTGTATTCATATTTTTTTTCAAAAATATATACATGTCACGCAACAAAAATTAAACGATAGTTAGTCTTATATAAAATCCCTAAATTCATATACGTATTTCCTAAAATTAAAATGGATCACATAATATTTCTTTGTTTTATGAATTTATTTAATTTAATATTTTTCTTTCTAAGCCATAACCAGTTAGTGAGGTCATTAATTATTTCCGGAGAATCAACAAGACTTGAAGTTTATATTTTGGTACCTTTGGTAAAATGCTTCTCAACTTTCTAGCATACATAGAAGAGCTAAGATGATATCATACATACATATTAACGACTAGATAAAAACTTCTGTGTTCTTGAAAAGACGTGAATATTATTCATTGCTCAAATTTGTAAACACGTTGCTTTTCCTTTATACCTGCAATATAAATAATTAAAAGAAAACTGATGCCGGGCGATTAGCATACTTCAAAATCAGTATGACTTTCATCTCGTTCATCTCGTGAAGGTATAATGAGAAGTAGAACAAGTGAGAATTATGTAGTCCCAATCCTTCTTCCTACTTAGGTCTGAGTGAGTATGATCTGGTCCCAATCCTTCTTTATCCTACTCCCTACTTAGGTCTGAGTGAGTATGATATGGTTCCAATCCTTCTTTATCCTACTCCCTACTTAGGTCTGAGTGAGTATGATATGGTCCCAATCCTTTAGTGACCAAAAGACTCCCCGTACTAAATCACCGGAAAACGTAAAATTCGGTCGGTAAACAAAATATTTTGTGTAGGGTGTTTTTCATTTATTTAAAAGTTCGCCCGGCGAATTTTCTCTGAAATGCGTGCTTTCTTGCTTATCTAGATTCATTTTTTTCTTAAGTATTCAGTGTATGCTTTATAACCTGAGCAATAGCGTAAATACTTGTTGCTTTTTTAAATCTGGCGTAACAACGAGATGCCATGTAATGAAAAACAATTTTAAATCTTGAAAACGACAACCTGTACTGAAGGAACACCTTCAGAGCAAGCCGCCACGCCGTGGAGCGGTCGAGGAGCGAAGCAAAAAGGCTGCTTTACGGAGAGTGGCCGAAGATCCCTGTGTTCGTGATTAGTAATCTCTGCCAGGTTTTAGCTAAACCTTCATGTCAGCTTCCTTATTATTTAATTTTATAAAAAAAAAGCAATACGCTTAAATAGAAATAATAAAATTAAAAAAAAATTTGCTCATTTAATTTTTTTAATTAAAATCATGTCTGTTTTCTGCATGTGAACTTGCACAATATCTTTTTACATTAATAAATAAAATAAATAAAAATTTAAAATAACTTTTATTTATTTTCATTGAAAATTGCAATTTTTTATGTTCAATTTCTATGCTTACTTCAAGAAATTTAACAATCCTAATTATTCCTTATTATTCTAAATATCCTCTATTTACGCGACAGGAAAAGAAGCAAAATTACTTTTTTATTACATTCAACGCGAACTTTTCCATTCCAAAATGTGAACGAAGAAAACTTTCAAATCATTTTCTCTCTCTTTCTTTCTCTCTATACCTTCTTACTTGGGGTTAAGATAATCTAATAATCCCTTTTATACCATGTTTCTTGTTTCTCTTAGTATTTTAATGTAACACAAGTTTGTAAAACAATTTTTTTTCTTTCGTTTATTTGTGTTATGTTTATTTATTCATTTATTTAATGGTTACTACTGTAATATTTATGAAATTCTTCCCTTCGTAAAAGTAACGAAAAATAATTCTGGTTGCTAAATTAATGTGCTGCTCTTTCAATTATATGTTGTTTTTTTATTTAAAACGAGAATTTTACATTGAAATTCCTTTTTCTGTGTTTTTCCAAAAAGACTGAAACTTTTAGACCACAGTATCGCATATTAAAACTGGTCTTATACACACTTTTTACTTTCCACATTTATACCGTAAGTATATAGGAAAAGTATTGTGTTTGCAACAAAAATCTGAAACCGGAAAAAAACCGGAATAATTCGTTTCAGGTGTTATTATGGCCTCCTGGGTGGTTTCATCTCATTATGGTTCAATTTTTATCGAATGACTTGTGTATGTTTTTTAAAAACAGAAAATGATTTAATTGGGTTGAAATTTAGTACAAATGTATACCTTTACGTAAGAAATAAGTAAACAAAGTTTCGTTTCAATACAAGTATATCTATAATTTTTGTTGGATCATAAAACTTAATTAGCATTGAGTGCTAATTAAGTTTGTCAGTGCTGTATGGGTCACCGATGAGAATGAAACGGATGCATGTATTATCTGAGGACGATCAAAGCGGGTCTGAAGCAGGGAGGATGAGCGTAGTGAATCTGATGTGATGAGGAAAAGTTACGAGGGACCTCGTTCCCAACTTATTAAAAATATGTACGTATGATGTGAAATGCGTAAAGAACACTGAAAATTGCTTTAAGAAAAACTAAACAGGGAGTTTAGGCCCTTGCCGCTCCTCGGCCAATGTTTAGCTAGGCTTCTGCCCGTTCAAAAGGTTTGTATTATCGGTTGATTTATCCCTATTTTGTATTACATGACATTTTTCTATGTATTAAGTAAATTTAAAGAACAATGGCCGCATTGAGGGCCTGTTCGGCTCGCGGTGGGTTCTTTAGGGTCACATATTGGTTTAACTTACTGGGATAGTAAGCTAATCAGGATACCAACCTCCACTTCCGTCATCCGAACAACCTCATGAGAGTAATTTTTTTATCACTATTTTCTAAAATTGACAACTAAAGGTTGTAGGTAATAATAATTTAAAAAGAAAATACTTTTAATCTAAAACAATATGTACCAAACGTTTTCTTACGACAACAACAAACAAATTTTAAGTCAACAGTTTTTTTACATAAATCAAAACAATAACAAAATTTTGTACAAGAAACTTTTTAAATCGGAGGATTTGGATCTAAACATTTTATAAGTTTGTACAATTTATTTTCAACTGAAACAAACTCGCATGGAGCATTTTTTCTTTTGGAGATAACAATTTTTTTGCTTGGCTAAGGAGTAAATCGATCTTCTACATTTGCAAGTATTAACTTCGTATATGCCTCAAGAATTAATTAATTTTATTTTGTTCGGCTACGCCTCTGGATTTATGGGTTCTTCGGCCAATTCGGCTGAGGAATAAAGTACGCTATCTGGCAAAAATAGCTCATATATCATCCTAGATGCAAAAATTACTAAAACCGCCATAAATGATAACTTTATATCTGCTCTATTACTTTTTATGTCACTAAAACTAATAAATAATTCCTTAAAAAATATTCGACACGCAACATTTAGGAACCATTTAACTTAAGTTTTTTTAAGTACACGCGTGGTTTTATTTACTTTTGACAGTCATGACCAGGTTTGAATTCTCTTGGTCCATAAAAAAACTATTTTTCTTTTTAATTTAGCTAGTTAAAGTGAAGTAAGAGTGCTGACAATTTAAAGTTAAATAGAGCTTTTCAACTATCTTAACCCTCTAACAGATTTTATTGTTATTTCCTTTTTTCCTGAGAGTTATTATGGAAATTAAAGCCTTGGTTATATAAAAAAGCCACTGAGGGTTAAAAAAAGAAGAGTCAGAATTAGACTACACACTAGGTAAAAACCAGTTTGCTTTGGGGGAAAATTTTCAGAATTTAACGGCTTGTCGGTCCAGAAGCTTGTTTGCAAGAATACCAACGTCCAGGGTAAATTGTTACGCTTGACAAAACCCTTTAGTATCCAAACGGTCGAGTAAACTCTATTGAAATTCTTTGTACCCGTTTTTTTTACCGTTTTACTTCACCGTGGTGATTTATATAAAATGAAATAAATAACAGTTTGAACGAATGGAACATTTGATTTAGATGGGCGTGAAAATGTTACGTTAGATTAAAAGTGAAAAATATAAAAACCATTGGAAAACACAATACTTCTCTCATGAAGCGAGCGAAAGGAAAAACTTGCCTAAATTTTGCCCGAATATGAATTCGTCTTTTTTTTTAAAGCAATATGTGTGTATAAAAGTATAAGGTATATGCTTCTATGAAAATCATACTTTTAATTATTCCCTTGTAAAAACCAAGGCCTAAGGTATTTTATTAAATTTGAAATACATCAAGTGTAACACTTTTAGCGTTTTTTCGGAATTACCTTACCCTTTTTCTTGAGGAAAACTTTAAAATGTTTATTTTAAGTTTGCCAAAAAAGTTTTCATAAATACTTCCCAAGATTTGTATTATATTTGCCGGATAAAAACTATAAGTAACGATGAAGAAGGGAGATAGAAAATTATCGGAAAACAGATATGAACAATTACTTGTCACTTAAACTTAATCGACTCTAAGTCATCTCAATTAATCTTAAAATCATATGTCCTGAAGTAAGTATCAAACTTAAGGTAGTCTCATTCTACCTAATTTGTCTTAAACTCAGTCTTAAAATTAAGTTAGTTTTATTCTACAGTTTTATTCCAAACTATTTTTTTTTTGAAACTAGGTACGAAAGCCAATCTTTTGCCCTAATTGTGCTATCCGGAAAAAATTATGAAGTCGTTAACCTACAATAATGACTCATTAAAAATTTCGAAAATTCACATAACACGGAACGATTTTTTGATTGTTTTAAGATTCTGTACGTAAAGTCAAAGATATAATCATCATATGTGCCAAGTTTCATCTCATTATCAACATTAGTTTAATTTTTATCGAATTGAAATTTTCATCATCTGTGCCACGTTTCATCTCATTATCAACATTAGTTTAATTTTTATCGATTTTTATCGAATTGAAATTTTCATCATCTGTGCCACGTTTCATCTCATTATCAACATTAGTTTAATTTTTATCGATTTTTTATCGAATTAAAATTGTTATTATCTGTGCCATGTTTCATCTTATTATCAACATTAGTTTAATTTTTATCGAATTAAAATTGTTATCATGTGTGCCAAGTTTCATCTCATTATCAACATTAGTTTAATTTTTATCGAATTAAAATTGTTATCATGTGTGCCAAGTTTCATCTCATTATCAACATTAGTTTAATTTTTATCGAATGAATTTTATACAAGTTCATACAAATTTGGTACAAGTTTATTACTTTATATAATAAATAGGTATAACAAGTTTTGTTGTAATACAGGCAGTATATCTAGGTTTTTTGCTTGATCATAAAAGTTAAACTGCATAGAGCGAGGTCGGTGAGTGGATGGGAAACGTCAGGAATCAAACGAATTTAATTAATATTATTTTTCGCTATTGTATGGGTTTTTATTAATGTATTTTTAAATAAATTTTAAAGCAACATATTTTGTAAATTTTCATTGAAAATGCTGAATAAATCAAAACGTTAAAATAAGTCTGGTTTGAATGTATATTGTCATAATAATTTTTTAAATACTACAAAATTTAAATTGTAGCATGTAGGATTAAGTTATGCGGGATTTGTATCTCGTATGTAGATTTTATTACCAGGAACTAATGTTAGTTTGGACCAGGGTAAAATAACTCTTAAAATACCTCATTATTATGCTAATAGTAGCGATTCGATCAACATTTGTAAAACGAGAATACTACATAAATACTCTGTTGTATTTTGAATAATGTTGGTGTTTATGTTGACCTCTAGAGGAGAGTTTATTACGTTTGTTTTAGATCACGTTCTAGTATTCACTTTCGCAAAGTTATTTATGTCATGTATTTTTGTAAATTGGAATGCATGTTTTATGTATGTATCCATGATAATTGACATGTGATAAACAACAGGTGATGTTGTGATATCACGTGAAATTTATCATGTGATTTTTATAAGCTTAGAATAATACTATATATAGAAGGAGCACAGGACCGTAAACACAAAATGTAATTCTACTGATAACACGAAAGCCGGTTGACTGGTGCACTTAAGTAATGCTGCCAACCTGACAACTAAACATTATTTTAAATATGTGTCATAAATATCTATTAATGAAGAAAGATCGTAAAGAACAAATATAAACTTAAAACACCTGCTGAGTATTTAATAAAACCGGTCTTAGATGGCAAAAAGGTGGCAGAATACACGAATCTACATTTAGTTGACGAGGACTACTTTTAATATAATTTTACTAAATACGTTAAACTACAATTTAAAATGCTTTAAATATTGTACTGCACCGATATTTTTATTAGTATTTTATGAATAATCAATCATTAATTAATAAATGAAAATAATAATTTAGCAACCGGAAGTATTGCCAACCTTCTTTAGAAAATTGTTTATTGTTAGGGTTGCAGCATTACTTAAGTGCACCAGTGAACCGCCTTTCGTGTTATCAGTAGTGCTTCTTCTATATATAGTATTATATTCATGGCAATAAAACTGTGGAGTGATGTGATATAATACTGTAACTAAAACACACCCCTCAACAAAAAAATCCGTAGTATGACTTTGTGTAAAATGTTTAATTGAGGTCTTTCATGCTGATACCGGTCCTGATGATTACCATAAGTTTATATGTTGACTTCTGTTTAACCTTAATTAACCTTTTATCGAGGTAGTTTGTTGCTCTAATTAAAAATATTACAAACATTTCTATTTTTGACCTAATGAATTCAAAATCCTAATAAATAATAACCTAATAAATTCAAAATGTGAAAAATTATAGTTCAATTTTATAGTATTTATAGTTAATTTTATTTCCATTTATAGTAGAGCAAGTTTACAGGCGCTTCATTGACCTGAATATATAAGAATTATTTCTTAAGTATTTTAATAAAGTTTCCTCCTATGATTGACTCTAAACTGGTTTAACGAATAATAGCGCAGGCTTCCGCGGTTATTGTTATGAAAATATAACAATAACCGGTGATGACCGCGTCAATTTAGATAAAGAATCCCGCGTTTCGCTTCCACTATGGGAGGCATCTTCAGAGATGTAGGACATCTTGGATGAAAAATGCTTTGCAAAACTAAACTGAAGAATTGGGACAAGGAGATAGTAGGTCCAGTATGACTTAATCCTAGCATTCTATCCAGTATAGCAAGCACTAGTTAAAAATTAAAAAAAAAAAATGAATTAAGGCATAGTGAAAATAAGATTTTTGCTAATGGAAACACTATAGTTAAACATAAACATGATATGAGAGCCAATTATGTTATTCCTATATTTGTTTATTTCTTAGTATTTATTTTTTATTATTAGTATTATTTATTCCTAGACACTTTCAGCGTCTTAATGTGCTATTACACGCTTGAAAAATTACCAACTTGTGGTATGGTGTTTAATTATAATTTATTCAATGCCTTAATTAATAGCATAAATCTGAGATACTTAGGTTGAAAGCAATTTTCTCTCTTTTTAAATTTGTTAGTCTTGGAGATTCTAGACTAACATCTTTTATAAATGAAAAAAACTTTATCTGCATAAAATATCGCCTCTTTTTAATTTCCATGTTATTTACGTCTCAGTGCCTAATAGTATTTATCCTTCTTTTAATATTAGATATTAAAATGTTGTTTATACATTTTTTAAGTCAAGATTGTTTGAGAGAAGACATTTTTTTAAATATAAATCTTAGATTTATAAAATTAATTATATTTTAAAATATAAAATGACCCAATAATAAAAGACTAACTAGTAAGTTAAAAAAAATTAAATACAATTGTTAAAAATTGTAAATTTTTGTAATTCTTTTTTAAAGAATTACAAAAACATTGGGTACGAGGTACCTCGGAACTTTTCCTCTTTACATTAAATTCGCTACTCTCATCCTCCCTTCTTCGAACTCGTTCGCTCGTCCTTAGAAAAACAGTTCTCAAAATGTATAATGCAACATGCCTTCGGACTCGCTATGCTCGTCTTCAGACATTAAATGCATCCGTATCATTCTCAGCGGTCACCCATACAGCATGATCCAATAAAAATCATGGATATACTTATCATATTGAAACAAAACTGTGTGAACTTATTGATTAGGTAATAGTTTACACTTGTACCAAACTTCAACTCAATCAGACTATTTTCCAATTTTTTAAGATTTTTTAAAAAACGTACACAAGTCATTCAATAAAAATTGAACTAATGCTGATAATGATATGAAACTTAGCACTTATGTTAGTCTTATACAAAGTCACATGCGTGCTAAATCTCAATCTGATCGCATTATTTTTCCGCTTTTTATTATTTTACTAAATTTCTGCTGAGTAATTTTTGCGAGTTAATGATGTCTATGATGATGTTTATTTCGTCATAATAATACTCAATGGTGTTCAGGTTACTTTTTTGATGTTTTAAAATTTAACCGACAGGGCCCCTCTAGTAATAATATCTCTATGATTAAACGCATAAATGAATATATTTTTTTGTTATTTAATAAATTAAAAAAATAAAAGAAAAAAGAATGCTGACCACATATTAATCTCAATAGAGGTCCACGGCTGTTGGCTGCATTGCGCTTATTATGTAAATTAAAGTTATTTGTTGTAAGTGTATTGTATACTTATTATGTGCAAATAAATGGTTATTTATTTGTGTGACTAACGCTAATATTGAAATACAACTGGAGGTTAATGTATTTTTTGTTCTGTTATTATTTATTTATTTATTTTGTTGCTATCTTTCTTATTTAGTTTTGTATATAGTTTACTTTATTGTTTTATTTGATTGATTTGTTTTAGTTGTTTGACTTGTTTGCACAGGCACTGCTGATGGCCTCATGCTAGGTTGAAAGCGCTTTGCCAATAAAATATTTTTGTAGAGAGACTTTTCTTTTACCCATATGGTGGTTAATGATAATTTTGACGATTACTGATGGCTTAAAAATATTATTTTCCAGACAGCACGACTTGGCCTAATTATTAACACTCATAACACAATTAACACACAAAATCAATTTGTTGTGTTATTAATTAATTGTGTTTGCTAAGATGGTATTTTAGTTAACTTGCTATTGGATCTGAACTTGATAATTGTTGAACTTGATAATAAATAAACGAATGTTTATTTATTATACAATCAGCTAATTTTAGATGGATGCGTTTTTAAGATAATATATGGTAAAGCATTACATACATTAACGTACGTTTAAGAGGTACATATATATGGTACATTGCACCTTTTTATCTGAAAATTAGTTAATAAAGATGGTGTATTATGCCAACAAACAATTTTTGGGTAAACTACCAAGGGGTATTGTTGGAATTGTCCTGGACTTGAACAATTTCCTCATTGACAGAGATAAATCACGATGTTTAGGATCGCTTGTTCCAGGTTTCTATTCTCACTCGTTTAAATTCAAGTCTTGCATCTGACATCTTTGATGTTTTGATTTTCTCAAATTGTCGAAGCTTTGACGTTGTTGTTGCTTTACAGAATAGACTTGACTTTCTATTCCCAATGTCAATAGGTAATATGAAGATAGTTTTAATTTAAACTGACGTCTCTCTTTGCTTTTGGTGATCTCGGTTAAGCGAAGTCTGCCATAGCAATTTTATTCCAGTTTTCTTTGATGGTATAAATATAGTTTTTAAGTTCATTGCTCTTGTTTAATAATAAGTTAGGATGTTCGATGGGGGTTTTCAATTTATGCTTCTTCTCAAAGTCGATATGCAAATTAATAATTATGCACTTTAGGGATTAGTATAAATGGATTTTCATTTTTATTTTTCATTAGTTTTAACATTGGTATAAAGAAAAGTATAGAGTTTACACTAAAAATTCGAAACCAAGATTTCACCTGTAATATCCGCTTTTTGTGTGTTTTCGAAGACCTCTTGAAACGTTTTTACAATGTTATCTGTCTGAATAAGTATTTTTTCTTCATTAAGCGAATTTTCGAAGAAAAAAGGAAGTTATGAGGTTGAGGTCATGGAGGAGAGAGGGGTAAGGGATGGATTTTTTGAAAGGGGGGGGGCTCACTAATTTATATATATATATATATATATATATATATATATATATATATATATATATATATATATATATATATATATATATAATATTATATAATATATATATTATATATTATATATTATATATATATATATATATATATATATATATATATATATATATAATATATATACATATATAATGTCCTTTAATGTTTATAATAAAAAGATACGAGGGGATGAAAATACCCTCGAGATTGTTCCTGTAAAGGATGGTACACCAATGACCGCTAGACTTAGCGTGGGCACTGCTGTGCTCCTAGATTTGAGAATTCGCTTATATCGTGGCAGTATGCCACTTATATAAAATAAACCACTAACATGACGAACTGATAAAGTACAACTATGTGGCTGCGAAGCGGCTACAGGGAGGCGCGGGACCCGCGAAGCGGCAAAAGGGAAAGGCCTTTGTTTTTTTTTTAATTCTGCCTAATTGATCAGTTTCTATACCTTCCATTAGAGTAAGAGTTGAACGGGGATTGGGGTGTCGGAGGGCATTCTTGAATCACTACGAAACTAAGTATATGAAGAGATATTGGTGAGATGGTCGAAGCCGATTGTTTTTGGAAAATATATGACGTCTTCAACCCATGTTATTTAATACATTTGAAACCGACATTACTTCTAATTTCTTAACAGCATTTTCTTATTTTTCATCTTGAAACACAACAACGCTATAAAAATAAGAGCCCTTCTCAAATATTAGGAAATAAAATACTTAAAAGCAGAACAAAACCTCTCCCTTGTAGAAAGAGAGCAATAAAACATCAAATTATGATTTACTGGACCACCATCTTGAGTTTAGTGTTATGCCACTGTCAGAACTGCTTTAGCTTGAAATACTGCCTCGACGTCCTGCCTTATATCTGCTGTAATAAATATAATAAATTGATGTATTATTATGGTTTGGACAGAAATTACTATATTCCTGGGGGTATTTGAAGTACTTGCTGACTTCAACCATTTAAAGTGTAAATATATTTTTATTCGTAGTGGTTTTCTTTATGTGTTCTTTGTATGTGGTCGCCCAAATAAAATATTTAAGTGGCAAGTTGAGAAAAAAGGACTCCGATTTAGTTGATACTTGTTCGCAATATCTCATGATAAGACCGGGAGATTGTCCCGCGGATTTGTTTTGTTTAACCGATTTTACGTTGACTTTATTAAAACTATTATTCAGCGGATAGATTTGGCAGATTATTCTTTGGATTAATATGACAGATTATACATCGGATTAATTTGAATGATTATACATTGGTTGATTCATCAATCTATCTTTCAGAACTATTCGACTGCTAATTATGTAATGCCAGGATAGTTACATTATAAAGAAACTAGAGTGCTAAAAGCAAAATGAAATTTTCTAGTTCCGTTTGTCATCTGTAAAGATATTTTAGTGTTAAAGTTCTACGCAATTGTTGTGAACTTATTTATGGCCTACTAAAATAGATTAAAAATGTCCGAAAATTTTTAAAATCAGAGAGCCAAAAGCACATCCATGTTCACAGACAGGTGGACAACATAATGAAACCCGCTCAAAACGTCTTAAAATGTCTAAAACGGATAGTTTTGATAAAATAGCGGATGTAAGATTATTAGGGAAAACACCAAAAAATATAATAGGTTTAGAATGTCGGAAGGTATATGAGAGCGTCAGACAGAAGGTGGGAGTGAACACGGTACTGGCATCTAGTAGCATCTTTGAAACTAACTTTCCTTACTTTGACATTTTCTCCACTTTTTAGCGAATTTCCTTTGGAAATTCGGCTAATGGGATAGGCGTCATGGCGGAATTCGAACCTCGGACCACGACACAAATCCGTTTCAGAGGTCCCTAATGACGAAAAAATACGTTTCGCAGACTTTATATATATATATTATATATATATATTATATATATATATATATATTATATATATATATATATATATATATATATATATATATATATATATATATATATAATATATATATAAATATATATATATATATATATATATATATATATATATATATATATATATATGTTATATATATATGTATTTCTAGACACTTTCTTGTAAACACTCTATCTTTCGAACGGAGATTAATATTTTTTAACCAAACCTGGTACAAAAATCAAACCTTTGGGAGGACACGAACCCTATTGAAAACCAGGTTTTTTGTGCATCATTAACCCGGTTTGCTGAGTCAGCGAAATTTTCAAAAAATCGGCAAATTTCAGGGTTAATATTTTTTGCCGCGAAAAAGGTCAATATTTATGTTTTTTGAGACGCTGAATCGAATGAAACCGGTCCGAAGTCGATACGACCATTCTAAGTGACCAAAAACGAAAAACCATTGAAAATTACAAAAAACCAAAATTTAGGTCGATAAAAAATAAATTTCGAGTTAGGGTGTCGTTTTCTATGTAATTTTGTGCGCTGAATCGAATGAAACTAGTCAGAAGTCGATACGACCACTCTAAGTGACCAAAAAGTCGAAAAAACCACAAAAAATATAGAAAACCAAAATAACGGTCGTTGAAAATTAAATTTCGAGTAGGGTGTCGTTTTCAATGTTTTTTAGGCCTCTGAGTTGAATGCCAGTGGTCCGGAGTCAATACGACCACTTAAAACTCAGGGTACCTGGGTTCACATCCTGGAAGGGTCGATAATTTTTTATCGTTTTTTTTTTTACTTAATATAAGTTTACAATAGAAAATTATCTGGCGCGGTGGTCCGCATGTCGGGCGAATTTCCTTTGGATGCGAGCACTCAAACCCAGAGTACCTGGTTCAAATCCTAGTAGGGACAATAATTTTTTATCGTTTTTTACCTAATATAAGTTTACACCTAGAAAATAATTCTGGCGCGGTGGTCCGCATGTCGGGCGAATTTCCTTTGGATGCGTGTTTCCGTGCTTTTTACATTATGTAAGTTTACAACTACTAAATAAATATTCCGGCGCGGTGGTCGCTGTCGGGCGAATTTCATTTAGAATGCGTGTTTCCGTGCTAAACAACCATTTCTTGCTTATGCAAGAACCATGCCCATAGCGTGGTTCCGGTTCATGCTTTAGAACCTAAGCAGTTACTCAAATTGTCAAGCACTGCTCGTAACTCATTTTGTCTGTATTTTTTCAAAGGAAATGCGCTAAAACCTTTAAAGATAACTGACTAAGCTTAAAGATAAGTAACTAATCTTTAAACTAGTGCAAATAATAGTGCGTACTTATAATTTTAGAGGCATAGTTTTGTACAACAACTGGATGATTATGCGCATTTCCTTTGGAAAAATACAGACAAAATGAGTTACGAGCAGTGCTTGACAATTGAGTAACTGCTTAGGTTCTAAGCATGAACCGGAAACCACGCTATGGGCATGGTTCTTGCATAAGCAAGAAATGGGTTGTTTAGCACGGAAACACGCATTCTAAATGAAATTCGCCGACAGCGACCACCGCGCCGGAATTATTTATTAGTAGTTGTAAACTTACATAATGTAAAAAGCACGGAAACACGCATCCAAAGGAAATTCGCCCGACATGCGGACCACCGCGCCAGAATTATTTTTCTAGTTGTAAACTTATATTAGGTAAAAAAAACGATAAAAAATTATTGTCCCTACTAGGATTTGAACCCAGGTACTCTGGGTTTGAGTGCTCGCATCCAAAGGAAATTCGCCGACATGCGGACCACCGCGCCAGAATTATCTTTATCTATATATTTTTATATGAACACAATAATCGACCTCTATAACATCGGCAGTAGATTGGCAAAAGTAAAAATTAAAGGAGTTACAGTAGAAAGAAAGCAATAAGTTGAAATTGTTTTTGATTATCTCAATTCTTCTAGAAGAATTGAGATCAAGGTATTTTTACCTGAATTATTCAGAAGTAAAGCTTGATTCTCTACTTTTCGTCTTGTCTTGCTTTGAGTAATATTTTTAAAGACATTAATTGCTAAAACTCGAAAAACAAACATTGTTTCAAGATAGCTATCTTAAAACAATACCTGTATATATATATATATATATATATATATATAATATATATATATATATATATATATTCCTGTATAGCTATACAGGTTTATCTCTCCGCGGTTCTCTGATTGCACTGAAACCGGACCTCTGTTAAATTCAATGCTAAGTTTGCTTTATTAATTATGATCTTTTATAAGATCACTTATAGTAAGTAATATAAAGAAGGCCTTAATAGCAGTGCATCAAAGTATCAATTAAACAATTACACTACATTTTTTTTAATAAATCCACTAGACACTAATGCTCAACGCTAATATTTTAAATAAAATACTACTATAGTACTAATATATTAAAAATACTAATATATTAAATAAAAAGTTTTTTATTTTGACCGACATTTTTTCATAGATGAACATTTTATGGACTAAATAAAACGACATAATTTTAAAAATTGATTTCTACACCGTCAGTGTATTATATAATAATAATGCCCGTTTTAGGGCCTTTCGGCCCTTCAGGGTATTCGCCCTGCAGGAACCACCTCAGGTAAGTCACATCTACTAGGCTCAAAGTAAAACTAAAGTTTGCGAAATTTTTTTTACATCAAATTCTATTCATAAAAACTGAGAGCATAGCCCGGGCTGTGAACCCCGGACCTCCGGTGCCGAAGTCCAGTAGTATAAAACCGCGGCTACGGAGGCAGATACCGGTGTATTAATGAACGTTATATTTGTTTGAAGTGACATATTGATATATTTTCCATAGTAGAAAGAGAATAGAAATTATTCTCGTCTCAAAAAAATCACAAAATCCAAAATTAGCTCTTATATTAAATTAGCTTTCCTATATACCTACAACTATTGGTAGCTCAATACTTTTGTGTTCGCAAAAAAATTATGATAACGCGGAGAAATAATGTGATCAGATTGAGATTTAACATGTATGTGGCTATGTATAAGACTAATATATGTGCCAATTTTAATCTCATTATCAGCATTAGTTCAATTTTGTTAGCATATTTATGCTCAAGATAGCCTATGTTGACGGATAAAAAAATATATGAACGTACCGGTTGAAGAAGTTGACAAGACTTGTTGCACCCTAATGTCTATCCAGGCTTTGTTGTTGACATATGTTAGAATTGTGTAGCGGTTTTAACAAACTACTATTAAAAATTATACAACACATTTTTATCGAATGACATTTTTTAAAAAATTGGGAAAAATCGGGAAACAATCCAATTGAGTTGAAATTTGGTACAAGTGTATCTCTTTACCTAATAAATAAGTACACTAAGTTTCGTTTTTTATTGAAAATACTTATAAAAGAGTATAATTACAATAATAAAAACACAAATATGGTCAACATTACCTAAAGCAGTCCGGTGACTGAAGTAGGGACAATACCGTGACATCTGACCAGTCTCGCGTCTAGACAGCAAGTAAAGTTTTATCGAAAATTTAATAATTAAATTTTCATATAACTAGGCTTGTAGGAGGGGCTTGTTTATCCCCTAGTTGTTTTTCTCTAGTCCTGTTACAAGCGAGTCTGAAGACATGTTGCCGTATACATTTGGCGACTTGTATATTCTGAGGACGAGCGAAGCGAGTCCGAAGCAGCTAGGATGAGCGTAGCGAATCTGATGTGATGAGGAAAAGTTCCGAGGTACCCCGTTCCCGGTTTTTTAATATTACCGCCCCAAACTCGTTAGTTTTTTTTGGGGGAATTCGCTAAAAAATATATTCCTTAAAAATATAATCGTAAATTTGTTAAACTTTTGTTACGTGAATAAACTTAATGGAAAAAATGAAGTGAGTTCTTTCTAATGTAAAATGTAAGTTTTCCTGTTCTGAGAAACCCTTAGTAAAAATTATATTTAAGTTTATAAAAGAAAAACACGACAAAAGAATAAGATAAGTACTAAGTTTCTGGAAAAGCTTGGCTTTATCCTGTAAATAAAGCTAAATTGTAAGTATAACATGCTTTTATACTTAAACTACTTAATTATTTTAAGTATGATTAATATTTTTTTAATTACCATATGGGTTTAATTTGATTATCCTAGTAATATCCTTTACAAGACACACATCATAATAAAGGAAAGAAAAATATAATCAAACAGAAGAACAAAACATACTAAAAAAAATTTAAGGCTAGTATAAAAGAAAATAAATAAATAAAAATCTTTATTTGCATAAATACTAATAAAAGTACAATGGCAAATCGTCAAAAGTACAAAAATTAGAAGTAACATAAATTACTCAAACATAAGTACTTATTAAGACTATAAAAAGGCTGCTCTGTCAAGGCTTTTTTACGGCTTTTTTGAAATGATCTATTGGCAGCTATTGAATTTTTACAGTGATTTTAAGTGATTATTAAGTTTAACCCCCAATACACTACATCTGACTTCTCAAGTCTATGAGTTGTTATTTTAAGTACATTTTTATTCTTTGTATTATATCTATGATAATCAATCTATGAGAAATAACTGATAAAGCGGATTTGAAACCTATTACAACTGACGAAGCAAATTAAAGTCTATAAATGGTATAAGTGATACAGATGGGGAGGAAGTATATGTTAGAGTAGGGTTGTATGTAAAGGTAGAAGAGTAGACTACCCCTTGACTGTAGGTTATATTTACCCTGCAACGCATTAATCTTTACCTGACTGTGACAAAACCTGAGTTGAGGTTCAACCCGTAAACAAAATAGTACCGTACCTTTAGAACGTTCCGTTACATGCAGAACGTTACGCCCCATTCCATCCACCACCCATTCCCCTTCCCATCTTTTTTAAATGCTTATTTGGACTATTTAAAATTAAATTAAACATTTTTTTCAGCTTTATGAGCAATTTTTTTTTTTGTAAAATACAATTACTCTATTCCAAGTATTAACGATGTCAGGATTGTCTATTGTCAAAATTTTTACTTTTCCTCATTTCCACCGTAGGTATGTAGGAAAAGTATTGTGTATCATAAAAGGTCCCAGTGTATCATGCAAGAGAGTTGAAACTTTGTACAAAAATCAGTTTATAGGTGTAGTTGTGCTGTTCGGATTTTTTTTCGTGACGTCATTTGCCCACAATAATGAAAGCAAAACATTTGAAAATCATACAACGCGAGATTTAGCACGCTTGTAGTTATGCTTAAGACTAACATATGTGCCAAGTTTCTTCTCATTTATCAGCATTAGTTCAATTTTTTATGAAATGACTTGTGTACGTTTTTAAAAAATCGAAAAAGAATCCTTTTTCGAAAACTTTTGTGGCTCGAGGAAATCACGCAGCGAAATCGAGCATACGATACGGTATCCTTTACGATTCCGCAGTGGTAGGAATTTGACAGTTCTGCATATATGTTCATTTCAGGATATCTTTCAGGGATGAAGATCACCTTTTATATCACTCTCATTTAAACCCTCTTAACCCTCTTTTACAATAACCCTCTACAAACAAATTCCTCTTTTACACAATACTATTACCCTTTTCTTACAATATATCTACTCCCTTCTTACAATTATCTTACTCTCTCTTACACATATCATCTACCTTTCTACACCAAATTCCTCTTTTGACACATTCACCCTCTTTACACATATATTCTACTCCCTTCTACACATATATTCTACTCCTCATCTTACACATATATCTAACCCCTCTTTACACCAAATTCCCTTTTCCATTCTTACCTCTTCTTAACCCAATATATATCCTCTTCTTACACATTTCACTCCTCTCTTACCATATTACCTCTTCTACACATATATTACCTCTTATACACATATCCTACCCTACTTCTTACACATTAGTTACCCTCTTCTTAAACATATACCTACCCTCTTACACATTAACTCAACTCTTGTTAACACTATCTCTCTTCTTAATATATACCCACCCTTCTTCTTTACATACTCCCTCTTGTTAACTATCATTACCTCTTCCTTACACATACTAACTTTGTTATCACATATCCTACCCTCTCTTACACTACCCACTCTTCTTCACATATATCTACACTTTAAACACATATACTACCCTTCTTTTACACATAAATATCTAGCCCGTTCTTACACATATACTACCCCCTTTTTACCATATACCCCTTCTTGTCACAATATCTACCCATTTCTTAACACATACTCCCCCTCTTTTACAATATCTACCCCTCTTCTACTACATAGACCCACCCCTCTTTTTACACATATAAACTAATAATCCCTAACTTTTCACCATTCCAATACACATATCCGCACACCCAGAACTCAGCAACTTACCCACCCCTTATCTTACACAATAATAACCCTCCCCACCTTCTTAACCACATCCACATACCCACCCACCACCTCTATAGATACACATAATCTAAACTCATTCCTCACACAATCAACACACACTCTCCTTCTTAAACATCCTCAATACCCCTCTCCTTGTCTACAATCACTCCTTAACCCTCCCACCTTCACCCATAACACCCTCCTTCTTACACATCCCACCCTTCTCTTTAACGATACCCGTACCCCTCTCTTACACACTACTCACCCACCTCATTGATTATAACACATCTCACTACCTCATTCCCTCACACAATCATCACACCCACAGCACAACTCTTACCCCCTTTGTTACACATATCCCTACCCTTTTTACATACTCACCACTTTTTACACTATATCTATCCCCTTTTAACACATTACCCTCTTTTACACCATATCACCACTTTTTACACATTCCTACCTCTTCTACAAACTACTCCCCCTGTTACCATTTATTACTTAATTTCCCTTCACCAACTCAATGAAATGTAGGGCCCTCTAACCTCCAACTTCTTACTCCACTAACATCCAACCTTACAGTATGACCTACTTTACCTTACATCTCATACCCATTAATAATAACTCCTCAATCTTCCACTCTCTTCCTTTATACCTAACCTTAAGTACACTCCTAATTGACGACATGGGTCCCTCCACCCACACCCATGGGAATCGAAGGGCTTCCCTCACATTCTTCTGATTTGTATTTTTAAAATTCATTTCCTATATTATAAATAAATAAATAACCTTTAATTAAAATCAACATTCTACACTGAATAACATGCAATAAAGTAACTATTATATTATTATTTTCACACTGATTTCTAATCGGGGAGAGAGACGACATCCCACACTCCCCTAATTGCTTTACTAGTTACCCACACTTTACATTTACACATGTAACATATACTAAATACACTACAACATCAACATCTTTTTACCATATGCTAATCCAATATCTATCATCACCATTCCATGAAATTTTATAACTAAAATTTCCACTATCTACACATAATATTATTTTATTCAAAATAACATCTCTTTATATTTTTCTAACTAAAATACTATTTTTATTTTGTTGTAATTTATATTTGTTTTAATTTTTTAATTTTTACTTATTGTTTATATTATTATGCTTGCTTAATTACTTAATTTTAATGCTTTTTAAACATCAAGTGATTAATATTATATATTTTTAACTTCCATTGTTCGAATACCGTTTATTTAATATTAAATCTACATATTTAATTTTAATTTCTTTATTTTTATTCATTCATTCTCCTAAACATTATTAAGGTGGTCAGGTTCTTTTCGATGTTTCATAATTTAACCTATAGGGCCCTTCTAATAATAATATCTCTACGACTTATCCCACTATTCTTTTCTCTTTGCTTGAAACGCCAAATGTAACATGCTAGGCAATACTATCTCCATGTTACTACTAACAAACCTGTTAAATATTTTTTAACCATTCCCGTTTATATAATTTTTTTTAGAGAAAAATACCGACTGATAAAATTGTAACAAATATTAAATAATAATTGTAAAAAAAAGATAAATTTAAAATATGAATACCAATAATGCCTCAGAAAATATTACTATTATTATATAATAAGCTTTGACTCGTATTCCCTGTTAACAAAAAAAAACTATTCACAGTTACATTTCTCTTCGTAAATCCATTTTCGAATTGAAAAACGCAAAATTTGAATAATGGAATGTTTTAAAATTTGACGATCCAAGGATTATTGGAAATCTCTTAAGTAATGATCTGAGTGAAATGCATTTCCCACTGTTCATGCAACATAGAAGAAATGATAACTTATGAATAAAGGGAAGTTTAGTATATGTGACGTCACGGGGGTCACGTTATAGTGGGTCAAGACAAGACGACCTCCTCCAATTTTAAGGAATTTTCAAAGAAAGGGTTTTGGAAGGAAGGCCTTTC
Organism: Microvelia longipes; assembly: GCA_018340805.1. Classification (NCBI taxonomy): domain Eukaryota; kingdom Metazoa; phylum Arthropoda; class Insecta; order Hemiptera; family Veliidae; genus Microvelia; species Microvelia longipes. Next base: position 18,026,032 of record JACMZG010001913.1, on the reverse strand, counting down.
TTGGTGAAGAATATAAATGTACATGATTTTTGTTCGTTGACGTTTCTATGGGACACGATAACTTTCAAACACTTTCTCGAATCGAAATGAAACTTGGTATAAAATTTAACCTTACTAATGTCCCAAACCTATCGTTTTGAAATATATGTAACGTCCTTTCTCATAAAAATGACCCCACAAACATTTAAAAAATCACAAATCTTTATAAATTGTTTAGAATAGGCTGAACTTTTCACACACACAAATACACACACACACACACAACACACACACACACACACACATTTAATTATATAATATATATAATAAATGTATATAATATATATATTTTATAATAATATATATATATAATTGGTAACAGCTCACTCGAGCTTTACCAATTTAAAAGAAGAATATTATTTGTATTTTTAATTTATTGTGTCATGTTTATTAATTAATCTTAACTATTAAGCACTGGGATGATGCCTCATCTAGTTGAAGGAGCTTGGGCCAATAAAATATTTTGTGGAAAATTTTTCTTTACCATTATAATTCTATAAGTTATCTATTTTTTTTTATGTTTATTATGTAACATATTTGGAAACCAAATGTTGTAACATGTAGCACACCTTTTACGAAAATATTTTTTCTGTTGGACACTAAACATTTTAATAAATAATTATATTTATTTACACGTAATGCAAACATATTTACGTGTAAGTTTGGTTTAAAGGTTAAAAAAAAACACTTTTTCAATAATTCATAACATAATAAAGTGAAAAGTCTAATATTATTTTTAGGCTCGATGCGTTATTAATGTTTGATAAATAAAAGCTATAAGTACTTCCCGCCAACAGATACTCGCATTTCTAGTGCTTTCGTTTCAAATAATTCTTTATGAATTTAAACACACTAGTACTAGCTACAGTCTAATTAATATTACTAAAATACTAATACAAAATATGCTCTAGTTTCTACACTCAAATTACACACAATAAAGGAATACAACATTATTACTTCTATAACTGGGGGGCCCATTATAATACACATACTGGAATAAATGCATCATTTAGTTTAAACCACTCATTAATTAATCTAAATAAAATAAACCTATTACTTCATTCTACACTCATAATTTACACTATATTCTATACACATTATTATTCTAGTACTACATTCATTATCTACTATTACAATATGTAACAATAACAACAATACTACCTTATTACTAGTACATAAACAAACTATTACTTCTAGTTTACCTCCATCAAACAACATCTAATACAACATTATTTACTTCTAGTACACTGCTACACATCACTAATACTCATATACTGTATCATAAATCAATTCTATGTACTACACTTATTCTAACTAAATACGTAATACAACTTATTAACTTCTATAACATAATTACAACTCATACTGATTCAACACTATTACTTTATAGCTATACTTCATTACAACACTCTCATATGGATTACACACTACTTATTCTATTATACATAATTACAACCTTACTACATACTGATTAAACAACTATTATTCTAGTACATTCTTACAACTATATAAAACTGATACACACTATACTCTAGTACACATTCATTACACTACACATACGGGTGATACGAAATCTATTATTCTATCTACAATCATTACTACTATCACAATACTTAAACAACTATACTTCTTAACATGCACAATCACTAAACACAAACTGTAACAATACAATTCATTCTAACTCACATATTACAATACTAAAAACTAAATACGACACTATTACTTCTATAACATTCATTACTACATTCAATTCTATAACAATTCTAGTACTAAACTTATTACAAATACAATACGAATCTGATTTATGGCTTTAAGTACTTTTAGTGCTTGTATCAACTCTGGACCAGTTTTATTAACTTAGCACCCTTAGAGAGGAATTTGGTTATACTTCTATGAAGGAATAGGAAATAAATTAAAATAAATAAGACGAAATGGGAATTTTTGATAAAATGCCTATTTTTATTTATTCTCGTAAACGAGACACTTTCTTAATAAAGTACGAAGATATTTTATTAACAGCTAAGCATACAATCAATGTCAACGGATTTTTAAGAAATTTAATACGACAAGCTGCTATATTGTAATTTGTATCTACTGATACTATTATATTTGCAGAAGATAGCAATTTAATTTCTGTCGGTTGTTATAAGTAAACTTATCGTCTATCTAAAATAGAAGCTCTGTGAAACTTTGAATAGTTTCCTTAATATTAATTCTCTTATACCACTTGAATTCAATAATCCTTTTTACCAGCTTTAAGTTATTTAATTAAACTATGGATCGATATACTTCAAATCGTAGCAATTAGTTCTTATTAAATTAATTACCACAGAAGAGCCGAGTAATTTTCAGTTAATTTACTTAGCAAATAATTTGTGACGAGTTAAAAACTTTGGAAGGATTGAAAATAGTTTGATTGAGATAAGTTTAATTTGTTTAAGATGGTTTTAAAATCGAGTGGCTTATCATGATTTTTAATTTTAACCTCATATTCTGAAAAATTCAATATAAAACTAGACTTATGGTTCTTATTAAATGAAGTGAAATTTTCAGATTAAATTTTCAAATTAATTTTGAATGCAACAGCTAAAGCTAGTGTTAAGTCGAAAAGCTTGACGTCTAAACGACTAATTATGTCTCAAATTAATTTTTGTTATGTTTACTACTCGTTATGTTAAATAAAGGCAAGGAAGTTGATGAAGGAGGCAAAGCAATGCCAGTTCTAAAACAAAAAATAGAAATAATCAAATGCTCGGTATTCCCCTTCACAATTCGATTTTGCTTCGCTCGTCCTGAGAATGTCAGTATCAACCAACAGTTATTTATACAGAACTACAGATACTAAAACAGTAAAACTGTCGACTCAATGGTGGAAATTGGATTCCGATCGACGTAGCGCCGGCAGACCTACTTTTCAACTGAGTAGGCGTGGCTTAATTTTCCGCTTTTTTCCTACATTCCATTTGAAATTAACTTTTTATACTTTCTAGTCATACTTCTAACTAGCGGAAGCTTGCGCGGTCTTCGTCGCCTTTAAACTTCTACTGGACCTTTGATAGCAAATAAGTTTGCAGTTTATTCAATTATTTAATAATTTAACCGATTTAATCAGGTAACATTAGTAGCTTAATTATCCACGTTCTAGAAATAGATTTTGGCATTTAATGCCCTAATAAAAATTTAAAAATTTTTTTACGTTTTTTAAATTAGCCCCATAAATGCCGCTGCCATAACAATATTGCCATGGTTTACATAAATTTAAAAATTAAAAATATACTTGGTAATTTTGAAACGGTACGTGTGATTAGGTAGAAAACAAGGCGGGGAGAAGTAAAACTTGATTTGTGTTATTTTTAATTTTAATATGGACACAATATTTTTTAAATAAGAAACAACCGCGCACGGTGTACCTTGATACTTTCCGCACACTTTCGAACTCGCTTCGCTTGTCCTTTACCTTCCACCTTCGAACTCGCTTGCTTGTCCTTTACTTCCACCTTCGAACCGCTTCGCTTGTCCTTTTCCTCCCATATTCAAACTTGCTTCGCTTGTCCTTTTTCCTGCCAAATTCGAACTCGCTTCGCTTGTCCTTAAAAATTCATCTTTACCCGAGCTCCCTTCTACAGAATCCTGGGTTCGTCCTCAGAATAAAACCTTGATACTTGCAGCATGTGAAAAATTTTTAATTCGAAAGTTTTTTAAAATGACGATTGATATTAAATTTAATTTAGTGGATCCATTAAAGATGTATATTTTCAAATTTAAACTCAAGTCATCAAGCTTTTGACTGTTTTTTTAAATTTGATTACTTGGCGTAATGGCTAAGACTCAGGTTTCAATGTATGGTTCGCGAAAGGCTTTGTGTGCTACGCAGAAAATCTAGTACCTTTTGTAAAAAAATGTAATTCAAACAAAAAATTACGAAACGGAATTACAAGAAGTACTGTTACTTTTAGAAAATTTTTAATACTTTATTTGAAAGAGAATATTTTTTCGGTAACCTTTCTTTTATTCATAATTATTATCAATTAGAAAATGTAACAATTAAAAAAAAATATTCTAATAGTCAGAAAAAAAGTATGGGTTCATTGGGAAACAAGAGATGCCCTTTTATTTAGCCTTTCTGGATCTGTTTTATTGGTGGTGTCATCATGATGAAAATCACACGTAACGTCTCATAAACGTCTAAAACTTATAATTTGATTACATCTTAGTTTAGGCTTTTTAGGGTAAAGCAAATACCTTACAATACTCCTTGTATTCCTACGTTAGTAGACAAGAAAAAATCAACCCATATATTTCAGTATTGTGTGAATAAAATAGGCTTCAATTAATTTCGAACAAAATGCTCAATGTTCTCAAACTAAACGATCTGTTCGTAATTAATTTATCTTTATATCTATTTTTTAATACTTATTTATGTTTTTCTATTTAACTTTGTTGAGATAGTTTAACACTTAAGACGTAAAACTATTATAAGTTTATAAAAACTTAATTAAAACTTACCTTACTTATCTATTTCTTTATTGTTCCACTTATCTAAGCTTTCCTTGTAAGATTTCTCGTTTTAAATTCTAAACAGTACTTATCCTTTAAGTAGAAGTTCACAATGACGAAATCATTTTTCCTGTTAATTTTTGTTTACACCAGCCACTTGTAAACTCTTGTGGTTTAATTAAATTTATAGAATTAATTGAATTCTATTGTCATTTAAGTAGTGCTTTGTGATATAATTTACTGGGTAAAAACTTCAATTCCAGTTTAAACTCAAATACTCTCTTCTTTAAAAGCATTTTGTATTTCAATCTGAAAGTCTTCTTGCACTGTAATCTCTAATCAATTCACGAGTAGTAATGACAACCATTTAAAACAGTCAGTCTGAAAAATGAAGTGCATAGAAGCGGAATTTTATTGTTTTTCTTCTACTCACTCAAGGAACAATATAAAGGGAGGAATATATCAGGCCTTCAGAAAGTTAAAATGTGTCGCCAACCCCCACAGCTACTCCTTTGGGCACTCGTAGCACTTGTAATGAAAAGGGGGACCCTGGGTGTAAGATTTGTAGGTCTTAGATAAGTTATAGGGTGTGAGTCAAAGTTTTAATGTTGTTGTAGTGGCTCCCTGGTCTTTCCCTGGAAACCGTTGTAGGGAGAGCGTCAGTGGGAGAAATCAGTTCATGTCCGACCTTGCGTCTGGTAATATATTATTTGTAATGTAAGTTTTAACTCATTTCCATTTTCATATATTTAATTAATTGTGGCACATCAAAATGGCTGTTTTCCTTTCCCATTATTGTCACTCGCAGGTCTGCCCTTTAATAATTATTTACTTATTTAATATTAATTACTTTGCGGGGCTCCTTTCCTTAATTATTCCTCTTTAGGCCCAAATCACCACACACTACTACATCCTTCCATCATCTGGTTATGAGCATGTGGGTAAAGTTTTAGTTCTCTATATTTGGTTTCTATTTAATGTTAATCTACATTATTTAAAATGATAAAGTAATCATAGAAAATAAAAAATACTAGAATTAAAGTCTGTTGACATTAAGCGTGTTAGCTCTAAATAGTGGAAAAACACAAAATTTTATACGCTCTCCAATACTTTTAAACTCTATGTGGACAAGTTGTTCCATGCCCATCTATTTCCCTTGTAAACAGTGCGACACTTTTTTTTACCTTCATGCTCCTCCTGTGGCTCCACCTGATTATTAAATATATATCTATCTTTTGACTTGTTTTCTAGAGGCGTTGGGTTTTCAATATTGTGAATTAAATTCCGTTTGTATTTGTTATTTTTTTAATTATCTTTGTTTAAATAACGTATCGTGACAGGTCTCATTAGTGCATTTTTATAGTACCTCGTGTATATTTCTTTTTACTGTTATTTGTCCAGTAAAAACAACAAAAATCATAAAATGACCCAGTTGTCCTTCATTGAAAGTTAGTATAGAGAACAGGCTTTGTCCGAAATGCTAACGTCGCTTAAAGTTCAGTAATGGTCAGGATAGACCAAGTTAAATTCAACTCGTCAAGTTTTAAGGCAACTGTGGTGGTCATAATCGTCGAGATAACGGGTTGTCCTTACTCACTCCTTCTCGCTGTTTATCTGGAGACCTTCATTAAAGGACATTTGTGGGAGAATATCTCTAAAGGATTGAACCAAGGTTTGTAGACCCTTTGCCCCTAACCGCTTTCTTGTTAAACTGTCTGGAACAAACTCTCTGCTCTGCTACTAAAAACCTCCATATTCTTTCTTCCTTCGTACGTATCAAATGCCCATTTCTAAACAAAGATAACCCTTCTTTCCGAAATTGCATTCTCCATACCAACTGTTTCCAATCCTTTAAGGAATAACTTCTTTTTAAAACTTAACAAAACTTTCAAGTTATTTGAATGAGGCTTTTTAAGGATTTTACTCTTTTGTAAAATACACCGAATTAGTTGAAAACTTAAATTGTTCTGATAATTTAACATGCTTAATATTAGTTCAGATTTATTTGAATAAAGATGAAACTTTTCATGTATGTTAAACAACTTTCCTCAGAGTAATCTGGAATCTTTGTAAATATTAAATCTTTAAGTGAAGTTGTATAGAGGAATTACTTTTAAATATTCTGCCAGGCTTGGTACAAAGCCTTTATACTCATTATTTATGCAATATATGCCTAAAAATAGTTAATTTAAAAAAAATATGATAGTAAAGTAAGTATATATATGAAGCATATCGATAAATATTATGTAATAAGTTGTTCACATCAATGTAATTTCTTATTTAAATAACCAGAATAATAAAGTAATTCTTCACCAATGTAAATATTTATTTAAAATAAAGCATAAATCGGCTTTCAACCATCTCAAGGTCACAATTAGTTCCGGTGAGATATTAGGAAGATAGGTTTAAGTTCTTTCTTACTGTTAAAAGATTTAAAAGGCTTTTTGAATGGTATAATATCAACAGTAAGAAAAGACTCAAAACATAGCTTCCTAACATCTCACCGGCACTGATGATGACCTTTAGTTGGTTTAAATACGTTATTTAAAATAAATATTTTTCATCAGTGGAGGGACTTATTTTATTATTTTGATCATGATAAACTCATCTAGTTTGAATTCTATTTGTGTAATAAGTTATTCATCTCAAAAGGCCTTTTAAGAATATACAACACTTCATTGGTTGTCAAATGAGTTCTACTAGCCCTACAGCTTAGTAAAAAAGTTATTCGTTCAATATTAAAACTTTGTAACATAAAACATTCATCATCTACCGGGCAAACCCTTTCAAAATTATTTTAAATACAGGCTTACCAAATACTACTTTGGTATTCCACCATTTTGATGCACCTTTGCGATTTATAATGATCTTCCCTTGGTATCACTGACTTTTCTTTGAAACTTTCACTGACATCCAACCAACGGCCTTCAAACACTGGTGACAAAAGTTCTATAGGCAAACATGCTTCCTAATGGCGTTAGAAGAATGAAGAAACAACTTTAGTGTTAAATAGAGTGAAAAATATTATTTCTTTCTGGAATAATGCCAACAATGTCGAGTATGAAAATTTCGGGTACAGATTTAAAAAATCAAGTATGGAGTACCTCGGAATTATGGATATACTTGTCGTATTGAAATTAAACATAGTGTACTTATGTATTTAGTAAAGGTTTACATTTGTACTAAATTTCAACTCAATTGAATCATTTTCTGATTTTTTACAAATTTTTAAGAAACATACGCAAGTCATTCGATAAAAATTAAATGCTGATAATGAGATGAAACTTAGGACATACAGGGTGTTTCATATAAAGTGTCCACCAGAAAAGGAGGTGATAGTACTCCCTAAAAGGAACAAAAAATGTCCTATAATATAAACCCCGATCTCTAACCGTTTTCCCACAAGGTCAAATTTAATATGTCAAAAAAATATTTGACCTCACATCATAAAATTGTTAATAGGGATTTAACTATTCAGCTAGAAAGGCGAATTGGTATCATTAGAAAGCTAAGTAAATTTCCTAAAGGACAAACTACTAACTATGTCAAATATTTTGGAACTACTGCCACAATTTTGCATGAAACATGATTCTTTAAAAAAAAATGATTTATGGAATTTTTGTAGTAGGCATTAGAGGAAGTAAAAGATGAGCAAAAGTTCAGCCAAGAACGGAAAAAACTTCTCTTATGATTGCCCTTTAAGAAAATTTAAATAATTTTATACATTCAATAGTCAAAATTTTAAGCCATTCTTCCTAGAAGTTGAAAAAAATGATTTTTTTGGCATTTTTGCATATGTCTACAATGTTAATTACATGGTACATAAAATAATTAAAAATCTCTAAAGCAAGGGAAAACAGTGGTTTTAGAGAAAAATGTGTAAGAATGAAATAGATTTATTTTACCTTCTAGAGTCTAAAATCGTATTATTAAATTATTTTCGAAAATAAAATATTTTCTTAAAATAACACATTATTTTTACTTTTATACACAAAAATGATCAGTTTTTGCAACTTCTAGCAACAATAGCTTACATTTTGACTATTGAATGTATGAAAATATTTACATTTTCTTAAAGGGCAGTCATAAGAGAAGTTTTTTCCGTTCTTGGCTGAACTTTTGCTCATCTCTTACTTCCTCTAATGCCCTACTACAAAAATTCCATAAAATTCATTTTTTAAAAAAAATCATGTTTCATGCAAATTTTGGGCAGTAGTTTTCAAAATATTTGCATAGTTAGTAGTTTTTCCTTTAGGAAATTTACTGAGCTTTCTAATGAGACAATTTTGCCTTTCTAGCTTGAACAATTAAACCCTATTAACAATTTTATGATGCGAGGACAAATATTTTTTTTAAATATTAAATTTGACCTTGTGGGAAAACGGTTGGAGATCAGGGTTATATTATAGGACATTTTTTTACTTCTGAGGATTACTATCACCTCCTTTTGGTGGACACTTTATATGAAACACCTGTATGATGGTCTTATACATGGCTAGATGCGTGCCAAATTTATACAGATCGCATCATTTTTCCGTTTATGATTTTTCAAAATTTTTGCTGAGTCATTATTGCGGGTTAATGACGTCATAAAAATATTTTCCGAATAGTACAACTGCATCAGTAGACTGATTTTTGTACAAAGTTTCAACTCTCTAACATAAATACACTAAGAAACAGACACACACACACACACAAATACAGACAGACAACTTTAGTAAAACCACTCAGGAGGCCTTAAAACACCTGAAACGGATAATTCCGCCCGTTATTGACCAATCTTTTTGTATTATTACGTTTTGCAACAGTGAAAATGTCTCAGTTTAATAATTAATGCAAATAGTAACCTATTAGAATTTGAGAACAGTAAAGATATTTCGCCATCATTTAATATAGATTAGGGTCATTCACGTGATAAAAACACGTGATATCTCCAATCTTAATATAATTTGGCTGACAGGAAAAAATTCCAGATTTTTGGCTTATTTGTGCAGCCATATTGCCGCTATGGGGTGGTACATTTTTCAAAATATGTGATTTTCCAAAATTTCTTTGACTACAAAATTGGCTGTATCTAAAATTTTGCATAGGGTATGATTTTAATTTTTGTGGTGTTTGAAAGCTTAAACTTGGCCCTATCAAATAGTTTTTGATTACTTTTGGATAATTTAGTTACAATTTTTATTATGAGCAAATAAAATAAAAATGCTAATATCTCAAAAGCAAATTTTTTAAAATTTTTGAAAAAATTCCTAAAAAAGCTGAAACTGTAAGTAAAATGTCCACAAAGTTTCATTTTGGGATTGCCATGTGATTTGGAGACAGCAGCGCATAACGTGTGTCAAGGTATGTCAAACAGTAAAAAAGTTAAAATTTATCACATAATTATTGACAGAAATTGCGAAATCAGTATTGCAATTGCAACTAATTATCTAAAAGTATGCAGAAACTATTTGATAGGGCTAAGTTTAAGCTTTCAAATGCCACAAAAATTAAAATCATACCAATTTTAAATATATGCAGCATTTTAGATACAGCCATTTTTGTGATCAAAGAAATGTTGAAAAATCACATTTTTGAAAAATTCACCACCCTACAGCGGCAATATGGTTGCACCAAATGAGCCAAAATCTGGATTTTTCTTCCTTCTTTAGTGCCTACCTGTCTGCCAAATTATATTGAAATCGGTGAGATCAAGTCTAAAATTGTAATTTTTGTGTTGATTTGACATGGAATGACCTATTAAAAATGCCTATAGCCACTTGGTCAAGATTTTGTCATTCCAGTTGTCGTTTCAATTCGGAATTATAGTATTGGATATTGTCAGAACGTTTCTTGAATATATATAAATTAAAATTCAGAAAATTTTAAGTTTACAAAAGTTTACCAATGCTATCACACCCTTCAAAATCAAAAGAAATTAATCGCTGATATTTAACATTGTTTTCTGCACAGTTTTTTCTTTTATATCCCCTGGGTTATCCCAAGAATATCCTTTATATCAGCTTTATTAAAAGCTAAAAGCATTAAATATATACAACCCTTGTTTCTATTCTCGGATATGCTGGGGGCGGCAGAGTGTCGGAGTGGCCGGGGGCGTCTGAAAGCCTTCCAATATTAAACTGTATCAACCTTTTTTACGAAAAATATAACATTTATTATACCTTTCTGAGAAATAAAGATATAACCTAAAAGAAGTTTATCTATAGCTTAAAACTAATTTTTATACCTAATGATTATTATTAAAAATATATAAGCAATTATCAGTGTTTACATTAATTTTAATAATTTTACAAATTAAATAATTCATAAATAACTTGAATAAGGCATTTATTACTCCAAAATTTTGAAGAGTTAAACGAGATGCATTTAATTTTATTTTCTTTGCGTTAGTTACATTTTTCAATTTTTTTAACAATGAGCTATAATTATACAATTCTTGGATACTTAATGATACAATATAAAGGTATGGTCATACAAAGAAATTTATCCCTTTAATTCAAAAATTTGAACATTTTAATGATGCATTCATTCTCATATGAAACAAATCAATCCACAGTTTACCAATCAGTATGAATACAACCTGAATCCAGATCTTAAAATCTTTTATTGTCAGGATTTGCCGATGATCCGGTAATACCCAGGGTTTTGAAAAGTTCAATAGCAGTATACCGCCGCAAAGTCAAACATAAATTATATTGTTAATAAAGGAAAAAAAATATAATTAATGAAGGAAAAGCTGTATTTAATAAGATGATTTATTCAGACAGAACTGATTCTAAAATTTTTAGGATGAAAAAATTGCTTTTCAAGATAATAGTAAATACGGTTCAGTGATTGACCCTACAATCACCAATTAAAGCAATGATTTAAATCAAGTCTATCAAGAGTAGAGGGAAATCTACTACAAAAGTCGTAATTACTATCAAGAAATAGTATATTATGCTACTAGGCAGCAAAATGGAATTTTGCAGACGAGTTTTATAAATTAGCCCCCGAGCCAAAGGCGAGGGTGGGCTATGGAAATTACCTGCAGAGGCGTAAGCCGAGGCAGGTAATTAATTGCACGAGTCTGCAATGTTTTCCTTTGCTGCATAGTAGCATATACTATTTTATCTACTAACGGCAGAAAAAATACACAAGAGATTATTTTAAATACTTGCTGCGAGATTTTACTTTAGGCAGTAAAGACTGCTTTGAAGTAGATGCAACGCTGACAATATCAGGTGGAGTGTGGTCCAATAACTCGTCAATATCAACAATGTTTGTATCTTTATTCACTTCACTGTTGTTCTCACTCATTATGTTTTAGTAACTTAACTTTAGTTTACAGATTTAGTTTTTGATAACGTTCTATTTTTGTAACTTTATATACTTGAAATGAAATACAAAATCTGACGACAAACATTAAAAATCTGCCGATTCATAAACAGCTGCTAAATAATTTAATTTAATGCCAAAATTATCAGTGTTGCCAATTTGTTTCCAAAACATTATATATTATTAGATAAACAAATGTTAAACATTTAATAATAATATCGTAATTTTAAGTAACAATAAAGAAAGTTACATACTAGAAACAAGCTAGAATAAATCATAGTTTACAAAATAAAACAATACCGAAATTCACTCAATAATTTGTAAAATAATAACCTCCGTTCATTCATTTCCCGCCTAGGGAGTATTGACTTTCCATGTTATTTAAATGAGCCATAACTCCCTAGTACTTTTTTCATTACCAAACATTTTGCGTACTGTTTTAAAATATTTTCCGTATTGTTTGACAGTGTAGGTAAAATGACATTTTGCAGCTTAAAAACAGTCCAGTAATGGCTAATTTTGCTGCCGTGAGTAGATAAAAATATTAAAAAAAGACATAGCCGTATGAATTTCATTGTTAAAAGGCTTTGGTTTGGTTCTAAATGCACTGTACCTGAATTTACTTCTGCTTTATTTTTTAAATCTGTTAAACAATAATACAATTTATACTCGATAGGGAACCTGTAAGAATAGCCGAATCTATTATTTTAGATTCGCTGGGAATTTTTAATCATTATTTTATACTGATAATATTTATCTTTTTTAAATTTTAGATTAAATGACTATTTTATATTTATAAAAAAATGTAGACAAAAATTGTATAATTTAATAATTATTATTAGTTTTGATGTATATATGTGATTCATACGTAATGTTGTTACTATTGTATTATTTTAAATTAAATTAATACGAAAATTCTCCTTTTGAAAACCAGGTTGTTGTGACGTCATTGAACTAGTTTGCTAAACTTTACACAAAAATCGGTACAGTTTCGGATTACAACTTTTCTCCGGGGAAAATAAGTACATTTAAGTTTTTGAGGTTCTGAATTGAATGAACCCGGTCCAGAGAGTCAAGATGACACTCTAAGTAATAAAAAAACAGAAAAAAAACGAAAAAGACGGTTTGATTGACCTACCCCATAACCACCTACACAAAACAAGAACGATGAATTATGCTACTGCGCAGGTTAATAATTATCAAAATTTAAGCGAGAAATGGAACGCTGCGCAGGGATGTGCGCATTTCAAAGGAAATTCACTGCGCTTTCGTATCAGATTTTTCCCTCAGTCTATACTGTCTATTCCCACTAATATCTCCTTAATTTCTATGCCACCTTAAATAAACGCACACCAGATAAGTTTATTTTATTAGGTAATTATTTCATTCGGCAAGACTACTCATTTATTTTCACAAGTTTTGAGTATTGATGCTTTTAAAAAATCAAATTTTAAATTTAGGATTGTGCCACCGTAATCTTGCTCTTTATTTGTAAAAAAAATTGGATCCGCTGTTTCAAGTATTTAATATCTATTTTGAATTGAAGATTTTAAGTGGAGATATTTTAATATCACTCTAAAGGGATCTAAATGTATTATATTACATCCATAGTATATTATCAAATATCATAAATAAATATTTCAATTTTATTTATAACTTTAATTATTAAGATAATTAAATTGTTTTTATTTTTTTTGTGTTTCAGGTACGTAGGAAATGGCTAAATATGACTTTTTATTTATTCTCAAAATAGGTAAAATATATATTCGATGTAATTATTAATAAATAGATTATTTAAGATGAGCATCTTTTTAAATAGGAAATTTGCTTATTATTCAGTTATTAATTTTCCTATTTATATTGTAGGTATATATGAAAAGTATTGTGTTGGCAGTGAATATTTCAATTTCACCCGAATCATTTGTTTTAGATGTTTTGAAGACCTAAGTTTTATCACATTTTTGTCTGTCTATGTGTGTGTGTGTGTGTGTGTGTGTGTTACATTGTTGCTCCAGTATGTTTATGCTAGAGAGTTGTGCATCTATCTTTAGGTCTAGTTTGCGATCCGAAAAATAATTTTTCTATGACGTCATGAATGACTCATCAAAGTTTCATTTAACGAAAATGAAATTTGGCTCGGGTGTAGTACCTTGAAGGTATTCATTGCAGAACCAACAAATATGTCCAAGACACATTTTATAATAGCATTAGTTATATTTTTTTCGAAGGACATGTAAAATTAAAAAAAAACGTTTAAGATCAGAAATATAGTGGATGAGTTGAACTTTGACACAATAGAGTATTTAAATTTTTCCAACACGAACATGTTTTGCTTAAAAAATGAATAATGTGTTTAAAAAAATATGTTAAGCTGTAAAAAAAAAATTAATAATAGTCGAAATAAGCATTTTAAAGAGAGAGGGGAATGAGTGAGAGAGTGGGTGAAAACGGAACGTTCTAAAGGTTGGGTCGTTTAACGTACAGATGGGAGATTTAGTTAGAAAATATCGTAAGGTGTAAAAAGTAAAAGAAGACTGAAACAAAACGATTCCGTTTCCAGGTAATACAATGCCTAAGGGACGTGATGACTACAGCTGTCAGTATCATCTTTTTGACAGTATAGAATCAAATCTTATGAGTGTTGCTCTAGTGAATATTGTACTATACGGCGGTATTCTTACGTATGACGTCTCACAAGCAGTCGAAGACGTTTTCCCGCCAAAAGAACATGTTTAAATATAATTTTCGTTTTTTCCTCTATCATCAAAATATAAGTTTTTCATTCTAATATTTTACAGGATGTTCTTTTATATAAAAAAAATATGCAATTATTCTATTGAATAAATCGTGCCGTATCAATTCTTCTTCCAACACACAACGCGTACACAAGTATACTAAGTTTTCATTTCAATTCGGCTAGTATATCTACGCTTTTTACCGGATCTCTTTTGTTATAGAACGTCGAGCATGATAATAACGCGGACGGTTACCGCTAGAATTAACTGATCTTTCTTGGCAGAGGAAGAGCAAAGCGAGACCGAAGATGTACTAAATTATAAATGAGGCGTTTTTCATATTCTGAGGACGTGCGAAGCGGATCCGAAGTGGTAAGGATTAGCTTAGCAAATCTAACAAGTTACAAAGAAAAAAGTGGATTTAAATTGGTTACAAGACGTGAAAATGTCATTACGAAATTGGGTGTCCTATTTTTTAGGAATAGGTCCATTGTACTATTTTTTTTAGAAAATCCTTTATTAAATCAAAAGAAATACAAATCTCAATTAAAATCCTACCTATATATATCGGTTGTCTTTTATAAATATTAATATTATTTAACATATATATATTTACTCTTACATTACTCAGTATTTAATTTCTAAAGTTCAAATAAATGCTGTTTTAAGTTTTTTTAAAAGTAAATGTATGCCCTATTTTTTCCTAGGGTCCTATTGCTCTAGTTTATATGAAAGATAATCAAATAAAAAGGTCTGAACTCCTTTCAATGTACAAACCAGGCCGTGAATAAACTACTATAAAACAGTATATTTAAATTATTGTAACTTTTATCGACCCGTTTTGTATTTTACAAAGTACATGATTATATGATGATTACATACATAC
This sequence comes from Microvelia longipes, assembly GCA_018340805.1. Taxonomy (NCBI): domain Eukaryota; kingdom Metazoa; phylum Arthropoda; class Insecta; order Hemiptera; family Veliidae; genus Microvelia; species Microvelia longipes. The sequence continues at coordinate 18,010,555 of JACMZG010001913.1, read as the reverse complement.
ATTTACATGATGACATGTATATATGCATAAATTGTACATGATGACATGTATGAATACATGTAAATGATACATATATAATTTACATGATGACATGTATGGTTACATGTGATTATATGCATAAATTGTACATGATGCATGTGTACATTACATGATGATTACATACATTGTACAATGACATGTATGATTACATGTAATAATGTTATTACATACATACATTGTACATAAAGAATGACATGTATGATTACATGTACATGAGGATTACATACATACATTGTACATAATTTACATAACTCCTACATTACCAGAATGATAAAGAAATACTAATTCTGTCAGAATGCATATCACTTATTATAAAATACATTTTATTTGAAATTAAGCATTTTACATCTGTTAAAGAACTTTTGCTTAACTTGTAACTTTTATAATTAATTTTCAACTTTTCCTGTTTTTCTTGTATTTTCTACATTTCATTGTCGGTTTTTACTGTTTATTAAACTTTGTGTTCAAGTTTTTATTGAAGTGTAAAAACAAATAGCGTAGAATTACATTTCATTGTTGCTTTACGAATAGTATTATACCATTAAGGGTTTTCCGCTTGAAATAGATAATAAATTCTTAAACCAAAATATTAAGTCATTGCTTTTCCTCCTATTTAAATTATGCAGCGTTTTAACTATTTAAGGTTCAAGGTCGAAATTTAAGAAGCTCGCTTCTAAAATTTCTAACTATTCGTTGCATCAGTAGTTAATGTATACATTTAAAATAAGGGTGAAAATAAACGAAAACTGGTGCTGTCGCAGTTTCTGTGAGATTTTATCACTGATGAAGGACTACCAACCTTTTTAAAATCCAAGCGGTCAAGGATTGAAAATGACTTATATATAAGTTCTGTATTATTTAATACTTTATGGTTCTTAGAGAAATATAACAGTCGCCAATCTTAACTCTCGCTGGTGTAGTTAAGTCCTCTTGTCGAACCTCACCCGACATGAACACAACTGTGCCAAAGGATCTTGGTTAAGGGATTTGAATAAGAAGGATTCTGAAAAGGTATGGACGCCGTTGGGCTGCTCTTAAAGTGAGAGTTAAATGAGGCAAGTGGAAAAGACGTATAAACCACCCTCTGGGCCAGTTTTACGTGTAAAATCTTCTGCCATATTCTGATCCGAACGTCCTCGGTGTTTATCTGGTACACACGAAATTCAACGAATAAGAATAAGGAGCTTGGCTCTGATATGTCAGGAATAATAAACTATCTTGTATAAATATTTATTTTTCCTTATTAAAACACTCCACAGTATCATTTTCTCCAATTAGCCCTCTAACTTAATATTTATTTAATACATTTATGATATATTTTTTTCTATATCAATATCACAGTAGTAAAAAGTGATTAAAACCCCTTATCCATCTCCTCTGCACTCTGACTAATGTCTCAGATTGTAAAAACTTTCTTAACTCTTGTAAACTACTCTGCATCTGAAATATCTCAGATTGTAAACCCCTTTTCTCCTCCACCTGACTCCTTCTCACTCTGGCTAATGTCAGGTTGTAACCCCTTTTTCATCTCCTCTGCACTCTGACTAATGTCTCAGATTGAAAACCCCCTTTAGATAACGCACCAACATTTAAGGGAATCACGGAGGAATACCACCCTTTTTATATCATTTTTTATCATGACACTTTACCAATGAGATTTTGATTTTTTAGATTAAAGATTTTCAAGAATTAAGTTAAAGAAAAGGAAAAAGTATAGATGACAGTTTAACTTTATTATTTAAAGTCAACATTGACCGCAAAAATCGATCTAAAGAAGGTATTGTAAATAATGTTCGATTACAAATCCCTCTGATCGTCGCAATACATCAAATTTATTATTTAAATGTATTCATCATTTTGATTATTATTTCTTTATTCGAGGTTTTGATACTTCAAATCTCACAATAGAGTTTGTGGCTCAACCCCCTTCTATCTATACTGTTTATTTAAAAGAAATATCAATTTTGATGAATGATCTGGACTTTGGTTTTATATTCTATAACATTCGTAGTATGGTGTAGGTTCCCTATTAAAATAATTGAATATGGAAGGGCCTTTCATTATTATTACAATCTCCCTCCAACCTAAGTTAGAGCTATCAGTCAATGTCAGTTTTATGACAAAGTGTATC
>JACMZG010001913.1:17987028-18007385 GCA_018340805.1 Microvelia longipes | reverse complement strand
TTGATTTGATTTCATAAGTAAAATGCATAAATTTTTATTTCAATGAAAATCATTAATTATAGTTAGATGTGATGATGAGAAATCAAATGTCAAAATCTTATTTCAAAATCTATTAATAAACTAATGTGAACTATGTTTTGTTTAAAATTTTCAAATTTTCACTCAATATATTATCATGCTCGACATTAATATGGGACTTTGGTATAAATATATTTTCATTTGGAAAATATTTTAAAGTTTTTGCATTACTTTATGGGAATTCCAAACAATGATCGACAAAGATTACTATATTTATTGAACATAATGCATAAAATAAGTGTAATTAAAGTATGAGTTGAGAAAATACAAGGCCCTCGATAGATCTTGCAAGTCAATAGAGTATTTAGGTTGAATAGGTAGGCTATATCGAGATTTTTTCAATTTCTTAAATTACACACATCATGAGGGAAAGATCCAGTCAGTCTTCTCACCAGGACTCACGATACCCCTGCGCCTCAGGTACTCAAGGCTCGACTACTCGAATCTGATTTCATCGGTCCCGTTTTTCATTTTTCAATTTGAAAATATATCTCTAATATATATTCACTTTCTAAACATGTAAGATTAGATTTCAATAACAGATACAATATGCTCTCAAAAAAATCATCAATCCAATTTCAAACTTTAAATTGACATATATCATTACTTATAATTAATGTGTTCGATGAGAAAATATAATACTCAACTGTAATACGCTTCATATCTATCAATATATTCTAAACAATAAGTACAATAACTTAATTTGTGTACATTATGTTTTAGTTTTAAATGAATTTTACACATATTGAGTAAATAGTGAAATTCATCTTTTGTACAAATTATTTATCTATACTAATTATTGTACAACTTTTTGTCGGCAATTAATTTTATTGAATGAATTTCACCGAAATAGATTTTTTATTTTGATAAAATTGTAATAATAATGTAATTTAAAAGGTGGGTATATGATGAGATAAGTGATTGAAATTGAGGAGCATAAAGTGTATTAGTTGAAGTGATATATTGAATTTTCGTGTTGAAAACAAGGAAAAAAAAATATCGCCCGACAAGGGACTCGAACCCGTGGGACCCTTCAGATTAAATGAAGTCTTGAATGAAATTCTGTATGCTTAGCCGACTGAACATCCGGGCCTTTAGTTCTATCAATTTTCATTCATTTTTTCTCATTCATTTTCGAAAATAAAATCTTTGCATTGAGCATTTATTGGGAAATTCATAATCATACTTATTAGACAAATCTCATGAGTATATTACACTTGTAAATGTGTTTATTGTTTTGTTTGAATTAATATGAATCGAGGAATTGAAATTATTTTTCAATTTTTCTGCCGAAATAAAATGTTAGATAGTAAAATTTAGATTATGGCAATATCTATGAAAAATTAAAATCTTCATTATTTCTATTATGGATTACCTTTCAAAAGGAATAAATGAAATTGTAATCAGATATGCAAAGTTCAATTTATATAATTTATTGTATGTCAATTAGTGCTTGCTGAGAGTTCAAAATGGAGGTTCATTGTGAAATCTGTCAGCTGCCTCCAAAGTGACAAAAGAATGAGTCAAATTTTGAATTTCAAAAAACTCCTCGTAAAATTTTTCCTATTAAACTTCAAAAAATACATTCTAGTTTTCTAAATGGCATTTATATCTGTCAATTTAATATCTTAAAACAGAATTTTCTAAAAGTTTTGGAGGATTGCATTTAAAAGAAACAATTTGAAAGTTAGTAGTTTTGGAATGATTAAAGAAAGTATTAGTTAAATATCTAAAATATAGATCATTTAGAAATATTTTGGTTCAAAATATTTAAATAATCATTATATTAATAAAATCTGTTAATAGTATTACTTTGAAAATAAATTATCTTCAGATAGTGTCAAATGCAGTTAATAATAATACTTTGAATAAAGTAAATGATAGTAACTTAAATAATAATTTCCCGTAATCATTCTGACAAAATTAATAATAAAGCTGCTGAAAATAAATCAAATGCACAGCAGATGAACATTCCACAAAAAACAATTCTAATGAATATTTTTAATTTAAATAATGCACTCTCCAAAATAAATTTAATAATGGAGAAATAACTACAAGCCTTTAATAATGATCTAAATATTTCTGCTAATAATAAAACATACAATCTGTGAAATTAATACAGCAGAGAATATATTCAGATAATTTTTGTGAAACAGAACAATGGAAAACCTAAAAAGTTAGTAAAATCAAAAAACAAATCTTGCGTCCTCTATATTTGCTTCGGATTTAAAGCACTTATTCCCATCATTCAAGAAGCCATAAAGAAAAATCCGAAATCTAAATATGGCAAAAATTAAATTCATTTTTAAATAGCATTAAAAATCCAAATCTATTTTCCCAAAGGTTCTAATAAGCTAAAACAAATGTTATAAGGAAATCACAAAATTGTTTTTGTTCTGTCACCAATAAGTGACAACAAATTCAATAACAATTCGGCTATTAATAATCAAATAAGTGACAATAAATTCAAATAACAATTCGGTAATTAATAATCAAAAATTCATCTGATAACCTCAAATTTTAACATCATAACTGGAATTTCTCATCTAATCGAATTGAAGCCCCGATTTCTATAAAAAAATTCCTCTTTTCCCTAACAAATGAAATTTTAGTCTGGCTTCATCAATTAATGATATTGCGATAAAACAGAAAAATTTAATTCAATAATTAAATCATTGAAAACTAGAAAACTTCTACCAGACTTTCTAGTAAAATGCAAACTCTCTTCTGAAGATGGAACATTCTTTTTATGAAACTGATGACTGCTGACTCATAGCTTTCAAATTCCGAGTGAGCGAGATTTTACTGAAGACCTTTCTCGTACAAATTTAAAATCTCTGTTACTATCCTTCCTACACTAGCAGAAACGATCTTTGTGGAGAACTCTAAAGACAAAGACGACGTCGTAAATAAGCATATTGAAATACTAAAGACTACACATCGATTTCCAAAAAACATCACTTATCTCAATAATAGACTCGTCATAAATAACACTGATTCGCCGAAAAATATATTAAATTCTATTTCTGACCATGCTCCGATATCATGTTCGATCTTGGTCAATTTGATATTTGTGATTTGTCAACAGCCGATCTAAACCTGAGGAATATAATCAATTAAATAACAAAGAATCCAAATTGATAGAGTCATATTCTACATAAACTACTTAAAACTAAAGAATGAATTAAAATATAAATTAAATCAATTTATCACAGTTATGTCTCAACTACATCAGAAATTGCGCAATTATCAATTCAATCATTTCACTAGATGACGCAGCTTTACTCTCCATGGACAAAATTGAAACTTGGGGTCTTCATGCATAAGCAAAATTCCAAATGACTCATATTACTACAGATCTTGCCAAGAAAGACTTCTAAAACTAAGACAAAATCAGTTACTATGCGAAATAAATACAATCAATGGGATTATCTCTCCAAAAACAATCAACGTCATCAACCAATTCCTAAAACTGATTGAAAATCGTTTTACATCTGCTTATGGATCAGTCAAACATCATTCAAAATTAATGGCGGTTCTTAATATCTACAAAATCTGAAAACAAATCGCTGCTGATAAGAAAAACCAAACGATTTCTCTACTGGATACTTAGAGATAAACTAAACCTAATAAAACCAATCGATTAAGGTTTCAGTTATCCTTCAACTCAAGAAAGCAGTGTTCCATAGAAATAGGTGATGAACTAATACTACTATATCATATCTCGAAGAATTTCTTGATAAAGTCAGTATAGATCAGATACCTAAATATTCATACCTATCCCGAGGAAAATCACCAATGCTGATGAAAACGAAATAAAAGAAACAACTAATAATTCTGAAAAAGTAAACATCTCACAACAAAACTTAAAGACAGTAAACGATATCGAGTTAAATCCCAAGAAAACATCAATAATTCCGATGAATCATCTGTCTTTCACCAAACTGATATTGATGATCTTACTCCATCCAATACAGTCCAAGGAAGCACTCCAATCTCATCAAAACTCGATCAGCAATACAAAAACAACTGTCAACTAACAAGAAATGACGGATTGTGCCTGCATCAGACTGCATCCGTACTATTTCACCTACAGTAACTGATGCAAAAGCACAATCTCAATCATAACTGGCACAGTCAATCCTACACACTGGTTTACTGATGATGATATAGATCGTTATCTCAGTAAACATATTACTAATTCTCAAGTTATGCATTTTGCTCCTTGCATCGTCCAACTCCTTGTCGCTTATCACAATGAACCTACTATAATTTCCCAATTCAATCTCTCTGAAGCAAACACTATCCTGTGCCCTGTAAATATTAAAAATATGCATTGGATATTGTTTGTGTACGATAAAATTGAGCAAATTAGCTTCTGTATAGATCCAATCTTGCAACTAGTCAATAGCATAGAAAATAAACTGTATCAGAGAAACTCAATGAGGCTCTCAACTACCTATCAAATATTAAAGCTAGACTGGTGAAACATCCTTATAAACACCTACAATTTCAAAACAACAATTACGATTGTGGTCCTTTCACATGTGCCTATGCTTGCTGATCCATAATCAATGGGACACTTTACCAGAAAACCTTATTAATAACATTCGTAAGAAGCATATGATCTAGAAATAAAAGATCTCAAAGTAAAATCAGGTAGTCATGGAGGGGGTATTCAAAATATAAACCAAATAAATCAAAAATAAACCAATCAGATAGTACTTTTAAACCTAATAATAATCAAATTCTGAAACAGGAGATACCATGCATCACCACTCTTCTGCAGAACTGGTACCTCAAATATTCTGATCTGTCCATCTTATCTCCAGATCTAACATCAAATCTAATTTCGCAGAATAATTCTTTCATCATTAGAGAACGTGTCTTTTAAAGACTTTATCAATGTTGAAAACGTTATCTGCATTATCCCAAACATGAACTATTGGTGTCTATTAGTCTATTCAATAAAATACAAATACTGTCATATCTTTGACTTTTGCAACAAATCTATTTCAGAACGTCTGACTGGAATTGGTGAAAATATAACTGATTACCTGAACCAGTTTTTTCTCATTAAAACAATCAAATACACTAAAGATCATGGTTATAATCACATTCAATTCAGTGCATCTGATCCGATTTACTATGCCGCCTCGTTTATCATACAAATTGAAAAGATGCTGTTCAATCGCAAGTATGACATATCGATCGTACAAGATTCTCTACGCAAACTGAATGCTAAACTATGCAGTAATATCATCCCATCTCTCAGCTCGATTAATGGTAAGATAAATGATAAAATTATCACGCAGTATTTTATTGGCCTAGATTTACCAAAAAGCTGTTTCTTGCTTGATACTACAATGAGCACTGCAATCTTAGAAAGTTCAACAGAGTACATAAAAGAGAACATCGACATCAAAAATCTTCATTTGCACAAACTATCTTTGTGATTCTTACACCAATAAAATATCACAAAATACTCCTCATCTTAGACTACAACAGTGATGAATTCTATGTTTTAAACCCAACATCACAACTAGAAGTTAAAGATAACATAACCTTATGTCAGGAAACCATTAAAAAGATTAATGAAATCAAGGAAACAGAAAAATCGTGTGTCAACTCAAGGTCAATGTCATATGATACTCGACCATCTGGTCTATTTAGTCAAATCCTCCTCTGCATTCATCAAGCACTTTGCACTTGATAGACCTCTCACAAATATAAATCTTAGAAATATTGGGATACAATTAGTAAACTTCAACCAATCATCAATGGAAAGCAACCTTCAGTCAGCAGCAAATTCCTTGCAAATACAATCGAAAGAAACTTTGAAACAATGTCTAAGTGAAAGAAAAAGAAAATGCAACGAATTAATTCTCTCCTTAGCAAATCAAGATCCGGAAACTATTCTAAGGAAAATAATAGAAAATATTCCTAACATCACATATAAACAGGATTTCCGTAAGCCATATCTTGGCAAAAATATTGAGAAATTAAACCAAATAAATATCAAATCAGAACTGCATTTTTGACTGATATGAAACGTACAGTTACAAAACTACTGAATGACAACAGCATACAGAGTCAACCGAAAATTGAGACATCGAGAATTACTTCAATCATAAGGAACCAATAATAAAAAATGGGACTCTATTCTTAAATACTGCAAAACATCAGACGATCCTCTAAACCTTGAACCGATAAGTGAAAGTGAAGTATTGAATGAAATCAAGAAATCAGACAATACATGTCCTGGTCAAGATGGAATACACTATAGAGACATCGCTCTATGGATCCTGAAGGAAAATTACTCACAATGCTCTATAACAAAATCATTGTATCCAACACCATTCCCAATAGCTGGAAAACTTTCAAAACGATCCTCATACCAAAACCAGATAAAGATGGTCAATATGACAAAATCTCATCTTGGAGACCAATTGCACTGTTATCTGTAACGTACAAGCTTTTTGCAGCTGTTCTAACAAGGAGACTCAGTTCATGGATTAATATAACAATCTTTTGCATGACAGTCAGAAAGGAGGCTCAGAATATGAAGGATGTATTGAACACAATTCTATTCTAACAGCTGCTATTGAGCATTCTAGATCTAGTAAGAAATGTCCAATTGTCATAGCATGGCTTGACATTAAAGATGCTTTTGGTAGCGTGCCACACAACTATTTATTCACTCTACTGCGACATATTGGAATCGCAAATAACTTCGTTATAGTACTCGAACTCCTATACTCTGAAACATCATCATTTTACACTTGTGGACCAATCTTTACAACAAGTGTTCCAATTAAGAAAGGAGTTAAACAAGGTTGTCCTTTATCTATGATCTTGTTCAATCTATCCATCAATCCAGTTCTAGAAGCGATTTCTGCGTCAATACAATGCCATTTATGATAGAAACGTTAGAAATTCAAACTTTGGCATATGCAGACGATATTGCACTTGTGGCAACTAATACTGAAGATCTTAACAGAATAATAAATATAGCAAAGGGAACTGCGAAAAATATTGGTTTCGAATTTCGACCTGATAAATGTGCATATATTCAACTACCTCAAACAAAAAACTAGCAGTGAATATCTATTAACGATCAGAAAATAAAGAAACTACGAATAAAGAATTCTATCAATATCTCGGGTGCCAATCGGTACTACTAACGATCAAAGTCCGTATGGTATAATTGAAAAAGTGATTACAGATACTACAAAGATAGCTGATTCAGACTTACTTGGATGGCAAAAGCTTAAAGCATACAAAGTTTTCATACATTCAAGACTCATTTTTCGCATTTCGAACGCGCGAAATTAAACCAGCGCTTTGAGCTTTCCACATGACAACCCAAAAGTCACCAACAACAACAATAGTAAACTCCGATCTCAATTCAGACGGATATTAAATCTTCCAAGCAGTCCGAAATTTTCTATTTCTACAATTCAACTGAAAATGGAGGAGCAGCTTGCGTAGATCTATTGGATGAATATCACACACAGAGTATCGTGCAATATTTCAAATTACTTACATCCAAATGCACTTACACCAATCTGTCAACACCATCTCCTTACGTTTGGCAGCAAGTCCTAGACTTCAAAACTTAATCCTCTCTTAAAGAATGCCTCGAATGGATTAATGGAAAGAAACTTTTAAAAATTCGGAATCCAAAAAAACTCACTTTCAACGAGTTATCACGGCAATCAAGTACTTTCAAGAAGACCATGAAATACAAATAGCATTTCAGATCTTTGAAAACGAAGTAGCTCTATACATGTCATCCACGACAAGGGAAATATATTTATAAAGATTTCCGAAAAGAAATTTCACACATCATTCACAATGCTCTTTACGATTCTTATGCAGAAAAATGGAAACAAAGTAAAGTAAGCAATTTAATTTTCTCCGCAATCCAAATGAGCCCAGTATTAATAAAATGATATTCAAGGAGTGATCTCAATGAATTTCAATGGAACTTTATCCACGGTGCACGGACAAACCTCCCAATACTCGGACGATCTTTAATAAAGAACAGAGAAAATCAATATTGTCGCCGCTGTTTCACAGAAAAAGAAACTCTCTCGCACATTCTACAGAGATGTAAAATGAATCAGTCCATGGCAATTGACAGACATAACTCATGCTTAGACATGTTAGTGAATCAATAAAATCTCAGAAATATTATTGAAGTAATAGAGCAAGCAAATACATCTCAGACTCAAATGAACGAATCGATATAAGAACAAATGCGAAGAAAAAGACTATATATCTTATTGATGTAAAGTGTGTCAATCGATTCAGAAAAACACTTTGCTCTCACGATGCAACAATTAGAAAAATATTGAAAAACTAAAAAAAAATAAAGAAAAATCAAACCAGATTTCAATGTCGATTGGGAACTGCTATTTTGGGTCACTTGGCTCTATACCAAAAGACACAGACGCTTTGCTACAAAAGCTGATAAAAAACAAAAAAACAATAAAAACTTTATTAAAAGAATGTGCCAAATCCAACATCAAGCACTCTGCAGAAATCTGGAAGTTTCACCAAAGTGGAATCAGAAATTGAAAAGATATATTAGAACAAACTTGTGAAAAACTGATGTCTATATTCTGTAAATGTGTATATTTTTTATTTTTATTTCAATGTAATTATGTTTGTGTAAGATTCCATGCAGAATCCATTTTGTGATAATGAAAATCAATTTGTTATAATTAATAAAACTTTATAGAGCATCAGACTTTAATCTGAGGGTCCAGGGTTCGAGTCCCTGTTCGGGCGATATTTTTCTTGTTTTCAAATTGAAAATTCAATATCACTTTCAACTAAATACTATTTCAAATCACAACCAATTCAACTTTAATTACATTTTTCATTTTCAAATAGAAATCTTTTCGATCATCAAAAATTCAACAAAGTCACAATTGTCATGATAATATTGAAAAGTGAAAAATTTGAAATTTTTAAACTAAAACATAATTTCACATTATTTATTATGATATATTGAAATAAGTTTGAATTTGAATATTTCTCATCATCACATTAATATAATAATGATTTTCATTGAAATAAAATTTTGCATTTACTTTATTGAAATCAAATCAACTATTAAACATCTCAATAGTATACATGTTGAAAAATTAACAAGGCCCGGATAGCTCAGTCGGTAGAGCATCAGACTTTTAATCTGAGGGTCCAGGGTTCGAGTCCCTGTTCGGGCGATATTTTTTCTTGTTTTCAAATTGAAAATTCAATATCACTTTCAACTAAATACTCTATTTCAAATCACAACCAATTCAACTTTAATTACATTTTTCATTTTCAAATAGAAATCTTTTCGATCATCAAAAATTCAACAAAGTCACAATTGTCATGATAATATTGAAAAGTGAAAAATTTGAAATTTTTAAACTAAAACATAATTTCACATTATTTATTATGATATATTGAAATAAGTTTGAATTTGAATATTTCTCATCATCACATTAATATAATAATGATTTTCATTGAAATAAAATTTTGCATTTACTTTATTGAAATCAAATCAACTATTAAACATCTCAATAGTATACATGTTGAAAAATTAACAAGGCCCGGATAGCTCAGTCGTAGAGCATCAGACTTTTAATCTGAGGGTCCAGGGTTCGAGTCCCTGTTCGGGCGATATTTTTTCTTGTTTTCAAATTGAAAATTCAATATCACTTTCAACTAAATACTCTATTTCAAATCACAACCAATTCAACTTTAATTACATTTTTCATTTTCAAATAGAAATCTTTTCGATCATCAAAAATTCAACAAAGTCACAATTGTCATGATAATATTGAAAAGTGAAAAATTTGAAATTTTTAAACTAAAACATAATTTCACATTTTTATTATGATATATTGAAATAAGTTTGAATTTGAATATTTCTCATCATCACATTAATATAATAATGATTTTCATTGAAATAAAATTTTGCATTTACTTTATTGAAATCAAATCAACTATTAAACATCTCAATATAGTATACATGTTGAAAAATTAACAGGCCCGGATAGCTCAGTCGGTAGAGCATCAGACTTTTAATCTGAGGGTCCAGGTTCGAGTCCCTGTTCGGGCGATATTTTTTCTTGTTTTCAAATTGAAAATTCAATATCACTTTCAACTAAATACTCTATTTCAAATCACAACCAATTCAACTTTAATTACATTTTTCATTTTCAAATAGAAATCTTTTCGATCATCAAAAATTCAACAAAGTCACAATTGTCATGATAATATTGAAAAGTGAAAAATTTGAAATTTTTAAACTAAAACATAATTTCACATTATTTATTATGATATATTGAAATAAGTTTGAATTTGAATATTTCTCATCATCACATTAATATAATAATGATTTTCATTGAAATAAAATTTTGCATTTACTTTATTGAAATCAAATCAACTATTAAACATCTCAATAGTATACATGTTGAAAAATTAACAAGGCCCGGATAGCTCAGTCGGTAGAGCATCAGACTTTTAATCTGAGGGTCCAGGGTTCGAGTCCCTGTTCGGGCGATATTTTTTCTTGTTTTCAAATTGAAAATTCAATATCACTTTCAACTAAATACTCTATTTCAAATCACAACCAATTCAACTTTAATTACATTTTTCATTTTCAAATAGAAATCTTTTCGATCATCAAAAATTCAACAAAGTCACAATTGTCATGATAATATTGAAAAGTGAAAAATTTGAAATTTTTAAACTAAAACATAATTTCACATTATTTATTATGATATATTGAAATAAGTTTGAATTTGAATATTTCTCATCATCACATTAATATAATAATGATTTTCATTGAAATAAAATTTTGCATTTACTTTATTGAAATCAAATCAACTATTAAACATCTCAATAGTATACATGTTGAAAAATTAACAAGGCCCGGATAGCTCAGTCGGTAGAGCATCAGACTTTTAATCTGAGGGTCCAGGGTTCGAGTCCCTGTTCGGGCGATATTTTTTCTTGTTTTCAAATTGAAAATTCAATATCACTTTCAACTAAATACTCTATTTCAAATCACAACCAATTCAACTTTAATTACATTTTTCATTTTCAAATAGAAATCTTTTCGATCATCAAAAATTCAACAAAGTCACAATTGTCATGATAATATTGAAAAGTGAAAAATTTGAAATTTTTAAACTAAAACATAATTTCACATTATTTATTATGATATATTGAAATAAGTTTGAATTTGAATATTTCTCATCATCACATTAATATAATAATGATTTTCATTGAAATAAAATTTTGCATTTACTTTATTGAAATCAAATCAACTATTAAACATCTCAATAGTATACATGTTGAAAAATTAACAAGGCCCGGATAGCTCAGTCGGTAGAGCATCAGACTTTTAATCTGAGGGTCCAGGGTTCGAGTCCCTGTTCGGGCGATATTTTTTCTTGTTTTCAAATTGAAAATTCAATATCACTTTCAACTAAATACTCTATTTCAAATCACAACCAATTCAACTTTAATTACATTTTTCATTTTCAAATAGAAATTTTCGATCATCAAAAATTCAACAAAGTCACAATTGTCATGATAATATTGAAAAGTGAAAAATTTGAAATTTTTAAACTAAAACATAATTTCACATTATTTATTATGATATATTGAAAATAAGTTTGAATTTGAATATTTCTCATCATCACATTAATATAATAATGATTTTCATTGAAATAAAATTTTGCATTTACTTTATTGAAATCAAATCAACTATTAAACATCTCAATAGTATACATGTTGAAAAATTAACAAGGCCCGGATAGCTCAGTCGGTAGAGCATCAGACTTTTAATCTGAGGGTCCAGGGTTCGAGTCCCTGTTCGGGCGATTTTTTCTTGTTTTCAAATTGAAAATTCAATATCACTTTCAACTAAATACTCTATTTCAAATCACAACCAATTCAACTTTAATTACATTTTTCATTTTCAAATAGAAATCTTTTCGATCATCAAAAATTCAACAAAGTCACAATTGTCATGATAATATTGAAAAGTGAAAAATTTGAAATTTTTAAACTAAAACATAATTTCACATTATTTATTATGATATATTGAAATAAGTTTGAATTTGAATATTTCTCATCATCACATTAATATAATAATGATTTTCATTGAAATAAAATTTTGCATTTACTTTATTGAAATCAAATCAACTATTAAACATCTCAATAGAAAAATTAACAAGGCCCGGATAGCTCAGTCGGTAGAGCATCAGACTTTTAATCTGAGGGTCCAGGGTTCGAGTCCCTGTTCGGGCGATATTTTTTCTTGTTTTCAAATTGAAAATTCAATATCACTTTCAACTAAATACTCTATTTCAAATCACAACCAATTCAACTTTAATTACATTTTTCATTTTCAAATAGAAATCTTTTCGATCATCAAAAATTCAACAAAGTCACAATTGTCATGATAATATTGAAAAGTGAAAAATTTGAAATTTTTAAACTAAAACATAATTTCACATTATTTATTATGATATATTGAAATAAGTTTGAATTTGAATATTTCTCATCATCACATTAATATAATAATGATTTTCATTGAAATAAAATTTTGCATTTACTTTATTGAAATCAAATCAACTATTAAAACATCAATAGTATACATGTTGAAAAATTAACAAGGCCCGGATAGCTCAGTCGGTAGAGCATCAGACTTTTAATCTGAGGGTCCAGGGTTCGAGTCCCTGTTCGGGCGATATTTTTTCTTGTTTTCAAATTGAAAATTCAATATCACTTTCAACTAAATACTCTATTTCAAATCACAACCAATTCAACTTTAATTACATTTTTCATTTTCAAATAGAAATCTTTTCGATCATCAAAAATTCAACAAAGTCACAATTGTCATGATAATATTGAAAAGTGAAAAATTTGAAATTTTTAAACTAAAACATAATTTCACATTATTTATTATGATATATTGAAATAAGTTTGAATTTGAATATTTCTCATCATCACATTAATATAATAATGATTTTCATTGAAATAAAATTTTGCATTTACTTTATTGAAATCAAATCAACTATTAAACATCTCAATAGTATACATGTTGAAAAATTAACAAGGCCCGGATAGCTCAGTCGGTAGAGCATCAGACTTTTAATCTGAGGGTCCAGGGTTCGAGTCCCTGTTCGGGCGATATTTTTTCTTGTTTTCAAATTGAAAATTCAATATCACTTTCAACTAAATACTCTATTTCAAATCACAACCAATTCAACTTTAATTACATTTTTCATTTTCAAATAGAAATCTTTTCGATCATCAAAAATTCAACAAAGTCACAATTGTCATGATAATATTGAAAAGTGAAAAATTTGAAATTTTTAAACTAAAACATAATTTCACATTATTTATTATGATATATTGAAATAAGTTTGAATTTGAATATTTCTCATCATCACATTAATATAATAATGATTTTCATTGAAATAAAATTTTGCATTTACTTTATTGAAATCAAATCAACTATTAAACATCTCATGTTGAAAAATTAACAAGGCCCGGATAGCTCAGTCGGTAGAGCATCAGACTTTTAATCTGAGGGTCCAGGGTTCGAGTCCCTGTTCGGGCGATTTTTTCTTGTTTTCAAATTGAAAATTCAATATCACTTTCAACTAAATACTCTATTTCAAATCACAACCAATTCAACTTTAATTACATTTTTCATTTTCAAATAGAAATCTTTTCGATCATCAAAAATTCAACAAAGTCACAATTGTCATGATAATATTGAAAAGTGAAAAATTTGAAATTTTTAAACTAAAACATAATTTCACATTATTTATTATGATATATTGAAATAAGTTTGAATTTGAATATTTCTCATCATCACATTAATATAATAATGATTTTCATTGAAATAAAATTTTGCATTTACTTTATTGAAATCAAATCAACTATTAAACATCTCAATAGTATACATGTTGAAAAATTAACAAGGCCCGGATAGCTCAGTCGGTAGAGCATCAGACTTTTAATCTGAGGGTCCAGGGTTCGAGTCCCTGTTCGGGCGATATTTTTTCTTGTTTTCAAATTGAAAATTCAATATCACTTTCAACTAAATACTCTATTTCAAATCACAACCAATTCAACTTTAATTACATTTTTCATTTTCAAATAGAAATCTTTTCGATCATCAAAAATTCAACAAAGTCACAATTGTCATGATAATGAAAAGTGAAAAATTTGAAATTTTTAAACTAAAACATAATTTCACATTATTTATTATGATATATTGAAATAAGTTTGAATTTGAATATTTCTCATCATCACATTAATATAATAATGATTTTCATTGAAATAAAATTTTGCATTTACTTTATTGAAATCAAATCAACTATTAAACATCTCAATAGTATACATGTTGAAAAATTAACAAGGCCCGGATAGCTCAGTCGGTAGAGCATCAGACTTTTAATCTGAGGGTCCAGGGTTCGAGTCCCTGTTCGGGCGATATTTTTTCTTGTTTTCAAATTGAAAATTCAATATCACTTTCAACTAAATACTCTATTTCAAATCACAACCAATTCAACTTTAATTACATTTTTCATTTTCAAATAGAAATCTTTTCGATCATCAAAAATTCAACAAAGTCACAATTGTCATGATAATATTGAAAAGTGAAAAATTTGAAATTTTTAAACTAAAACATAATTTCACATTATTTATTATGATATATTGAAATAAGTTTGAATTTGAATATTTCTCATCATCACATTAATATAATAATGATTTTCATTGAAATAAAATTTTGCATTTACTTTATTGAAATCAAATCAACTATTAAACATCTCAATAGTATACATGTTGAAAAATTAACAAGGCCCGGATAGCTCAGTCGGTAGAGCATCAGACTTTTAATCTGAGGGTCCAGGGTTCGAGTCCCTGTTCGGGCGATATTTTTCTTGTTTTCAAATTGAAAATTCAATATCACTTTCAACTAAATACTCTATTTCAAATCACAACCAATTCAACTTTAATTACATTTTTCATTTTCAAATAGAAATCTTTTCGATCATCAAAAATTCAACAAAGTCACAATTGTCATGATAATATTGAAAAGTGAAAAATTTGAAATTTTTAAACTAAAACATAATTTCACATTATTTATTATGATATATTGAAATAAGTTTGAATTTGAATATTTCTCATCATCACATTAATATAATAATGATTTTCATTGAAATAAAATTTTGCATTTACTTTATTGAAATCAAATCAACTATTAAACATCTCAATAGTATACATGTTGAAAAATTAACAAGGCCCGGATAGCTCAGTCGGTAGAGCATCAGACTTTTAATCTGAGGGTCCAGGGTTCGAGTCCCTGTTCGGGCGATATTTTTTCTTGTTTTCAAATTGAAAATTCAATATCACTTTCAACTAAATACTCTATTTCAAATCACAACCAATTCAACTTTAATTACATTTTTCATTTTCAAATAGAAATCTTTTCGATCATCAAAAATTCAACAAAGTCACAATTGTCATGATAATATTGAAAAGTGAAAAATTTGAAATTTTTAAACTAAAACATAATTTCACATTATTTATTATGATATATTGAAATAAGTTTGAATTTGAATATTTCTCATCATCACATTAATATAATAATGATTTTCATTGAAATAAAATTTTGCATTTACTTTATTGAAATCAAATCAACTATTAAACATCTCAATAGTATACATGTTGAAAAATTAACAAGGCCCGGATAGCTCAGTCGGTAGAGCATCAGACTTTTAATCTGAGGGTCCAGGGTTCGAGTCCCTGTTCGGGCGATATTTTTTCTTGTTTTCAAATTGAAAATTCAATATCACTTTCAACTAAATACTCTATTTCAAATCACAACCAATTCAACTTTAATTACATTTTTCATTTTCAAATAGAAATCTTTTCGATCATCAAAAATTCAACAAAGTCACAATTGTCATGATAATATTGAAAAGTGAAAAATTTGAAATTTTTAAACTAAAACATAATTTCACATTATTTATTATGATATATTGAAATAAGTTTGAATTTGAATATTTCTCATCATCACATTAATATAATAATGATTTTCATTGAAATAAAATTTTGCATTTACTTTATTGAAATCAAATCAACTATTAAACATCTCAATAGTATACATGTTGAAAAATTAACAAGGCCCGGATAGCTCAGTCGGTAGAGCATCAGACTTTTAATCTGAGGGTCCAGGGTTCGAGTCCCTGTTCGGGCGATATTTTTTCTTGTTTTCAAATTGAAAATTCAATATCACTTTCAACTAAATACTCTATTTCAAATCACAACCAATTCAACTTTAATTACATTTTTCATTTTCAAATAGAAATCTTTTCGATCATCAAAAATTCAACAAAGTCACAATTGTCATGATAATATTGAAAAGTGAAAAATTTGAAATTTTTAAACTAAAACATAATTTCACATTATTTATTATGATATATTGAAATAAGTTTGAATTTGAATATTTCTCATCATCACATTAATATAATAATGATTTTCATTGAAATAAAATTTTGCATTTACTTTATTGAAATCAAATCAACTATTAAACATCTCAATAGTATACATGTTGAAAAATTAACAAGGCCCGGATAGCTCAGTCGGTAGAGCATCAGACTTTTAATCTGAGGGTCCAGGGTTCGAGTCCCTGTTCGGGCGATATTTTTTCTTGTTTTCAAATTGAAAATTCAATATCACTTTCAACTAAATACTCTATTTCAAATCACAACCAATTCAACTTTAATTACATTTTTCATTTTCAAATAGAAATCTTTTCGATCATCAAAAATTCAACAAAGTCACAATTGTCATGATAATATTGAAAAGTGAAAAATTTGAAATTTTTAAACTAAAACATAATTTCACATTATTTATTATGATATATTGAAATAAGTTTGAATTTGAATATTTCTCATCATCACATTAATATAATAATGATTTTCATTGAAATAAAATTTTGCATTTACTTTATTGAAATCAAATCAACTATTAAACATCTCAATAGTATACATGTTGAAAAATTAACAAGGCCCGGATAGCTCAGTCGGTAGAGCATCAGACTTTTAATCTGAGGGTCCAGGGTTCGAGTCCCTGTTCGGGCGATATTTTTTCTTGTTTTCAAATTGAAAATTCAATATCACTTTCAACTAAATACTCTATTTCAAATCACAACAATTCAACTTTAATTACATTTTTCATTTTCAAATAGAAATCTTTTCGATCATCAAAAATTCAACAAAGTCACAATTGTCATGATAATATTGAAAAGTGAAAAATTTGAAATTTTTAAACTAAAACATAATTTCACATTATTTATTATGATATATTGAAATAAGTTTGAATTTGAATATTTCTCATCATCACATTAATATAATAATGATTTTCATTGAAATAAAATTTTGCATTTACTTTATTGAAATCAAATCAACTATTAAACATCAATAGTATACATGTTGAAAAATTAACAGGCCCGGATAGCTCAGTCGGTAGAGCATCAGACTTTTAATCTGAGGGTCCAGGGTTCGAGTCCCTGTTCGGGCGATATTTTTTCTTGTTTTCAAATTGAAAATTCAATATCACTTTCAACTAAATACTCTATTTCAAATCACAACCAATTCAACTTTAATTACATTTTTCATTTTCAAATAGAAATCTTTTCGATCATCAAAAATTCAACAAAGTCACAATTGTCATGATAATATTGAAAAGTGAAAAATTTGAAATTTTTAAACTAAAACATAATTTCACATATTTATTTGATATATTGAAATAAGTTTGAATTTGAATATTTCTCATCATCACATTAATATATAATGATTTTCATTGAAATAAAATTTTGCATTTACTTTATTGAAATCACCAATCAATAGTTACACAAAAATTCAATAACAATTCGGCTATTAATAATCAATAAGTGACAATAAATCAAATAACAATTCGGTAATAATAATCAAAAATTCATTCTTGATAACCTCAAATTTTAACATCATAACTGGAAATTTCTCATCTAATCGAATTGAAAGCCCCGATTCTATAAAGAAATTCCTCTTTTCCCTAACAAATGAATTTAGTCTGGCTTCATCAATTAATGATATTGCGATAAAAACAGAAAAATTTAATTCAATAATTAAATCATTGAAAACTAGAAAATTCTACCAGACTTTCTAGTAAAATGCAAACTCTCTTCTGAAGATGGAACATTCTTTTATAGAACTGATGACTGCTGACTTCATAGCTTCAAATTCCGAGGTGAGCCGAGATTTTACTGAGACCTTTCTCGTACAAATTTAAATCTCTGTTACTATCCTTTCCTACACTAGCAGAAACGATCTTTGTGGAGAACTCTAAAGACAAGACGACGTCGTAATAAGCATATTGAATACTAAAGACTACACATCGATTTCCAAAAAACATCACTTACTCAATAATAGACTCGTCATAAATAACACTGATTCGCCGAAAAATATATTAAATTCTATTTCTGACATGCTTCCGATATCATGTTCGATCTTTGGTCAATTTGATATTTGTGATTTGTCAACAGCCGATCTAAACCTGGAATATAATCAAATTAAATAACAAAGAATCCAAATTGATAGAGTCAATATTCTACATAAACTACTTAAAACTAAAGAATGAATTAAAATATAAATTAAATCAATCTTATCACAGTTATTTCTCCACTACATCAAAATTGCGCAATTACAATTCAATCATTTCACTAGATGACGCAGCTTTACTCTCCATGACGAAATTGAAACTTGGGGTCCTTCTCTGCATAAGCAAAATTCCAAATGACTCATATACTACAGATCTTGCCAAGAAAGACTTCTAAAACTAAGACAAAATCAGTTACTATGCGAAATAAATACAATCAATGGGATTATCTCTTCAAAACAATCAACGTCATCAACCAATTCCTAAAACTGATTGAAATCGTTTTACATCTGCTATGGATCAGTCAAACATCATTCCAAAATAATGGCGGTTCTTAATATTCAAATCTGAAAAACAAATCGCTGCTGATAAGAAAACCAAACGATTTCTCTACTGATACTTAAGATAAACTAAACTTAATAAAACCAATCGATTAAGGTTTCAGTTATCCTTCAACTCAAGAAAGCAGTGGTCCATAGAAATAGGTGATGAACTAATACTACTAATATCATATCTCGAAGAATTTCTTGATAAAGTCAGTATAGATCAGATACCTAAATCTCATACCTATCCCGAGGAAAATCACCAATGCTGATGAAAACGAAATAAAGAAACAACTATAATTCTGAAAAAGTAAACATCTCACAAAAAACTTAAGACAGTTAACGATATCGAGTTAAATCCCAATGAAAACATCAATAATTCCGATGAATCATCTGTCTTTCACCAAACTGATATTGATGATCTTACTCCATCACTACAGTCCAAGAAGCACTCCATCTCATCAAAAACTCGATCAGCAATACAAAAACAACTGTCAACTAACAAGAAATGACAGATTGTGCCTGCATCAGACTGCATCCTACTATTTCACCTACAGAACTGATGCAGAAAGCACAATCTCAATCATTAACTACACAGTCAATCTACACACTGGTTACTGATGTGATATAGATCGTATCTCAGTAACAATTACTAATCCCGAAGTTATGCATTTGCTCCTGCATCGTCCCTCCCTTTCGCTTATCACAATAACCTACTATAATTTCTCAATTCAATCTCTGAAGCAAACACTATCCTGTGCCCTGTAATATTAAAAATATGCATTGGATATTTGTGTGTACGATAGAAATTGAGCAATATTAGCTATCTGTTAGATCCAATTTTGCACTAGTCAATAGCAAGAAAATAACTGTGTCAGAGAAACTCAATGAGGCTCTCAAGCTACCTATCAAATATAAGGCTAGACTGGTGAAACATCCTTATAAACATACA
This sequence comes from Microvelia longipes, assembly GCA_018340805.1. Lineage (NCBI taxonomy): Eukaryota > Metazoa > Arthropoda > Insecta > Hemiptera > Veliidae > Microvelia > Microvelia longipes. The sequence continues at coordinate 17,987,300 of JACMZG010001913.1, read as the reverse complement.
ATTCAAACAACAATTACGATGTGGTGCTTCACATGTGCTATGCTCTGCTGACCCATATAATGGGAACACTTTACCAAAAACCTTATTATTACATTCGTAAAGAAGCATATGATCTAGAAATAAAAGATCTCAAAGTAAAATCAGGTAGTCATGGAGGGGGTATTCAAAAATTTAAACAAATAAATCAAAATAAACCAATCAGATAGTACTTAAACCTAATATAATCAAATTCTGAAACAGGAGATACCATGCATCGCCACTCTTCTGCAGAA
>JACMZG010001913.1:17663628-17987018 GCA_018340805.1 Microvelia longipes | reverse complement strand
TCATGAGAATCGTAGGGCCCCCTCCTAAACCTCCAACTTCTTACTCCAGATCTAACATCCCAACCTTACAGTATGACCCTACTCTTTAACCTTACATCGTCACATACCCATCTTCTTACTCCTAATCTAACTCCTCAATCTTACACTCTCTTCTTATACCCTAACCTTAAGGTACACTACCTAATTGACGACATGGGTCCCTCCACCCACACCTCATGGGAATCGAAGGGCTTCCCTCACATTCTTCTGATTTGTATTTTTAACATTTTCCTATATTATAAATAAATAAATAACCTTTAATTAAAATCAACATTCTACACTGAATTAACATGCAATTAGTACTATCTATATTTTATATTTACAAACTGATTTTAAATCGCGCAGAAGCCGAGGTATCCCTATTGGGTTTAGAGTTACCACTTTACATTTACACATGTAACATAATACTAAATAAATAACATATAATTTTTTACCATATTCTATCATTTTATAATTCTGAATTTTATAATCTACAATTCCACTTCTTTTAACATATTCTATTTCTATTACTATACTATTCTTTATATTTTCTAACAAAAATATTATTTTATTTTGTGTCGTAATTATATTTTGTTTTATTTATTTTATTTTTACTTAATTGTTTATATTACTATTTGATTGCTTATATTACTTGAAATTTTTTATGCTTTTTAATTAAGGTTGTTTATATTTATTTTTAATTAATTTGTTCGTCCGTTTATTTAATATTATAATCTAACATATTTAATTTTAATTTATTTTATTTATTTATCCATTCATTTCATTCTCTAAACATTATTAAGGTGGTCAGGTTACTTTTTCGATGTTTCATAATTTAACCTATAGGGCCCTTCTAATAATAATATCTCTACGACTTATCCCACTATTCTTTTCTCTTTGCTTGAAACGCCAAATGTAAAACAGTGCTAGGCAATACTATCTCCATGTTACTACTAACAAACCTGTTAAATATTTTTTAACCATTCCCGTTTATATAATTTTTTTTAGAGAAAAATACCGACTGATAAAATTGTAACAAATATGTAAATAATAATTGTAAAAATAAAGATAAATTTAAAATATGAATACCAATAATGCCTCAGAAAATATTACTATTATTATATAAATAAGCTTTGACTCGTATTCCCTGTTAACAAAAAAAAACTATTCACAGTTACATTTCTCTTCGTAAATCCATTTATCGAATTGAAAAACGCAAAAAACCTTTGAATAATGGAATGTTTTAAAATTTGACGACTCCAAGGATTATTGGAAATCTCTTAAGTAATGGATCTGAGTGAAATGCATTTCCCACTGTTCATGCAACATAGAAGAAATGATAACTTATGAATAAAGGGAAGTTTAGTATATGTGACGTCACGGGGGTCACGTTATAGTGGGTCAAGACAAGACGACCTCCTCCAATTTTAAGGAATTTTCAAAGAAAGGGTTTTTGGAAGGGAAGGGCCTTTCTTGGTGAAGAATATAAATGTACATGATTTTTGTTCGTTGACGTTTCTATGGGACACGATAACTTTCAAACACTTTCTCGAATCGAAATGAAACTTGGTATAAAAATTTAACCTTACTAATGTCCCAAACCCTATCGTTTATGAAATATATGTAACGTCACTTTCTCATAAAAATGACCCCACAAACATTTAAAAAAATCACAAATCTTTATAAATTGTTTAGAATAGGCTGAACTTTTTCACACACACAAATACACACACACACACACACCACACACCACACACACACATAGTATATATATATATATTATTATATTTATATATATTTATATTATTATATATATATATATATATATATATATATATATATGTCGTGTAAGACACGGCTCACCGAGCTTTTACCATCTAAGAGGAAGAAGTAGTTATTTGTAGTTTTTAATTTTATTTGTGTCATGGTTTATTAATTTCATCTTAACTATAAGGCACTGATGATGGCCTCATGCTAGGTTGAAGGCGCTTTGCCAATAAAATATTTTTGTGGAAAGACTCTTTTCTTTTACCCATATATAATTTCTAGTATAGGTTATCTATTTTTTTTTATGTTTTCATTAATGTAACTCATATCGTTGAAACCAAAAATGGGTGGTTAACATGTAGCAGCACCTTTTATCGAAATATTTTTTCTGTTGGACATCCTAAACATTTTGAATAGCAATATTATGATTTATACTACACGTAATGCAAAGAACGATATTTTCTGTGTACATTTGGTTTTAAAAGGTTAACAGAAAAAACCATTTCTTATCATATGACTGCTATAGCACATAATAAAGTGAAAGTCTAAATATTTATGTGTTAGGCTTACGATGCGTTATTAATGGTTTGAGTAATAAAAGAGGCGATAAAGTAACTTACGCAAACAGAGGATACATTCGCATTTCTAGTGCTTTCGGGCTTTCAAAGTAATTTTTATTGATTACTAACACCACACTTAGTACTAGCTACAGGGGTACTATTACTATTACTAAAATACTTAATACAACATAATTGCGTCTAGTTTCTACACTCATAATTTACACAACAATAAAGAATACAACATTATTACTTCTAGTATACTGCACCCATTACTAATACTACAATACTGAATACAATGCGATCATTTTAGTTCTACACTCATTATTAATACTAAAATAATAAATACAACACTATTACTTCTAGTTCTACACTCATAATTTACACTACTATTCTGAATACAACATTATTACTTCTAGTACTACATTCATTACTACTACTACAATACTGTATACAATACAATCAATACTACACTTATTACTAGTACAATAAATACAATACTATTACTTCTAGTTCTACACTCATCACTTACACTACAATACTAAATACAACATTATCACTTCTAGTACACTGCACACATCACTAATACTGCAATACTGTATACAATACAATCAATTCTAGTACTACACTTATTTCTAATACTAAAATACTAAATACCTCTATTACTTCTAGTACTACATACATTACAACTACTACAATACTGATTACAACACTATTACTTCTAGTACTACATTCATTACAACTACTACTATACTGATTACAACACTATTACTTCTAGTACTACATACATTACAACTACTACTATACTGATTACAACACTATTACTTCTAGTACTACATTCATTACAACTACTACTATACTGATTACAACACTATTACTTCTAGTACTACATTCATTACAACTACTACTATACTGATTACGACACTATTACTTCTAGTACTACATTCATTACTACTACTACAATACTGATTACAACACTATTACTTCTAGTACACTGCACACATCACTAATACTACAATACTGTATACAATACAATCAATTCTAGTACTACACTTATTACTAATACTAAAATACTAAATACAACACTATTACTTCTAGTACTACATTCATTACTACTACTTCAATACTGATAACAACACTACCAATTCTAGTACTAAACTTATTACAAATACTACAATACGAATCTTGATTTATGGCTTTAAGTACTTTTAGTGCTTGTATCAACTCTGGACCAGTTTTAATTAACTTAGCACCCTTAGAGAGGGAATTTGGTTATACTTCTATGAAGGAATAGGAAATTAAATTAAAATAAATAAGACGAAATGGGAATTTTGATAAAAATCGCCTATTTCTTATTTATTCTCGTAAACGAGACACTTTCTGTTAATAAAGTACGAAGGATATCTTTATTAACAGCTAAGCATACAATCAATGTCAACGGATTTTATAAGAAATTTAATACGACAAGCTGCTATATTGTAATTTGTATCTACTGATACTATTATATTGCAGAAGATAGCAATTTAATTTCTGTCGGTTGTTATAAGTAAACTTATCGTCTATCTAAAATAGAAGCTCTTGTGAAACTTTGAATAGTTTCCTTAATATTACATTCTCTTATACCTACTTGAATTCAATAATCCTAGTTTTACCAGCTTTAAGTTATTTAATTAAACTATGGATCGATATACTTCAAATCGTAGCAATTAATAGTTCTTATTTAAATTAATTACCAACAGAAGAGCCGAGTAATTTTCAGTTAATTTACTTAGCAAATAATTTGTGACGAGTTTAAAAACTTTGGAAAAGGATGTGAAAAGGAATAGTTTGATTGAGATAAGTTTATTAATTTGTTTAAGAGTGGTTTTAAAATCGAGTGGCGTATCATGATTTTCTAATTTATAACCTCTATATTTACTGAGAAAATGTCAATATCAAACTAGGGACTTATTGTTCTTATTAGAATGAGAGTGAAATTCAGATTTAAAATTTTCAAATTAAAATTTGAATTGTTGCTAACAGCTAAAGCTAGTGTTAAGTCGAAAAGCTTGACGTCTAAACGACTAATTATGTCTGCAATTAATTTTTGTTTATGTTTACTACTCGTTATTGTTAAATAAAGGCCAAGGAAGTTTGATGAAGGAGGCAAAGCAATGCCAGTTCTAAAACAAAAAATATAGAAATAAATCAAATGCTCGGTATTTCCCTTCACAACTTCGATTTTGCTTCGCTCGTCCTGAGAATGTCAGTATCAACCAAAGGTTATGTTAGTACCAGAGACTACAGATACTAAAACAGTAAGACTGTCGACTCAATGGTGGGAAAATTTGGATTCCGATCGACGCTAGCGCCGCGGCAGACCTACTTTTCAACTGAGTAGGCGTGGCTTAATTTTCCGCTTTTTCCTACATTCCATTTGAAATTAACTTTTTATACTTTCTAGTCATACTTCTAACTAGCGGAAGCGCTTTGCGCGGTCTTCGTCGCCTTTAAACTTCTACTGGACCCTTCTGATAGCAAATAAGTTTGCAGTTTATTCAATTTATTTAATAATTTAACCGATTTAATCAGGTAAACATTAGTAGCTTAATTATCCACGTTCTAGAAGATAGATTTTGGCATTTAATGCAGCCTAATAAAACTATTTAAAAATCTTTTTACGTTTTTTAAATTTAGCCCCCATAAATGCCGCTGCCATAACCAATAGTTGCCATGGTTTACATAAATTTAAAAATTAAAAATATACTTGGTAATTTTGGAAACGGTACGGTGTGATTAGGTAGAACAAGGCGGGGAGAAGTAAAAACTTGATTTGTGTTATTTTTAATTTTAATATGGACACAATATATTTTTAAATAAGAAACAACCGCGCACGGTGTACCTTGATACTTTTCCGCACACTTTCGAACTCGCTTCGCTTGTCCTTTACCTTCCACCTTCGAACTCGCTTCGCTTGTCCTTTCTTCCACCTTCGAACCGCTCGCTTGTCCTTTTCCTCCCATATTCAAACTTGCTTCGCTTGTCCTTTTCCTGCCAAATTCGAACTCGCTTCGCTTGTCCTTAAAAATTCATCTTTACCCGAGCTCCCTTCTACAGAATCCTGGGGGTTCGTCCTCAGAATAAAACCTTGATACTTGCAGCATGTGAAAAATTTTTAAATTCGAAAGTTTATTTTAAAATGACGATTGATATTAAAATTTAATTTAGTGGATCCATTAAAGATGTATATTTGTTTCAAATTTAAACTCAAGTCATCAAGCTTTTGACTGTTTTTTTAAATTTGATTACTTGGCGTAATGGGCTAAGACTCAGGGGTTTTCAATGTATGGTTCGCGAAAGGCTTTTGTGTGCTACGCAGAAAATCTAGTACCTTTTGTAAAAAAATGTAATTCAAACAAAAAATTACGAAACGGAATTACAAGAAGTACTGTTACTTTTAGAAAATTTTAATACTTTATTTGAAAGAGAATATTTTTTCGGTACCTTTCTTTATTATTCATAATTATTATCAATTAGAAAATGTACAATTAAAAAAAAATATTTCTAATAGTCAGAAAAAAAGTATGGGTTTCATTGGGAAACAAGAGATGCCCTTTTATTTTAGCCTTTTCTGGATCTGTTTTATTGGTGGTGTCATCATGATGAAAATCACACGTAACGTCTCATAAACGTCTAAAACTTATAATTTTGATTACATCTTAGTTTAGGCTTTTTAGGGTAAAGGCAAATACCTTACAATACTCCTTGTATTCCTACGTTAGTAGACAAGAAAAAATCAAAAGCCATATATTTCAGTATTGTGTGAATAGAAATAGGCTTCAATTAATTTCGAACAAAATGCTCAATGTTCTCAAACTAAACGATCTGTTCGTAATTAATTTATTCTTTATATCTATTTTTTAATACTTAGTTATGTATTTTTCTATTTAACTTTGTGGTTTGAGATAGTTTAACACTTAAGACGTAAAACTATTATAAGTTTATAAAAACTTAATTAAAACTTACCTTACTTATCTATTTCCTTTATTGTTCCACTTATCTAAGCTTTCCTTGTAAGATTTCTCGTTTTAAATTCTAAACAGTACTTATCCTTTAAGTAGAAGGTTCACAATGACGAAATCATTTTTCCTGTTAATTTCTTGTTTACACCAGCCACTTGTAAAACTCTTGTGGGTTTAATTAAATTTATAGAATTAATTGAATTCTATTGTCATTTAAGTAGCTGCTTTGTGATATAATTTACTGGGTAAAAACTTCAATTCCAGTTTAAACTCAAATACTCTCTCTTCTTTAAAAGCATTTTGTATTTCAATCTGAAAGTCTTCCTTGCACTGTAATCTCTAATCAATCTCACGAGTAGTAATGACAACCATTTAAAACAGTCAGTCTGAAAAATGAAGTGCATAGAAGCGGAATTTTATTGTTTTTTTCTTCTACTCCACTCAAGGAACAATATAAAGGGGAGGAATATATCAGGCCTTCAGAAAGTTAAAATGTGTCGCCAACCCCCACAGCTACTCCTTTGGGCACTCGTAGCACTTGTAATGAAATAGGGGGACCCTGGGTGTAAGATTTGTAGGTCTTAGATAAGTTATAGGGTGTGAGTCAAAGTTTTAATGTTGTTGTAGTGGCTCCCTGGTCTTTCCCTGGAAACCGTTGGTAGGGGAGAGCGTCAGTGGCGGGAGAAATCAGTTCATGTCCGACCTTGCGTCTGGTATATATTATTTGTATGTAAGTTTTAACTCATTTCCATTTTCATATATTTAATTAATTGTGGCACATCAAAATGGCTGTTTTCCTTTCCCATTATTGTCACTCATCGCAGGTCTGCCCTTTAATAATTATTTACTTATTAATATTAATTTACTTTGCGGGGCTCCTTTCCCCTTAATTATTCCTCTTTAGGCCCAAATCACCACACACTACTACATCCTTCCCATCATCTGGTTATGAGCATGTCGGGGTAAAGTTTTAGTTCTCTATTATTGTGTTCTATTTAATGTTAATCTTACATTATTTAAAATGATAAAGTTATGAATCATAAGAAAATAAAAAATACTAGAATTAAAGTCTGTTGACATTAAGCGTGTTAGCTCTAAATAGTGAAAAACACAAATTTTATACGCCTCTCCAATACTTTTAAACTCTATGTGGGACAAGTTGTTCCATGCCCATCTATTTCCCTTGTAAACAGTGGCGACACTTTTTTTACCTTCATGCTCCTCCTGTGGCTCCACCTGATTATTATAATATATATCTATCTTTTGACTTGTTTTCTAGAGGCGTTGGGTGTTTTCAATATTGTGAATTAAATTCCGTTGTAGTATTGTTATTGTTATTTTTAATTATCTTTGTTTAAATAACGTATCGTGACAGGGTCTCATGATAGTGCATTTTTATAGTACCTCGTGTATATTTCTTTTTACTGTTATTTGTCCAGTAAAAACAAACAAAAATCATAAAATGACCCAGTTGTCCTTCATTGAAAGTTAGTATAGAGAACAGGCTTTGTCCGAAATGCTAACGTCGCTTAAAGTTCAGTAATGGTCAGGATAGACCAAGTTAAATTCAACTATCGTCAAGTTTTAAGGCAACTGTGGTGGTCATAATCGTCGAGATAACGGGTTGTCCTTACTCACTCCTTTCTCGCTGTTTATCTGGAGACCTTCATTAAAGGACATTTGTGGGAGGAATATCTCTAAAGGGATTTGAACCAAGGTTTGTAGACCCTTTGCCCCTAACCGCTTTCTTGTGTAAACTGTCTGGAACAAACTCTCTGCTCTGCTACTAAAAACCTCCATATTCTTTCTTCCTTCGTACGTATCAAATGCCCATTTCTAAACAAAGATAACCCTTCTTCCGAAATTGGCATTCTCCATACCAACTGTTTCCAATCCTTTAAGGAATAACTTCTTTTTAAAACTTAAACAAAACTTTCAAGTTATTTTGAATGAGGCTTTTTAAGGATTTTACTCTTTTGTAAAATACACCGAATTAGTTGAAAACTTAAATTTTGTTCTGATAATTTAACATGCTTAATATTAGTTCAGATTTATTTGAATAAAGGATGAAACTTTTCATGTATGTTTAAACAACTTTTCCTCAGAGTAATCTGGAATCTTTGTAAATATTAAATCTTTAAGTGAAGGTTGTATAGAGGAATTACTTTTAAATATTCTGCCAGGCTTGGTACAAAGCCTTTATACTCATTTATTTATGCAATATATGCCCTAAAAATAGTTAATTTAAAAAAATATATGATAGTAAAGTAAGTATAATATGAAGCATATCGATAAATATTATGTAATAAGTTGTTCACATCAATGTAATTTCTTATTTAAATAACCAGAATAATAAAGTAATTCTTCACCAATGTAAATATTTATTTAAAATAAAGCATAAATCGGCTTTCAACCATCTCAAGGTCACAATTAGTTCCGGTGAGATATTAGGAAGATAGGTTTTAAGTTCTTTCTTACTGTTAAAAGATTTAAAAGGCTTTTATGAATGGTATAATAGTCAACAGTAAGAAAAGACTCAAAACATAGCTTCCTAACATCTCACCGGCACTGATGATGACCTTTAGTTGGTTTAAATACGTTATTTAAAATAAATATTTTTCATCAGTGGAGGGACTTATTTTATTATTTTGATCATGATAAACTCATCTAGTTTGAATTCTATTTGTGTAATAAGTTATTCATCTCAAAAGGCCTTTTAAGAATATACAACACTTCATTGGTTGTCAAATGAGTTCTACTAGGCCCTACAGCTTAGTAAAAAAGTTATTCGTTCAATATTAAAACTTTGTAACATAAAACATTCATCATCTACCGGGCAAACCCTTTCAAAATTATTTTAAAATATACAGGCTTACCAAATACTACTTTGGTATTCCACCATTTTGATGCACCTTTGCGATTTATAATGATCTTTCCCTTGGTATCACTGACTTTTCTTTGAAACTTTCACTGACATCCAACCAACGGCCTTCAAAAGCACTGGTGACAAAAGTTTCTATAGGCAAACATGCTTCCTAATGGCGTTAGAAGAATGAAGAAACAACTTTAGTGTTAAATAGAGTGAAAAATATTATTTCTTTCTGGAATAATGCCAACAATGTCGAGTATGAAAATTTCGGGTACAGATTTAAAAAATCAAGTATGGAGTACCTCGGAATTATGGATATACTTGTCGTATTGAAATTAAACATAGTGTACTTATGTATTTAGTAAAGGTTTACATTTGTACTAAATTTCAACTCAATTGAATCATTTTCTGATTTTTTACAAATTTTTAAGAAACATACGCAAGTCATTCGATAAAAATTAAATGCTGATAATGAGATGAAACTTAGGACATACAGGGTGTTTCATATAAAGTGTCCACCAGAAAAGGAGGTGATAGTAATCCTCAGAAGTAACAAAAAATGTCCTATAATATAAACCCTGATCTCCAACCGTTTTCCCACAAGGTCAAATTTAATATTTTAAAAAAATATTTGTCCTCACATCATAAAACTGTTAATAGGGTTTTAACTGTTCAAGCTAGAAAGGCAAAATTGGTCTCATTAGAAAGCTCAGTAAATTTCCTAAAGGAAAAACTACTAACTATGGCAAATATTTTGAAACTACTGCCCAAAATTTTGCATGAAACATGATTTTTTTAAAAAAATGAATTTTATGGAATTTTTGTAGTAGGGCATTAGAGGAAGTAAGAGATGAGCAAAAGTTCAGCCAAGAACGGAAAAAACTTCTCTTATGACTGCCCTTTAAGAAAACGTAAATATTTGCATACATTCAATAGTCAAAAATGTAAGCTATTGTTGCTAGAAGTTGCAAAAACTGATCATTTTTGTCGTATAAAAGTAAAAATAATGTGTTATTTTAAGAAAATATTTTATTTTCGAAAATAATTTAATAATACGATTTTTAGACTCTAGAAGGTAAAATAAATCTATTTCATTCTTACACATTTTTCTCTAAAACCACTGTTTTCCCTTGCTTTAGAGATTTTTAATTATTTTATGTACCATGTAATTAACATTGTAGACATATGCAAAAATGCCAAAAAAATATCATTTTTTCCAACTTCTAGGAAGAATGGCTTAAAATTTTGACTATTGAATGTATAAAATTATTTAAATTTTCTTAAAGGGCAATCATAAGAGAAGTTTTTTCCGTTCTTGGCTGAACTTTTGCTCATCTTTTACTTCCTCTAATGCCCTACTACAAAAATTCCATAAAATCAATTTTTTTTAAAGAATCATGTTTCATGCAAAATTGTGGGCAGTAGTTCCAAAATATTTGACATAGTTAGTAGTTTGTCCTTTAGGAAATTTACTTAGCTTTCTAATGATACCAATTCGCCTTTCTAGCTTGAATAGTTAAATCCCTATTAACAATTTTATGATTGTAGGTCAAATATTTTTTTGAAATATTAAATTTGACCTTGTGGGAAAACGGTTAGAGATCGGGGTTTATATTATAGGACATTTTTTGTTCCTTTTAGGGAGTACTATCACCTCCTTTTCTGGTGGACACTTTATATGAAACACCCTGTATGATGGTCTTATACATGGCTAGATGCGTGCCAAATTTATACAGATCGCATCATTTTTCCGCGTTATATGATTTTTCAAAATTTTTGCTGAGTCATTATTGCGGGTTAATGACGTCATAAAAAATATTTTCCGAATAGTACAACTGCATCAGTAGACTGATTTTTGTACAAAGTTTCAACTCTCTAACATAAATACACTAAGAAACAGACACACACACACACACAAATACAGACAGACAACTTTAGTAAAACCACTCAGGAGGCCTTAAAACACCTGAAACGGATAATTCCGCCCGTTATTGACCAATCTTTTTGTATTATTACGTTTTGCAACAGTGAAAATGTCTCAGTTTAATAATTAATGCAAATAGTAACCTATTAGAATTTGAGAACAGTAAAGATATTTCGCCATCATTTAATAATATAGATTAGGGTCATTCCACGTGATAAAAACACGTGATATCTCCAATCTTAATATAATTTGGCTGACAGGAAGAAAAATTCCAGATTTTTGGCTTATTTGGTGCAGCCATATTGCCGCTATGGGGTGGTACATTTTTCAAAATATGTGATTTTCCAAAATTTCTTTGACTACAAAATTGGCTGTATCTAAAATTTTGCATAGGGTATGATTTTAATTTTTGTGGTGTTTGAAAGCTTAAACTTGGCCCTATCAAATAGTTTTTGATTACTTTTGGATAATTTAGTTACAAGTTTTTATTATGAGCAAATATAAAATAAAAATGCTAATATCTCAAAAGCAAATTTTTAAAATTTTTGAAAAAATTCCTAAAAAAAGCTGAAACTGTAAGTAAAATGTCCACAAAGTTTCATTTTGGGATTGCCATGTGATTGGAGACAGCAGCGCATAACGTGTGTCAAGGTATGTCAAACAGTAAAAAAGTTAAAATTTATCACATAATTATTGACAGAAATTGCGAAATCAGTATTGCAATTGCAACTAATTATCTAAAAGTATGCAGAAACTATTTGATAGGGCTAAGTTTAAGCTTTCAAATGCCACAAAAATTAAAATCATACCCAATTTTAAATATATGCAGCATTTTAGATACAGCCATTTTTGTGATCAAAGAAATGTTGAAAAATCACATTTTTGAAAAATTCACCACCCTACAGCGGCAATATGGTTGCACCAAATGAGCCAAAAATCTGGATTTTTTCTTCCTTCTTTAGTGCCTACCTGTCTGCCAAATTATATTGAAATCGGTGAGATCAAGTCTAAAATTGTAATTTTTGTGTTGATTTGACATGGAATGACCTATTAAAAATGCCTATAGCCACTTGGTCAAGATTTTGTCATTCCAGTTGTCGTTTCAATTCGGAATTATAGTATTGGATATTGTCAGAACGTTTATCTTGAATATAATATAAATTAAAATTCAGAAAATTTTAAGTTTACAAAAGTTTACCAATGCTATCACACCCTTCAAAATCAAAAGAAATTAATCGCTGATATTTAACATTGTTTTCTGCACAGTTTTTTCTTTTATATCCCCTGGGTTATCCCAAGAATATCCTTTATATCAGCTTTATTAAAAGCTAAAAGCATTAAATATATACAACCCTTGTTTCTATTCTCGGATATGCTGGGGGCGGCAGAGTGTCGGAGTGGCCGGGGGCGTCTGAAAGCCTTCCAATATTAAACTGTATCAACCTTTTTTACGAAAAATAATAACATTTATTATACCTTTCTGAGAAATAAGATATAACCTAAAAGAAGTTTATCTATAGCTTAAAACTAATTTTTATACCTAATGATTATTATTAAAAATATATAAGCAATTATCAGTGTTTACATTAATTTTAATAAGATTTTTACAAATTAAATAATTCATAAAATAACTTGAATAAGGCATTTATTACTCCAAAATTTTGAAGAGTTAAACGAGATGCATTTAATTTTATTTTCTTTGCGTTAGTTACATTTTTCAATTTTTTTAACAATGAGCTATAATTATACAATTCTTGGATACTTAATGATACAATATAAAGGTATGGTCATACAAAGAAATTTATCCCTTTAATTCAAAATTTGAACATTTTAATGATGCATTCATTCTCATATGAAACAAATCAATCCACAGTTTACCAATCAGTATGAATACAACCTGAATCCAGATCTTAAAATCTTTTATTGTCAGGATTTGCCGATGATCCGGTAATACCCAGGGTTTTGAAAAGTTCAATAGCAGTAGTACCGCCGCAAAGTCAAACATAAATTATATTGTTAATAAAGGAAAAAAAAATATAATTAATGAAGGAAAAGAGCTGTATTTAATATGAAGATGATTTATTCAGACAGAACTGATTCTAAAATTTTTAGGATGAAAAAATTGCTTTTCAAGATAATAGTAAATACGGTTCAGTGATTGACCCTACAATCACCAATTAAAGCAATGATTTAAATCAAGTCTATCAAGAGTAGAGGGAAATCTACTACAAAAGTCGTAATTACTATCAAAAATAGTATATTATGCTACTAGGCAGCAAAATGGAATTTTGCAGACGAGTTTTATAAATTAGCCCCCGAGCCAAAGGCGAGGGTGGGCTATGGAAATTACCTGCAGAGGCGTAAGCCGAGGCAGGTAATTAATTGCACGAGTCTGCAATGTTTCCTTTGCTGCATAGTAGCATATACTATTTTATCTACTAACGGCAGAAAAAATACACAAGAGATTATTTTAAATACTTGCTGCGAGATTTTACTTTAGGCAGTAAAGACTGCTTTGAAGTAGATGCAACGCTGACAATATCAGGTGGAGTGTGGTCCAATAACTCGTCAATATCAACAATGTTTGTATCTTTATTCACTTCACTGTTGTTCTCACTCATTATGTTTTAGTAACTTAACTTTAGTTTACAGATTTAGTTTTTGATAACGTTCTATTTTTGTAACTTTATATACTTGAAATGAAATACAAAATCTGACGACTTAAACATTAAAAATCTGCCGATTCATAAACAGCTGCTAAATAATTTAATTTAATGCCAAAATTATCAGTGTTGCCAATTTGTTTCCAAAACATTATATATTATTAGATAAACAAATGTTAAACATTTAATAATAATATCGTAATTTTTAAGTAACAATAAAGAAAGTTACATACTAGAAACAAGCTAGAATAAATCATAGTTTACAAAATAAAACAATACCGAAATTCACTCAATAATTTGTAAAATAATAACCTCCGTTCATTCATTTCCCGCCTAGGGAGTATTGACTTTTTTCCCATGTTATTTAAATGAGCCATAACTCCCTAGTACTTTTTTCATTACCAAAACATTTTGCGTACTGTTTTAAAATATTTTCCGTATTGTTTGACAGTGTAGGTAAAATGACATTTTGCAGCTTAAAAACAGTCCAGTAATGGCTAATTTTGCTGCCGTGAGTAGATAAAAATATTAAAAAAAGACATAGCCGTATGAATTTCATTGTTAAAAGGCTTTGGTTTGGTTCTAAATGCACTGTACCTGAATTTACTTCTGCTTTATTTTTAAATCTGGTTAAACAATAATACAATTTTATACTCGATAGGGAACCTGTAAGAATAGCCGAATCTATTATTTTAGATTCGCTGGGAATTTTTAATCATTATTTATACTGATAATTATTATCTTTTTTAAATTTTAGATTAAATGACTATTTTATATTTATAAAAAAAATGTAGACAAAAATTGTATAATTTAATAATTATTATTAGTTTTGATGTATATATGTGATTCATACGTAAATGTTGTTACTATTGTATTATTTTAAATTAAATTAATACGAAAATTCTCCTTTTGAAAACCAGGTTGTTGTGACGTCATTGAACTAGTTTGCTAAACTTTACACAAAAATCGGTACAGTTTCGGATTACAACTTTTCTCCGGGGAAAATAAGTACATTTAAGTTTTTGAGGTTCTGAATTGAATGAACCCGGTCCAGAGTCAAGATGACACTCTAAGTAATAAAAAAACAGAAAAAAAACGAAAAAGACGGTTTGAGATTGACCTACCCCATAACCACCTCTACACAAAACAAGAACGATGAATTATGCTACTGCGCAGGTTAATAATTATCAGAAATTTAAGCGAGAAATGGAACGCTGCGCAGGGATGTGCGCATTTCAAAGGAAATTCACTGCGCTTTCGTATCAGATTTTTCCCTCAGTCTATACTGTCTATTCCCACTAATATCTCCTTAATTTCTATGCCACCTTAAATAAACGCACACCAGATAAGTTTATTTTATTAGGTAATTATTTCATTCGGCAAGACTACTCATTTATTTTCACAAGTTTTGAGTATTGATGCTTTTAAAAAATCAAATTTTAAATTTAGGATTGTGCCACCGTAATCTTGCTCTTTATTTGTAAAAAAAATTGGATCCGCTGTTTCAAGTATTTAATATCTATTTTGAATTGAAGATTTTAAGTGGAGATATTTTAATATCACTCTAAAGGGATCTAAATGTATTATATTACATCCATAGTATATTATCAAATATCATAAATAAATATTTCAATTTTATTTATAACTTTAATTATTAAGATAATTAAATTGTTTTTATTTTTTTGTTTCAGGTACGTAGGAAATGGCTAAATATGACTTTTTATTTATTCTCAAAATAGGTAAAATATATATTCGATGTAATTATTAATAAATAGATTATTTAAGATGAGCATCTTTTTAAATAGGAAATTTGCTTATTATTCAGTTATTAATTTTCCTATTTATATTGTAGGTATATATGAAAAGTATTGTGTTGGCAGTGAAATTTTCAATTTCACCCGAATCATTTGTTTTAGATGTTTTGAAGACCTAAGTTTTATCACATTTTTGTCTGTCTATGTGTGTGTGTGTGTCTGTGTGTGTGTGTTACCATTGTTGCTCCCAGTATGTTTATGCTAGAGAGTTGTGCATCTATCTTTAGGTCTAGTTGTGCGATCCGAAAAATAATTTTTCTATGACGTCATGAATGACTCATCAAAGTTTCATTTAACGAAAATGAAATTTGGCTCGGGTGTAGTACCTTGAAGGTATTCATTGCAGAACCAACAAATATGTCCAAGACACATTTTATAATAGCATTAGTTATATTTTTTTCGAAGGACATGTAAAATTAAAAAAAAACGTTTAAGATCAGAAATATAGTGGATGAAGTTGAACTTTGACACAATAGAGTATTTAAATTTTTCCAACACGAACATGTTTTGCTTAAAAAATGAATAAATGTGTTTAAAAAAATATGTTAAGCTGTAAAAAAAAATTAATAATAGTCGAAATAAGCATTTAAAGAAGAGGAGAAGGGGAATGAGTGAGAGAGTGGGGTGAAAACGGAACGTTCTAAAGGTTGGGTCGTTTAACGTACAGATGGGAGATTTAGTTAGAAATATCGTAAGGTGTAAAAAGTAAAGAAGACTGAAACAAAACGATTCCGTGTTCCAGGTAATACAATGCCTAAGGGACGTGATGACTACAGCTGTCAGTATCATTTTTTGACAGTATAGAATCAAATCTTATGAGTGTTGCTCTAGTGAATATTGTACTATACGGCGTATTCTTACGTATGACGTCTCACAAGCAGTCGAAGACGTTTTCCCGCCAAAAGAACATGTTTAAATATAATTTTCGTTTTTTCCTCTATCATCAAAAGTATAAGTTTTTTCATTCTAATATTTTACAGGATGTTCTTTTATATAAAAAAAAATATGCAATTATTCTATTGAATAAATCGTGCCGAAGTATCAATTCTTCTTCCAACACACAACGCGTACACAAGTATACTAAGTTTCATTTCAATTCGGCTAGTATATCTACGCTTTTTACCGGATCTCTTTTGTTATAGAACGTCGAGCATGATAATAACGCGGACGGGTTACCGCTAGAATTAAAACTGATCTTTCTTGGCAGAGGAAGAGCAAAGCGAGACCGAAGATGTACTAAATTATAAATGAGGCGTTTTTCATATTCTGAGGACGTGCGAAGCGGATCCGAAGTGGTAAGGATTAGCTTAGCAAATCTAACAAGTTACAAAGAAAAGAAGTGGATTTAAATTGGTTACAAGACGTGAAAATGTCATTACGAAATTGGGTGTCCTATTTTTTAGGAATAGGTCCATTGTACTATTTTTTTTAGAAAAGATCCTTTATTAAATCAAAAGAAATACAAATCTCAATTAAAATCCTACCTATAATATTATCGGGTTGTCTTTTATAAATATTAATATTATATTTAACATATATATATTTACTCTTACATTACTCAGTATTTAATTTCTAAAGTTCAAATAAATGCTGTTTTAAGTTATTTTTAAAAGATAAATGTATGCCCTATTTTTTCCTAGGGTCCTATTGCTCTAGTTTATATGAAAGATATCAAATAAAAAGGTCTGAACTCCTTTCAATGTACAAACCAGGCCGTGAATAAACTACTATAAAACAGTATATTTAAATTATTGTAACTTTTATCGACCCGTTTTGTATTTTACAAAGTACATGATTATATGATGATTACATACATACATTTACATGATGACATGTATATATGCATAAATTGTACATGATGACATGTATGAATACATGTACATGATGATTACATATATACATTTACATGATGACATGTATGGTTACATGATGATTATATGCATAAATTGTACATGATGACATGTATGAATACATGTACATGATGATTACATACATTGTACAATGACATGTATGATTACATGTATATGATTATTACATACATACATTGTACATAAAGAATGACATGTATGATTACATGTACATGAGGATTACATACATACATTGTACATAATTTACATAACTCCTACATTACCAGAATGATAAAGAAATACCAGTATATTCTGTCAGGAATGCCATATCACTTATCTTTTATAAAATATACATTTTATTTGAAATTAAGCATTTTACATCTGTTAAAGAAACTTTTGCTTAACTTGTAACTTTTATAATTAATTTTCAACTTTTCCTGTTTTTCTTGTATTTTCTACATTTCATTGTCGGTTTTTACTGTTTATTAAACTTTGTGTTCAAGTTTTTATTGAAGTGTAAAAACAAATAGCGTAGAATTACATTTCATTGTTGCTTTACGAATAGTATTATACCATTAAGGGTTTTCCGCTTGAAATATAGATAATAAATTCTTAAACCAAAATATTAAGTCATTGCTTTTCCTCCTATTTAAATTATGCAGCGTTTTAACTATTTAAGGTTCAAGGTCGAAATTTAAGAAGCTCGCTTCTAAAATTTCTAACTATTCGTTGCATCAGTAGTTAATGTATACATTTAAAATAAGGGTGAAAATAAACGAAAACTGGTGCTGTCGCAGTTTCTGTAGATTTTTATCACTGATGAAGGACTACCAACCTTTTTAAAATCCAAGCGGTCAAGGATTGAAAATGACTTATATTATAGTTCTGTATTATCTTAATACTTTATGGTTCTTAGAGAAATATAACAGTCGCCAATCTTAACTCTCCGCTGCGTGGTAGTTAAGTCCTCTTGTCGAACCTCACCCGACATGAACACAACTGTGCCAAAGGATCTTGGTTAAGGGATTTGAATAAGAAGGATTCTGAAAAGGTATGGACGCCGTTGGGCTGCTCTTAAAGTGAGAGTTAAAATGAGGCAAGTCTGGAAAAGACGTATAAACCACCCTCTGGGCCAGTTTTACGTGTAAAATCTTCTGCCATATTCTGATCCGAACGTCCTCGGTGTTTATCTGGTACACACGAAATTCAACGAATAAGAATAAGGAGCTTGGCTCTGTAGATATGTCAGGAATAAATAAACTACTCTTGTATAAATATTTATTTTCTCCTTATTAAAACACTCCACAGTATCATTTTCTCCAATTAGCCCTCTAACTTAATATTTATTTAATACATTTATGATATATTTATTTTCTAATATCAATATCACAGTAGTAAAAAGTGATGTAAAACCCCCTTATCCATCTCCTCTGCACTCTGACTAATGTCTCAGATTGTAAAACCCCCTTATCTATCTCCTCTGCACTCTAACTAAAGTCTCAGGTTGTAAAACCCCCATTTTCATCTCCTCTGCACTCTGACTAATGTCTCAGATTGTAAAACCCCCTTATCTGTCTCCTCTGCACTCTGACTAATATCTCAGATTGTAAAACCCCTTTATTCATCTCCTCTGCACTCTGACTAATGTCTCAGGTTGTAAAACCCCCTTTTTCATCTCCTCTGCACTCTGACTAATGTCTCAGATTGAAAACCCCCTTTAGATAACGCACCCAACATGTTAAGGGAAATCACGGAGGAATACCACCCTTTTTAGTATATCATTTTTTATCATGACACCTTTACCAAATGAGATTTTTGTCTCTTTTTTAAGAATTAAAAGTCATTTTTAAGAATTAAGTTAAAGAAAAGGAAAAAGTACTAGATGACAGTTTAACCTTTATTATATTAAACGTCAACATTGACCGCAAAAATCGATCTAAAGGAAGGTATTGTAAATAATGATGTCGATACAAATCCCTCTGATCGTCGCAATACATCAAATTTATTATTTTAAATGTATTCATCATTTTGAATTATTTATTCTTTTATTCGAGGTTTTGATACTTCAAATCATCACAATAGAGTTTGTGGCTCAAACCCCCTTCTATCTATACTGTTTATTTAAAAGAAATATCAATTTTGATGAATGATCTGGACTTTGGTTTTATATTCTATAACATTCGTAGTATGGTGTAGGTTCCCTATTAAAATAATTGAATATGGAAGGAGGCCTTTCATTATTATTACAATCTCCCTCCCAACCCTAAGCTTAGAGCTATCAGTCAATGTCAGTTTTATGACAAAGTGTATCGGACCTTTTTATTTATTTATGGTTTTATTATTTTTTTTTGTCGAAATATATGCGGGGTAATCCATACCGGGGTTTACGTTTTTAGATTGGCGTGAAAAGACAGCATAATTTTCCAACTTTTTAAACTTTTCAAATTAAGGAGTAATAAGTGGAACAGTGACAAAATTTAGACAAGACATTACTCTTCCGCTATATGGAGGGGCCATCCTATCAAAATATTAAAATCTCCAGTTCTATGCAAAATATGGTAATGAAAATGGTATTGACAGTGTAACTAAAACTATTAAAGCATAACAGGCTTTCAACCATCTAAAGGTCATCATCAGTGCCGGTGAGATGTTAGGATGCTAGGTTTTGAGTCTTTTCTTATTTTTGACTGGTATATAAGTCTTATACCAGTAAACAATAAAAAAAGACTCAAAACTTTACATCTCTAGCTTGCTTCCTAACATCTCACCGGCACTGATGATGACCTTTAGTTGGTTGAAAGCCGGTTATGCTTTATTTTAAATAAATAATACATCAGTGGAGAGACTTATTTTATTATTCTGATTATGATGAACTCCTCTAGCACTCATACTTTGAATCCTATATATTTTTATATAAACCTTGAGCGTAAACCAGGATGCGAACCCCAGACCTCCGTAGTGTCTAAGATCGGTATTATAACTGATGTTTAAACAATAAAACTTCTAAACACTTGGTGGGTATTATCTCCAAGATCGATAATTTTTTAAGTTTTAAATATTTTATAAATTTTAATGACTCTCCAGCTTCATTATAAAGAAAATAAAAATATAAATAAATAAATTGTTTATTATAGTCAAAGCTCCAATTATTTTATGCCATATTTTATGATTGTATATGGTATTATTTCTCAATTAGATAATAAAATTTTAATATTCACAAAATTGCAGCCCTAATAAAGTAGATACATCTGGAGGATTCGTTAAGTTTGAAAATTGTAAATTTTTTATCGCGGTTCAAATTTACGTTGAGATTTAATATGGTTTATGTTGGTAGGAGTAGTAAAATTACAACTGCGTTACCTACATAGGGTATATTATTTTATTTTCAGCTATTATGCTGCTAGGAGCTTTTCTTCAGAAACTATTATATTGCTTTTGAATATCTGTATTGAACAAGTTTTATTTCAATATTTTACGACCATGTAGGTTTTATGCGCTTGAATTGGAAGTCGTAAAATATTTTTTATTCTTTACTTAGAAAATTAGTGGTGGGTATAGATTGGGTAAATGTTAGAATTACTCGGCTGTGAATTAATACTGTGAAATGTTGAAACGTAATAATACCTTTATAGCTTGATAGTATCGAATTTTATATAAGAATGACGCTATCAGTGGTGCAGTAACAAAAGCCTGACTGGTTAAATTAGAATTATGTCATGCAAAATAGAATATTTGCATATTTTCTGTTAAAATTATTAAATAAGTCTTTAAACATTTTTGGCTGCGTCAAAATTATTTTACTTGTCCTCCCCTACTATTGCAGGTATGTAGGAAAATAATTGTGTTGATCCTAAAATCCTGAAAAATTTATTATAATCGTTCGTTTTAGGCACTGTTATTACGTTATGAGTAGTTTTTATCATTCAGTCTGTCTGCGTTACGTAAGCTGTAGCATTACGACTATAGTACGACATACGGCTAAAATCAGTTGACATCGTGGGAATATAGTGTTAAGGAACCAATAAAGCCTGATTTGATATTGAGGGTGTGGTTTAACATCCAGGAAAAACCTCATAGGCTCCCTCACATTATTTTCCCATGCTGTCAACTGATTTTAGCCGTGTGACGTACTATAGTTCCTCAATTTATCCGTATTTTTTTAAAGACAATTCTTGTATTAATACCGCACAGATGTTACAAAACTCATAATAATGGAGACCAATATTCATTCAATATACATTTCTTTCTTTCTTTGAAATGTATGGGACAAAGAAATGCGAGTAGCTTGCGATGTAACTTGTCAGAGAGTAACAGGAATGAGGTAAGAGTGGAAGAGAATGAGAGAGGTTTATTGCGACGTTTATCTATAAAATGCGATAATAAGAAGGATTAAAAAACAGGAAGATGAAGTAACAAATAAGTCATAAATCAGTATGAATGAATGTGTAATTTGTATGTCTGTGTATGTATTTATATTTATGTATGCATTTGTGTGTGTGTGCGTATGTACATGTGTGTGGGTGTGTGAGTACGAGTATGTTCACATAAATAAAAACAAATAATCCAAAACTTTGATTAAAAATAGAACTATATTTCTAAATGAAATAAAAAAGACTATTAAATAAATAAGTCGTAAATAATTGATATAAGGATCAATCCATCCCAGTTAGATATGTATGTGTATGTATGTAATCATGTATGTGTATGTATATGTATACATATATTATTAAATATCGAATTATTATTAATATAAAGAATTTCATTCATTTTTTAAATAAATAACTAAATAAAGAAATTAAATTAAATTAAATAAATAAATTATAAGTAAATGCCAACCAAAGCAATGCAATGGCAACATGTACCTCCTAGTAGGTGACCACGGCTCAGGCCGATTTATAGCAGAAATATTTTTTTATAATTTTTTTATGAGTTTGAAAGTTAAATTTAAGTGTAAAATTATGTATACTTTTTACAAGAAAATATGTATTCTATAATTTTTGTATTTGCTATATTAAATGGTTATTATTATTATTATTATTATTATTATTCATACAAAACTATTGTCATAATTTTAAAATCGTTACTACGCCAATTCATTCGCGCTATTTTAAAGCTCAGTTAATGGAACGTTTTCTTTGTTTGGTAAAAAACTCTAAAAAAAATTGTTTTAAATGTGAATGTCGCTTGTCAGGTTATAATGCATAGTTATAATGCTTAGTCTGAAAACAAGCAAGTAATAAAGTGTTGGCTAAAGAAAACTCATTTCAAATAAAATCCGTTCGGGTTGCGGACCTCCGCTCCAGAATTTATCTTTCGGTTTTTTGTATTTAAATATTAAATATATCTAAACATTATATATACCCCTCCCTCTCCCTCGAAAGGTCAGCCATGTGGTTTATGCTTTTTGTTTGTAAAACTTATTGTATTTTGTTTTACATAAAAAAATATTTTCTGTAAGAGCTTACCAAGTAGGTTAAGTATGTGACATATGGAAATTTGTATTTAAAACACCCTAAAACAGTGATTTAAAAAATAAATACAAATTTAAGAAATGATTTTTATCTTGAAAAGTCTTTGACCAAATTTAGTAAATTTTAAAATGGGCAGAAGAAATGTTGATAGCAACTTTCAGAAAAATATTTATGATATACGAGTAATTTTTTTACTATACTTGACATTCCAAGGAGTTTTGCTTAAAGTATTTGTGATAAAAAACTTGTTTTTTTGTAATGCTTTTATTAAATTATAATTGATTTTACAACTAAATATATTTTTAATACCTATTGTTGTATTTGGTATTTTTTGTTTTTTATGCTAGAATGCATAGGGTTATTTTAGCGTTTCTTCTCTCTTGAATGCAACTGATAATCCCTAGGGGGGGGGGGGGTCATCCCTAGAACCCGTAGGGGTCATTTTAGCGTTTCTTCTCTCTTGAATGCAACTAATAATCCCTATATAGAGTTTACGCACACACTGCGACTAGGTAAGACCTTGTTACTTTTACTTTCTCCCTTACGGAACTGCACCTGTGACCAGTTATCTGTTAGTCCAGTATAAATATTTAGTATGACACACGGTTAAAATCAGTTGATGGCGTTGGAAAATAATGCGAGAAAGCCAATAAGGTTAGTCCTAGTTGTTAAACCTCGCCCATGATTTCGTATCAGACCAATCTTTTTGGTTCACAACACTATTTTTTCACACTGTTAACTGATTTTAACGGTATGCCATTCTATAGTTACTCTGATCTCATTAGTCTTATCTATCCCGCATTCTTCTAGTTTTTTACTTATCTCACCAGTTCATATAGTCTCATCATGTACTGGTTGTACTCAGTATTGTTAATCTTATTTTATATTTGTTTAAATTTAAACAATCCATCAACTTCAAATAAAGCCTTTATTTTTGGTAAAAATCTATATCTGATGCCCCTATTGTTAATTTATCATTTTGGTGAAAATGATCCAAAAGTGAGGTCTACTCACCCTCACTAACTTATCATTACCCGCATTTCTGTCAGTATTTAACTTAAAATGTTTTTTACCAAATGTATAAGAAATGCATCTTTTATGTGTTTTTTGGGGGGTCCAACGTACATCGCTACAACACATAGTGTTGAAAAAAAATAACGATAAATGACAGCTTTAGATTTGGTGAAATTTTCCTTTACCTTGATCATTTTCTGTAGTTTTCACACTTATATTTTATAAGATATTGTCAATGATGAAGTCAAGATACACTTTATCATGTGGCAAGATATATGCTGGAATATATTGGATAGGTTTTCCTCTATTAGACTCGCAGTATAATTTTATCACATACGAGCTAAATTCACTCTAGCTTTCAAAAGTTTGAACTTAATGTCTCTCTCCTAATGATCTGTTGGAAATAATCCAGTAAAAATTGCGTAGCTTTTCCTAATCAGTGCAAACCAGTAAAATCATTATTATTATACAATACATGCTGTCCTCATATAGTAAATTCATCCGTTTTATTTTAAGCGGTCACTCTTACAGCACTGACCATGCTCAATGCTTTTAAAGTTTTATGATACAAAAAATACATAGATATACTTATCGTATTGGAGCGAAACTTGGTGTACTTATTTATTTTGTAAAGGTATGCATTTTTACTAAATTTCATTTTTTTACCATTTTCTATTTTTTACAATTTTTTAAAAAACGTACACAA
Source organism: Microvelia longipes (assembly GCA_018340805.1). Lineage (NCBI taxonomy): Eukaryota > Metazoa > Arthropoda > Insecta > Hemiptera > Veliidae > Microvelia > Microvelia longipes. The sequence goes on along the minus strand of JACMZG010001913.1, from coordinate 17,962,367 downwards.
GTCATTTAATAAAAATTGACCTAATGCTGATAATAAGATGAAACTTGGCACATATGTTAGTCTTATACATAGTCACATGCGTGTAAAAAAAATATTTTCCCAATAGCCCAACTATAGCGATAGACTGATTTTTATCATTTTGATCGGATGTTACAATGATAACAGACACACATACATACAGACAGACAACTTTGGAAAAACCACTCAGGAGGCCTTAAGACGCCTAAAACGGATAGTTCCGGTTTCATCCCGATTTTAGGATTTCTTTACAAACACAATACTTTTCCTATATACCTACGGAAAAGTAAAAATGAGAAAAATTACCATTTTAGTTAACATTTGGCAAAAATGTATTTCTTTATATAATGCACAAGTATACAAAATTATATTTAAATACGGCTTCCATATCTATGGTTTTTATCGAACCACTCATGTTAAGCAGTCTCGAGTGAGATGCCTGGTCGGGTGACCGCAGGGATTAAAATAATCTCTCTCTTGTTTGAGGATGACAATGCGAGAGTGAAGGTCTACTAAATTATAAATTTAGGCGTTTTTTATATTTTTAGGATGAGCGTAGCGAATCTCAGATGAGATTCAACTTAGGTGAGGAAAGATTTTGAGGTACTTGTACTCGATTTTTTCTTTTTAACACAGTTAGTTAATAGAATTCTTTTTTAACTAACTTTTACTGTCTACAGGAATTTAAAAATGAAAATATATTTTTTCTAATCTTTTATTATTTGAGAAAGACTAATGGCTTAACATAAACTATTTGTGATTTCTCAAGGCGACGTTAACTTTTCCTTAATATAATTTTACCTAAAGTTTTAAGGTAAACTCAGAAAAGAAATGTTGTTTACCTAAAGTTGGTTTATAAGAAAGAAAAATACTCAAATTTTCTTTCTATGAAAATGTCATTTTTTTGTCGAATGAATAAGATTTATAAGAGGTGAGTTAAGTATAAAGTAAAGTAGAAGATTTTAAGATGGTCCCTGATATTTTACCCTAAGGAGGGTAAGTATGAAAAAAGAAAAATTTTACCCAAGGATTTTCCGCTACATTTCATGTCCAAAGTAGGTCTTGCACTAATGAGCCCCACAGTCTCTTATATTTCTAACCCCACGAGAAATGTTTCTTAAGCATAAATTTAGAGGAAAAAAGATTGATATAAAAGAAAAATAGAATATCTTGAGTTATTAAATATTTTAGTTTCAATTTTTTTATCTTGGATCAATTTTATATCAACTGAAGAAGTACGCTAATTACAAGTGCTAATTAACGTTTGGTTTGTAAACTGTTTTGATACCTATGTAAAAAATAGACAAATGCAAAAGCATTTTCGGAGTAAAAATTATTAGAGGATCCAACAAAGTTTCATAGTACAAATTTATAGAAATAGTTGTCGGAACGAATATTTTATAAAAACTTGTATTTTAAGACTTAATGCTTATCTTGACGACTTATAGAAAAATATTTTCAGAACAAAAAAGTAAAGTATCACATTACCAATAGTTAATCTTTATTCATTATAGCTATAGATTTCTTTAACACTTTTTTTGTTCAACAGCATCATAAAAGAATGATAGCAGTTAATCTTTGGATTATTAAAATGAATCTTATAAAATGGAGAAAAGCAATAAAGAAGAAAATGCAGAGATAAAGTTTGATGGCCTTTCTTGCTAAGAAATATCGCCTTCATTCCAATCCCATCTATTCTTTTCACTAAAAACGGAGTGAAAAGGGAATTTCACCAAATAGATGAGGACAGATATTGTAAAAAAGAATTTGATGCAAGTGTTACTTGTATAAAAAATTCCCTTTTCTAAATCAGACCCAGTGATACCGAATTTCTTTAGACCTTTGAAATGTACTGCTATTTTCTTAAAAAACGGACCTTTTTCTTTTTTAAACAACTTAAAGCTCTACGATTCTAGACTTGCCTTTAAGTTACACAAAAACCTGTTATTGATTCCTCGGAAAAAGTCAGATTTATCTTACTTATTTTTTTGTTGTAACACTTTCGTAAAATATTGAAAAGTAGAAAATGATAAAATAAGCTGTCATTGCAGAAAGATTAACAGATTCGACTTTTTTTGTAAATAAAATCTGTAAAAATGTATAATAGCTATAAATTAGATTACAAATCAATTTTATTAGATTATTCAAAACAAATATTTTAACAGAACTCTTGTGACCTGAAGTTAAATCTTGCGCAAGAATTACGCTATAGGGATAAGAAATATATGCAATTCTTGTGATTATATTACTTTGCATTTGCTTACGTCATCCTCAGAGTTATAAGAGTTGCAATGCCTAGGTTCTTATCACATCGAATTCTCTACAGTTCTGAAATAACAGGTATAAACTGCTTGTGCTGATGTATCTCTGAAGTCTGTTTGGCTGCTCTTAGCATATGGAAGTTCCCCGATGCTTTAGGTGGTGGTTTAAACGCGCTTTGTATGTCTTTAAATAATCTATACTTCAAATTAGCTTTGGTTGTCCTCGGAACATTAAAGGTTTCCAATTTTTTAGAGTTTCTTCTGAAGAAGAAACTACTCCCTTTCATGCCGTTTTTAAAGGGATGGAATTACTTAATACAGGAATAAAATGTTAATTGCCATAATAGAGACCTACATCAAAACAAAACCAGAATTAAATGTGAATTTAAAGAAATATTTGAGGACTGAATTAGGTTTACAGCTTCCATCAAAAGTTTTTTGGATTCCTTTACATTAAATACGTTTGTAGTTGTATTTTAATTAACACGATTAAATACTTAAGGTAAGAACTTATCAGTTGATTAACTTGCTCTATCGCATTAATTTATCTATTATTTTTTCATTTTTTATTTTTGGCAATCTATTTATAAAATCATTTATGCTGTCTCTTGTGTACAAAAGAAGCCGAATAAACATTAAATTTAAAATTTTATAGGTTCCAGTTAGGAGTAAAAATAATATTTATATTTTATTAAGCGGAGTTGTTTGCAATGGAATTCGATATTGTATATTGCTTCCATTCTCTAAAGTTATGTGGAAATATGAGGTATTTGCAGGATGTTTTATAAACTATTGAGAGGAGACTTGTTAAGTTAAACAAAAAACAAATGTGTGATGTCACATGAAATCGCTTTAGAACATAAAAAACCAATAGAAATGCTAATATGAAAGAAAATGGAATATTAGTGACAAGTACAATAAATATACCTTCCGAGCTCAAAGGGAAGTTGGACTGTAATAAATACCTATTAAAGCAAAGGCGAATAAGGTATTTTACTATATGACAGCCGAAGCACACAAAAATGTTACGTTTTAGTTAAGTTATTAAAAATAAAAAATAAAATGACTTATTATCGTGATAATATTTACAAAAATAATGGCATAACGAACAAAATCTTTAAAACTAATTCAAGTAAAGAGTTTACAGCGTAATCCCGTAAATTTTAAATATAGCTTTATCTTAAAAAGATTGTATTCACTGCAAGTTGAAAAAGCAATTAAAGAATCAGCTACCCTCGATACTTGCTGTTGTATCAACAGCAAGTATCGAGGGTTGCTGATTCTTCAATTATAGCTATATCTCTTTGACTGACGTGAGTAGGTGAAGACTATTTACCACCTTGATCAATTAGAACTGATCTTACTACTATTTTACTTTAGTAAGTGTGAAATAGTAATTGGAACGTTATGGTACTTTGGTGGAGAGAAGATAAAAGAAATTGTATTCTGCATTTATAATATCGTCTCTTTAAAACCAGTTGAAACAGGACCAGCTACGTTTACAACTGAGATGACTGAGTGTGGTATTATTCCGTGATACCATTAGAAGAGTTATCCCTCTACTTCACCTATTGATGGACTATTATTAATTGACCGAAATTGTAATTTGTTTGCTGATGTATTGTATATTTATAGTGGTGACAAAACAATTAATTTTATAGAAAAAATCGATTGATTTTAACTTTAGATGAATGATTTTTAAAAAATCAGATACATGATTTAACGTCAATGACGGAATGGTACCTTGGCAAAATGTGATAAGAGCTGTTTTGTTCTTTTTGCTACTTAAGTATCTTGAATCGCAGACGTTTTAACTCATTTATGCTACAAGTAACCTCAGTTCATAGTACAGCGGTTGACAAACGAGAGCGATAAAGGCTTGTTTCATAACATAAATCCGTCAAACTAAACAATTTATAATCGCATGGCATAACGACACCACTATAATAACACCCAGACTGTACTGTACTTCCCACAAGTATAAACTAAAATGCTAAAAGGAAACGCATTTGTTACTATTCTTGTCTGCATTACATACAGTGTTGGTAAAATAAGAGCAATATATTAGAATAACTTCAAAGGATCTATTTAGACTGTCGTAAGGCGGTTTTTAAAATATTGTGTGAGAAGTCGTAAAGCCTCTTGCAAAACAGATTGTCAATCCTCTCTTAATAAATTCAATAGCTTTTTATGTAAAGATTTGAAAACATATCTTTGGCCATTTCGTCAGGCATCATTTAAGTCGCTTTTGTCCATATGTCGTTGGACACTGTTTGTGAAACATCATTTAGACTTTAAATGAAATTGAGCACCAGTGGAGTCATTCATATTGGTAAAAGGAAAGAGTCTCTCCATAAAAAGAGACTCTTTTTGTAGAGAGACTCTTCTTTTTCACCCATCATTTAGACTATTTTTAACACTTTTTTTAGACTATTTTTATTTTTATTATCATTTAGACTATTTTTGGACTTTTTATGTAGAGACTCTTCTCTTTCACCCATCATTTAGACTATTTTTAACTTTTTTAGACTATTTTTATTTTTATTATCATTTAGACTATTTGTGGACTTTTTATGTAGAGACTCTTCTCTTTCACCCATCATTTAGACTATTTTTAACACTTTTTTTAGACTATTTTTATTTTTATTATCATTTAGACTATTTGTGGACTTTTTATGTAGAGACTCTTCTCTTTCACCCATCATTTAGACTATTTTTAACACTTTTTTTAGACTATTTTTATTTTTATTATCATTTAGACTATTTTGGACTTTTTATGTAGAGACTCTTCTCTTTCACCCATCATTTAGACTATTTTTAACACTTTTTTTAGACTATTTTTATTTTTATTATCATTTAGACTATTTGTGGACTTTTTATGTAGAGACTCTTCTCTTTCACCCATCATTTAGACTATTTTTAACACTTTTTTTTAACTATTTTTATTTTTATTATCATTTAGACTATTTTTTTTCTTTTTGTGAAAGGAAAGTCTCTCCACAAAAAGAGACTCTTTTTGTGGAGTGACTCTTCTCTTTCACCCATCATTTAGACTATTTTAAACAAAGCTTATTAGGTACTAACAGTTTTTAGAAAATTTCTTTAAAAAATTATAAGGCATTTTGAAAGACACAGACTGTTTGTGTTTCATTTCATTAGATTATTATTAACAAATTTCATTTGACTCTAACAGCGTTTAGAACATCTCTTATAATCAGTGAAACAACATACTGTAACAGATAGATTATAAAGCATCTCTTTAGACAATTGATATACATAGATACAGACAGCTCCTTGAAAATCTTTTATAACAAAATCATTCCTAAATGCCGTAATAAGACTCCAGCATTATTGTTAAAGTGCCAGTTTTGTATAATTATGTTTATAATACAAAAATGTTTTAGACAGATCTTATGCATTTTTTATTTATTTATTTACATATAGTAACGGGCGTATTCACCCCAATTTACAATTATCAGGCACAAGGAGCATTGTAACCATAAATAAGCTCTGTATTTATAAGTAGTTAAAATATACAATATGTCATTTAGGATATTATACCTTATAAATTTACGAATCATGGTCAGAACATCGGGTGTAAGAAGCATTGTAACCATTTATGGTTCTGATCAGAGTATTATTACTTTTTCTTTTAGAGAGGTTTAAATTGCTTTTGACAATATAAAAGTCCAATAGGTAGAAATTAAACGTCAATGTAGAAAGAAAATTGATATTATACGTATCGCTTATATTAGAAATATTGCGTTGCAGATATATCCACGTGATTTTCTTTTAAATTGCCAAAATTGAAGAAAGATATATTATGTTTTCATTTGTTATTTATGTTTTAGAACATGACAAGTATAAGAGATATTTTAAAATTAAAACCTAAATATTTATGGTTGCCGAAAATCTTGCCGTAGGAAAGTCAAACGTCTTATTTTAAAAATAGCGATGTATGCCCTTTAAATGATGATCAGTTTTCTAAAATGTTAGATAGTAAAATCAACTATAGTATTATTGCCACAGATTTAAATAATTTTAATATCAAAATATACATCTCAAGTAATAAATTCTTCCAACTGATAATAACACAATAACTGATTCTTCCAATAATATTTTCCAACTGCAGGATTAAAAATTCTGGCGCGGTGGTCCGCATGTCGGGCGAATTTCCTTTGGATGCGTGTTTCCGTGCTTTTTACATTATATAAGTTTACAACTAGTAAATAAATAATTTCGGCGCGGTGGTCCGCTGTCGGGCGAATTTCCGTGCTAAACAACCCATTTCTTGCTTATGCAAGAACCATGCCCATTGCGTGGTTCCGGTTCATGCTTTAGAACCTAAGCAGTTACTCAATTGTCAAGCACTGCTCGTAACTCATTTTGTCTGTATTTTCCAAAGGAAATGCGCATAATCATCCAGTTGTTGTACAAAACTATGCCTCTAAAATTAGAAGTACGCACTATTATTTGCACTAGTTTAAAGATTAGTTACTTATCTTTAAGGTTAGTCAGTTATCTTTAAAGGTTTTAGCGCATTTCCTTTGGAAAATACAGACAAAATGAGTTACGAGCAGTGCTTGACAATTGAGTAACTGCTTAGGTTCTAAAGCATGAACCGGAACCACGCAATGGGCATGGTTCTTGCATAAGCAAGAAATGGGTTGTTTAGCACGGAAACACGCATTCTAAATGAAATTCGCCCGACAGCGGACCACCGCGCCGAAATTATTTATTTACTAGTTGTAAACTTATATAATGTAAAAAGCACGGAAACACGCATCCAAAGGAAATTCGCCCGACATGCGGACCACCGCGCCAGAATTATTTTTAGTTGTAAACTTATATTAGGTAAAAAAACGATAAAAAATTATTGTCCCTACTAGGATTTGAACCCAGGTACTCTGGGTTTGAGAGCTCGCATCCAAAGGAAATTCGCCCGACATGCGGACCACCGCGCCAGAATTATTTTCTAGTTGTAAACTTATATTTAGTAAAAAAAACGATACAAATTTATTGACCCTTCCAGGATGTGAACCCAGGTACCCTGAGTTTGAGTGGTCGTATTGACTCCGGACCACTGGCATTCAACTCAGAGGCCCAAAAAACATTGAAAACAACACCCTACTCGAAATTTAATTTTCAACGACCGTAATGTTGGTTTTCCATATTTTTTGTGATTTTTTCGACTTTTTGGTAACTTAAAGTGGTCGTATCGTCTTCGGACCGGTTTCATTCGATTCAGCGCCCAAAATTACATAGAAAACGACACCCTACTCGAAATTTATTTTTTATTGACCTAAATTTTGGTTTTTGGTAATTTACAATGGTTTTTTTCGATTTTTAGGTCATTTAGAGTGGTCGTATCGACTTCGGACCGGTTTCATTCGATTCAGCGTCTCAAAAAACATAAATATTGACCTTTTTCGCGGCAAAAAATATTAACCCTGAATTTTAGGGTTCAAACCCCCCGGTTTGACTCAGCAAACCGGGTTAATGACGTCACAAAAACCTGGTTTTCAATAGGGTTCGTGTCCTCCCGAAGGTTGATTTTTGTACCAAGTTTGGTTAAAAAATATTAATCCGTTCGAAAGATAGAGTGTTTACAAGAAAGTGTCTAGAAATACATATATATATATATATATATATATATATATATATTATATATATATATATATATATATATATATATATATATTATATATATATATATATATATATAAAGTCTCGCGAAAATTTTTTTTTCGTCATTAGGGACCTCTGAAACGGATTTGTGTCGTGGTCCGAGGTTCGAATTCCGCCATGACGCCTATCCCATTAGCGAATTTTTTCCCAAAGGAAATTCGCTAATAAAGAGTTAGACCATGTAGAACGAATCTATCATGTGTAAATTGGCTCTAGTACCCGGTACTCTTTATGTACCTAATAGATCTTTTGTGCTTTAACTATTGTAGGGATTGTAGAACGTAAGTGAGTTCTTGGTCGGCGCTTATGTTTATTTGTATGTTCACGTGTTGAGTTTGTGTCTTTGTTTGTACATGACCCGATAATTGACGCAAAATTCTACTGATTTTGATAAAATTTGGTATACATGTAGAATTACGTTCTTAATGTGTGTCAGAACTGTAGATATTGTTTTCGGTCATATACAAAAAATATTTTTAAAACGCGGCCAATATGGGTAACCGTATAAAAATTATTATAATTTTTTATATAAAATTATTAGTACACGCAATCTAGCAAGCTAATTTTGAAGAGGGTTATAACTATTGTGATCAAACGTTAACCATTAGTAATGCAATACTTTGCTTCATTCCGTTGTTCTCAAAAATATTTTTACAAGCCAGATTAACTTTTGCAAGTCTCAAAATAAGGATTATGATAAAATGGCCTTACCAAAAACTTATTTACCGTAATTCTACCATAAATATCATCTGCACAATGACTGTACTTTAGGTTAAGTTTATTTTATACATAGGTATTGCAGCTTGTAAAAGCATTAATTTTATTCAGTTAATTAATGTTTCAATTAGCATACTTATTCAGCTTATATAAGTTCTACAGAGTTATAAGAAGATGGAGTTATATATTTAATAACTAAAAATATTTTTTTAATGTCAAACACTTTTTCATTTAAAAATGCCTTAGAAACATTTTTCAGGGGGATTGCAAATTATAGGAGGTTAAGGGGCTCATTAGTGTTTGCGTAAGTAGGTCTTGACCTACTTTGGACATGAAATGTAGTGGAAAATTCATGGGTAAAATTTTCTTTTTTCATGTTTACTTTAGAGCAAAATATCAAGGATTACTTAATTCGCCCCTTATAAATCTCATTCATTCAAAAATGGAATATTATGCTACTAGGCAGCAAAATGGATTTTCCCTGACAAGTTTAAGTTTTATTAAGTGGGCTCCGACCTGATGGCGAGACCAAGTTACGGGAATGCGACAGCACAAGAGCTGTTTGCCTTGAAACTATATTGCGAAGTAGCAAACAAAGAAGGAAAATATATATTTTCTTTCAATTTTTATTGATTAATACAACAAATAATTGTTACTTAAATAAGTGTCATAGCTAGTACAGTTGTAGTGGCTTGGTAAGACTTGTTAGAAAAATAGCCTAGTGGTTGCCCTCTTGCAATCTTTGCAAGACGGATTGCCTTTGTTATCATGTTAATATGCATTATAGTAAAGATAATGACTGAATAATAATAGGATGATAATAGTTAAATTATTAGAAAAATAAGCTTTCTTAAAATAATTTTCTTCTGAACACATTACCAAATCAATTCTAAGGATACATTGAATGGCTTGGTTTTTTGTCGTAATAAACAAAGATAAGGTTCTGGATTCCAAAATAAATTTGCCCCGTAGCAACATGAAGCAAATATGCTGCTGTGCAATTCTAATATAGAAACATTTATTTGGATTATTTCTTCTCTCTGATTTATTTTGTTTTATCTGATTTATTTAATTATATGTAATTTATTTCGTTCTATCTGATTTGATTTATTTATCTTCTATTCCTTCTTTCTTAGCTTTCCTGCTCAGACAAAGCAGCTTTTGTCTGGCAGTGAGGAACGTGTTGTTTCTGGTGAAAACTATAGAAACTTATAGTAAAGCCACGACGGCTTTTCTGTGGATTCCACATCAGGCATTTAAATGCCTGTGGATTTGACGCAAAATGCTTGCTCTATATGACTCGTAAGGTAGAACAGTATCTTCTATCTAAGGTAGTTAGCAAAAATGGCCAACAGCCTGGCCTAATTACTATTACTATATATATACTAAATATTTCCTCTTACAAAATTGTTGTAGGAAATTATTATATAATTAATGAGTTAAAGGACACTAAAGAGACTATTTAAAACTTGTTTAACGAATTTATTAGCTTCAATTTATATTATAATATGATTTATAATAATGTCATTATTATAATAATATTATCTTTTATATTATTTATTAATGTATAATTAAAAATTAATTATAATAATAAATAATTATTACAATTATTAAATTAAAGCAGCATCGAGCGTGTTCAGTGCCTGGGTGGATGACCGAGTGAAACTGATGAATTTATTACGATCTGAGGACGATCAAAGCGAGTTCGAATTAGGGAGAGTGACAGTTCAAATGATTCCGATATGATGAGAAAAAGTTCTACTGTACCCCGTACCGGTTTTTTTTAAGTTGAAAACATCTTGTTTTTAATTACCGTTTCAACGACTCGAGTATCTACGAGTCATTAATGTACAAACCAATTATTGGGATTCATCAGTTTTGAGCCAGAAGTAGTTTGGTAAAATAAGACGACAGTGGCGCATTCTTGTACTTGGCATGGGGAAATAATTTTAACACCGAATTTCACACTAGCGCCCCCTGTTTACTGGCTACGTAACTAACGTTTTCTTGTCTGAAATGCCATCTTTCTTGATCTATATATTCTTTGTTTCTCCCGTGGTAAGTTTTAAATCGCGGTGTGCTTTATTATTGTTACCTTTTGCTTTTTGGACAATAAATAATGTCCTACATTAATTGTCTCTTTAATTAAATTTAAAGCACCTCGATCGGTATAAATAAAAAATCAAACTTATAAATGAATCAAACAAAATAAATTAAGGTTAAGATTTAAATGACTAGAATTAGTATAACACATAAGATATATTACTAGAGGAGACATAGCCCATCTTAATACATTGACAGGCCTGAAATATTTTTTGAGGCTCTCAGGGGCTCTGTGTAACCTCATTGAAAAGTGAGTTAAGGTTATAATAAATCAATATATTTTGGCTTCCTGCGCATTAGTTGTGTTTTGATTTGTATTTTTAACGTTCTACTTTATAAGTTATTGTAATTTTGTACTAATTATTTGATTATATTTATAACCCAAAGTGATCAGGTTACTTTTTCGATGTTTCAAAATTTAACCTATAGGGCCTATATCTTTAGTGATCTCTATGGTATAACAGCTGTTTTCTTATGTTTTAAAATGAGCAGCTGTTTGCTTAGTCATGCTGCAAAACAGTAAGGTCAACATTTGTTTTTGGTATTTATTTGATCTAAACGTAGATTTTGATGACTTTAAATATTTATACTGGGACTTATTACCAAATAAACTTTTTATTATTTTATTTTAATTATTAATATTGATTATTTTTGTTTATTAACACAAATACTGCAAGTCATTTATAACAGTCATTAAGGTTTTATTGAATTTGTTCAATGAAAATTTATTTATGGAATATTTTAAATATTTTCCATCCCAAAAGATCAAATTAATTTGTGTCAAGTTAATTTTAGTTTAAAATTTCGTTTCATTTTAATAGAAATTGTAGTTAAGTTTGAAAAAATACATTATTTCTTCGGAAGGGTTAAAATTTAATTAAGGAACAAAAAACAGTTTACTTAGCAACCTGTCGGGTAAAAAGAGTGAAAAGTGATGCAAGTTTTTAAGTTAAATGATTGATTAGGGTAACAAAATAACTAGTAATTCTCTTGGGAACTCAGAAAAGTTTGTTTTAGATACCATGGGCTAACTTTAAAAACAGAACAGACTCTAGGGCGATGCAGGGAATGGACCAATTTCCCTTGGAGCTGGGATTTTCCTGAAGCCATGTCCCCTTTTTCCCTTTGAAGGGTCCACGAAGGACCTCTTTGCATATTAACACTTAAAACACGCCCATCTTTTAACAGAACTTGTTTTAATTACTAACTCCCTCGTGATTTTCCTGGTGACAGAGTTCTTGACAGCAGATATGCAGAACAGGATATTGCAAGTCATTCTGATTTTATCTTTGCTTATAGATTAAATTGAATAATGTATTAGGGGATCTTGGTCAACAGTAGATAGAAACAAACACAATATATACCTACATACGGTATATATGAGGAAAAGTTTTTGACGAAATCAAAAATAGATAGTGCTGAGAATATATAGTATTATTAGTTATGGATAATATAGTTTTATAGATAGCTGAAGGTATTATTACGTAACGTACAAAAAATAATTGATCAATAAAGTAAGATAATCCGCAATATGATTATATATTTCAATATAAGTATATAATCCAATATAAGTATATAATCCAATGTAAGTATATAATCCAATATAAGTATATAATCCAATTAAAGTATAAACCCTATATAAGTATATGTATACATATATTTTACATGTATATAACATATTTATAAATTTGCTATACGATTTGCACTTCCTCACATGTAAATAGATTTATTTTATTCCTAGCAGTCTCATATCCAGGCACTGACCTCGATCGATGTAGCTTAACTTTGAAATTCCCCAAAACCCGTAGATAAACTTGCCCCATTGTAGCGAACATGCGTGCCAAATCGCAGATCGATCACATTTTTAAGTCATTTATAGATTTTTGAAATTTTCGCTGATTCATTTTTTGGGTTAATTACGTCAAAAAAAAATATTTTTCGGACAGCACAACTAAACCTAGAGATTGATTTTTATACTAAGCAACTCTTTAGCATAAATACCCTGCCATTATTTACTTATGTATATTATATAAGTATATATTTGACTGATTACATTTTTATGAAAAACCAATGAGACAAAGAAACAATTAAATTTTTAAGAAAATTCTATGACACAAACAACTAATTCAATTTTTAGGAAAATCCAATGAGACGAAGAACAAATTATTTTTTTTAGGAAAATTCAATGAGACAAGGAACTAATTCATTTTTTAGAAATTCCAATGACACGAAGAACTAAGTTAATTTTCAGGAAAATCCAACGAGACAAGGAACTGATTAGATTTTTACAAGAATTAAATGACACGTTAAAGTAATTTGATTTTAAAGAAATTTCAAGGGGTCGAAAAACTGATTTTGAATCAAATTTTGCAAACTTCTAAAAGGAACTTAGAATTTATAAAAAATGCAAAACTTTGTTTTCCTTAAATAAAAAAGTTCTAGAGATAATTTTAAGTGTCCAACTTTATCCAACTTTAACGCTGAGAGAATCCAATATATTTCATTTATATGTGAGATAAAGCTTGGCTCTGTATTTTTAACATATTTTATATAAATGTGTGCGCATTTTTATTTTGTTTTACCTAATAAATTTGGAAAATAGAATTGAAAAGAAAATTATAATCTAGTTTGAGACCAATCAATCTCTGCCAATATTTTCCTGTATATCTGTTTTTCGTAATTCAAGTCTTAAAAAGGAATACGGTGCCTGTATCGACATCCCCCCCACCTCCTAGTCAAAACCTTAAATCCGAAACCCATTTTTATTTTTAGATGGAATAAACACTTGAAGGGGGTTTTGGAAAAATCTTTGCACTCCGGTTCGGAAGGGTTTTTTTTATTTTCTTCATGCTTTATTTGATATCGCGAGTTAAAAGAACTCACTTAACAACTACATTAAAGTCTTGAGTTTTTATTTATTGCTGTTCATATTCTTGTTCAAAAAGGAGATCAATAAATAACAGATGTATTTAGAATTACTTATAAACTCTACTTGAATTTGATGATCAATTTTTTATTTTGAGTGCTTGTACGGGTTAGAACTAAAACATTACTTTTATCGCATTGAGCAGTGTTTAAAAGCATTACTGGCCATGAAATGTAGTTTCAAAGAAGTACATTACTAAAACTAAACTACTTAGTTTAGTTTCTTTTAGTTTAGAATCCACATAGATGCAAGTTTTATAGACTTTCTGTGGTTCCGTAGTTATTTCATTTAGAGCGCAAGGAATTACTTATTCCGCATTTCCCTTGAAATAAATATAACAGAAGTCTTCGACCGTTATTTCTTGATTTTCTACTAATTTTAATTTCATGGCATTTGCCTTGTCTTTAGAATCTTTATCCTTTAGGCTACTTCACGAGGACCTTGTTTATGCTTGTCATGGCCCTTTTGTCGCCACTCCTTGTGTTGGGATACTAGAGGACAGTAGACTGGGGATAGACAAGGAACCAAGGTTGGAGTAGAGAATCTATTCTCCAACTAACTCCCCACCTCTTAACATCATTAAACCAAAAGGGTATCGTAGTGGTCATAGTTCTATAAGTATACACACTCACACACATATATATTTATAAATTATATTTGTGCTACTTCGCATGGTCCGAGTAAGCTGAAACAAGCCCTAATCGATTTACTGCCTCAAAACTTTTGTAAGACGTATATTTTTGGGGTATCAAGGGGCCAAACGGAATCGATCTTCCTTCCCTCTCTACTTCCGTCATCTGAACTACTTCATAAGCATCATTTTGATGAAAATTCACTAAAATAGTCAAAGTTAGTTATATGTTAATAGTTAAATTAATGGTAAGCAAATAGCAAATGAGTTTTAAAAGTTAATATTACCGTTGACTACCAAGTATGTTAAAGGTCATTTTAGAAAATAAAACTTATGAAATATTTTATAAGGGTAAGTGAAGAGATAAATTATTCATAATCGCCACTGGTTTCCATATTCTGATTTGTATAGCATCAAACTGTTCATTTCTTTAACAATTTTTATCTGCTTCGTGTATCAGACTTAAGTGCTTATATGTATATAAATGTGAAACAAAGTTGAGGGTTTAAGTGCTTATATGTATATAAATGTGAAACAAAGTTGAGGGTTTAGGTCTTTTGGTGGTAGATACATCAATGTAGATGATAAATTCGACGATTCGCTTCCACTATGGAAAGCATCTTCAGGGTTTTAGGACATCATTGATACATGCACTTTGAAACTGAACTCAAGATTGAAATTCAGGCTTGTCCAATTTATCTATCTATCCCTTATTACATCTGTCTCAGACTTTGTCTTTGAGGATGAAGATTGTTGCTATGAGAAGGGATAGTTGGGTTTAAAGGTCCAAAATGACGAAAGTAACAAAACAACATGAACATAATTAACTTATAGATTTCTACTATTATTTAATCTAAAATATTTTCAAATAATAATTCCTGGACGATTAGAATAAATAGGATGTTTGCAACTATGATGAAAATGCACACAATTTCATTTAAGTCTTTTAATGAATAATTCAAGGAAAATCTCGGTTTCGGGTTCAGGGTTAAATAATTGCTTTTCTGTTTTTAGTATAAGGAGGGAAGAAAAGTTAAATAACTATCCTTGATCCTTCTTTACTAGAATTGATAAGGAAAAAGAAAAATTTAAATACAAAATGAAGCTGAAACCCCTATTTGGTTAAAAGAAGAAGATGCAAAGAAATTGGGGAATTAAGGAATTCATTACACCAGGTATCTCGTGATCTCTGGTTGTTATTTTGCCCCAGAGACTTGTTATTTTGCCCCTGCTGTTCTACTTCCTCTTGCTTCTACTTACTTTCTACTTAGAGGGGTTAAGTTACAAACCCCTCTATGTTGGGCAACTTTTGCTCGTCTTTCCTGTAAGATCTCTTGCTTAAGATCTTTCCTACCCTCTCCTCTGATAAAAGGTCCAAAACGTTTTAACTGTGACCCACTTTTTACATCTTAGTTTTTCTTTAATCTTAGTTTATCTTTAAACTTGAAAAAATACTAGTTGAATTTTAAGTTTTAAGTTGAATAGAACCTAAATGACATTCTTAGCATAACAAGGTTTTGTTATTCTAAAGAACTTCTTTAAAAAATAAATAACAACTTAACTAAACAATTTTTAGGAAAACAATCTGAATTAAACATAGTGGTGGAAACATAAGAAATACGTTTGGTTAATGACGTCTCCTGGAGACCCAGATTAACTAGGACTCCATACTAAACTACCCAACCGTAAGCAATTATAATATTTCGTTATAACAGATCCCATCTCTATATATGGTTCACCTTTAATTATGAGTAGGTATCAGTAAATAATATGGACAATCTTTTGCTGGATACACGTACCGTATTTCCACAACATAAATATTTGACACAATATAATTGCCCAATGGACTCCTTATGCAGGAAATGTAACAATTATAAAAACTGTGATAATAACCCGGGTTGTGAATCTCGGACCTCCGGTGCTGAAATCAAGGGCTCTTACGTATTTATTATCAAAGGCGTAGAGAAATTTATTGTATGATTTAGCATTACAGGAGTTTAATTTATTGTCCTCTTTTGGCATAATAAGATTTAATAAAAACAATGTACATTTTTATGATTTATTATAGTCCTTCATACCTTAATTGCCTGGAAATGGAAAAATCTAATAAATAAATAAATAAACTATTTTTATTTGCCAATAAGTATACAAAAATATACTATAGCTTGAGGTCATATATAGCTTAATAAAATACATCAAATAATTAGAATACACTTAACAATTCATGACGTAATTATTTATTTAGTTAAAAACTCTGATAAATTATAAATGGGTTTTTTGATGAGCAATTCTTTGCATTTTGATTTAAAACATTTTATTTCAGCAATGTCTTTTATATTTTGTGGTAAAGAGTTGTACAATACTACCCCTGAGTAATCTGAACTAAATTTATATTTTGAAGTTTTATGTTGGTTTATTATTAATAAATTTTTATTTCTGGTATTATAGTGGTGCTTGCTATTATAATTGCCAAATTTTTTTTTTACTTGAACTAGCTGGTTTATTATGTATATGGCTGGTATTGTTAAAACTTTAAATTTCCTGAATAATGTCTTGCAGGATTTTCTAGGTGGTATATTGCCTATGCATCTAAGTATTTTTTTGAATAATTAAAGATTAAATACATACAAAATTAATACACATTTTAGGCAGGTTATATCTCTAATGTGACTAGATAAAAAATAAAAGATATGCTTTACTAGCCCCTAGACTTGTAATAAATGCTCAAAAACTTTGCTGTTTCTTGTTTCGGAAAAATGAACAAACCTAGCCTTTATAATATTTTGAGCATTGAGTACAAGTCGGGGGGTTGGATAGTACCAACTAGAGTCAACCTTATTTGAGATATAACCTTCCTAAAATGTGTGCAGGTTGATTTTTTTTTTTTTTGAGCGGGCTACAAAAAATAGGAGAAATACATGCTGTTAATGACGGACTTCAAATTATTAAAAACATTTTTTATGCTAAGACCGTCAAAAGGCAGGAAAGGCTAATCTAGCAGTGGGGCGCGTGTTGTTTCTAGTTAAAGGTGGAACTTAAAGTAAAGTCACGAACTCGTTTATGGATTGCGAACTCATAAGGTAGAAAACTATGCTCTGTCAGAGTTAGCAAATTGGGTCTAACGAAATGGCAAACTTTCTCTCTAATTACTGTCACTTTTAGTAGTAATTGTTGATTTTTACTGTAGATACTTGTGGTGAACTCACAAGTTCATTTAATGAAAATTTAAATCATTTTAATGAAAATGCATGTTCTAGAGAATCAGATACATTGGCCACATTATAATCTTGCCAGAAATGTACGAAGAGAATCGCTGTGAACAAAAGTCGATATTTTCTATTTTGTTCGTTTCGTTAATGGACACCTAATATTGATTCTAATGTCATATTGGATTATAATTTTAATAGGGTATTTTCATTGATTTGTTGTTACATGTACGAACCAAGATCGAAATGGAATGACCACTAGATTTCCAAACCTATAAAGAGATAGATTTTAGATTGATGCAGTCTCTTTGAAACAATCTAGTGGATCCAGTTTGACATTTCCTTGTAATGTTCCAATTCCATTTTAGATGGTTACTGTTAATAGAGGATTGGAATGAAGTAAAACCGTCAAATCATTTCAATATTAAACTTCCTCTTTTACTCTGTTTAACTCTGTCGATCTAATCCAATGCCTTTGTCGTTTTAATAAACGTTTTAAACTCAACTGAAAATAATAAAGATAAATATTTTTATAATAATATATTGATTACACTTAAGAAGCCTGTGTTTGTTAAATTTTCCAAAACCGTAAGTGTTTGCAAATGCGAAGGATCTCGTTGGACTTCTACTTTAGCGACTGCAAAATGTCTAATAGTATGTAGAAAGGTTTTACTGACAGAGACGTTCGTTGTGCATACAGTCCTGGATTACCCAATGTAACTGATTCTGGAAATGTATTGAATAAACAAAATAGGGAACGGGATACGTTAAAATACCTTATCAAATTCTCTAGGCTCATCCTAATAATTCCAACTTGTTTTTTTTTATTTCTCAGAATATGGAAATCACCTCATTTTCATTAGCGGTTTGCCTTAATACCTACTGTCCTTTTTATTTACAGCGGTCCCTCATCAACGTACTGACCTCGCATGATGCTGTCTATCATTACTGATGCGACGTAACCTTTAGATTTACCTGCCGCATTGAAATGAAACTTTGTATACCTAGTTATTACATAAAGGGATACTCATGTAACATTTTTAACAATGCTTGTCGAATTACAAATCTATCCTTAAATTTTTCCAAGCTTTATTAATGACAATGTTTCTTAGTCATAAATAACGGCTAATGACTTATTCATTGGTGTCATCTGAATAGATCTTATCCTACTCGTATGTGCTTTGTTGAATTTCTAAAAAAAAATATTTTATTCCTTTCGTAGGCCGATAGAGAGTGTCCACTTATTCTTTCGAGCAGAGAGTCCAAAAATGTATATAACACACATCAAAAATCAATTTAAGTCTATATAATTACGTACATAAGATGTGTCCACATTCTTACATACAAGCTACATACACACACACACACATACATACATACATATATATATATATATATATATATATATATATATATATATATATATATATATATATATACACGTTAGGTCTACATACTTACATACACCCGTAACTCCACATATTTATTTACATAAAAACGTAGCTAAGATAAATCTACTTACAAACATACTTTTACGTGAATATTTACATAAGAAAGTCCTCATACTTATGCGCATAGAATAAGTCCTCGTACATCGATCTACTCATCCATATCCACAAAGCGACCAATTGTATCCATATTTATAACCTGTGTGTGCCAAAAGGAGGGCACCTGATGAAAGAAGTAGGTGTCACGTTTCACGTTTTTGCTATTTTACTGTTTTCCGTACTATACACAGATAAACGTGAAGATGATTCAGTTATAGGAAAATTGGTTTAAATGATAATACCAACATTTACACTTAAAAATCATTTGTTCGTTTGACAACCCTTTCCTAATACTTTATTTTATGACAAATAAATTTCCCTTCTTCTATAAGAAAATTTAGAATTTCACCTTTGGTTTTTTTGTAAGTCGTTATCTCCTAATATTGTTGACTGGAGTTTTTACCATCGAGTAAAAAAGGGAAAGATCCATTTTGAAAAAAATATTTAATACCTTTTAGTGGTGAAATGACTTTTATACCTTTTTTTTGACTTCTCGAGTTGAAGATGTAGGAAATTAAATGCTCCTTTAACTCCTTCTAAAGGCTTTTTTTATTTTTCTATTTCTTCTTTCACGAGTCTGTGGTTGTTGAAGGTGACTCAAACCCTTCGTCCCAAGTCCGATTCTATTCATTAAATAAAAGTCCGTTTACACTAAGGAATCAATTCATCACCCGCAGTCTCCCATTCTCTACCTTCTCTTGATTCCTAGCTTAACCTACTTAGACATTGCACGTGTAACTTTAACCTTATTTTTTTAAAAACAATAAAATTCACTTTAATGTACCCCCTCCTTAACTTTACCCTTTGTTATTGTTAGGAAAAGGTTAAAGTTTATAAGATTCTTTTTTATGTTTACTTATTCATTAAGGCCCTAACTTTTATCAAATTGTATTAAGAAGATAATTTAAGAAAAATACCTGTCTATCTTTACTTCTTCCTATCTCGAAAAGATTTATGAATATTTTTTTGTTGACTTTGGATCCATCCAGCTTTTTATTTTGTAATTTAAAATCTTTCTTCCCTTGGATAGGCAGACGTAGGGCAAGAAGCCTGAAATGGATATTATTATAAAATTAATATAAAATAACTAAATCAAAATGTTTTCAATAATGCTTGTTCTCTATATCTGTGTTGATACAGATTAAGATAACACAAAAGTATCCTAAACAAAAACTAGCAATTTTTAATAACTTTGATTTTCAGACTTTTAATTGTAATCTTATAGTGAGTGTATGTTGATAATGTTCATAGAAGATGACATGTTATGGTTATTAGTAGATTCGCAGGGCTACCTTTAACATTAAAAACATTATTCTAATTATTAATTTTTAATTTATTTAAAGACACTAGATGGGACTGAATTAACAACTTCTTACTTCTTTAAATGACTATATTTCGCCTGACCCCAGGCGTACTCATGTCTACAAACCTAAAATACAAATGAAAGTATTAATTCATGGACGAATTATATATAATATCACAATTAAAATAATTATAAGAGGCTAAAATAAATAAATAAATAAATAAGGTACTTACAGAATAAATAATTTAAAATAACGTAAGGATAATCTAACTTAGTCTAAAAGTCCTACTTCTACACATAAATATCAAACCTAAAGAGAAATAAAAATTCTCAGTGAATCTAAATTATACCCAATCTCAGAATCTCAGTATGACAGTTTAAAAATAAAATGAAATTTAACTTACTGTAATGGTAATAATCACAGTGCATAATAAATAATATAAGAATATAGTACAAAATTAATTTCCAACCGGGTTAATTAAAACAACTAATAAAAACCATAAAACAAGCAAGCTACTACTTGGAAAGCAAAACCTTACTTAAAACTAATTATAACCTGGCTGAGTATACATTATGTTAATAATTAATACCTAGGTGTGAAACTGAATCAAATGAAGGGGCAAAAATTTTCACATCGTGCTAAAACGTTAATACTTATAAGTAATGCGGGTTTTTAGTATCTTAACTATGATAGGGCGTAGACATTTTTACATATTAAGTTCACTTCTATGTTGGTCACCTACATATTGTGTTGAACAATCCTTGCAAGGAACTTTGTATACAAAGCCCATATTATCCTCTTTGCTGATTTTATCTTTTGGAGGTGTATACAATTTTGGTCCTATTTTGTTTATAGACTTATGTCCAAAACGGATTTCTCTACAGTCATATTTTTTGAATGTGGAATTAATTGTTTCTGAGAGTCCTTTAATATATGATAAGCTGGAGTAAATAATTCTATTGCTACTGTTGTTGCTAGGAGGTGTTTGTTGGTTTATTTGAGGTTTTTTTGAGGTTGGTTTGATTTGTGTACAGTCATATTTTTTGAATGTGGAATTAATTGTTTCTGAGAGTCCTCTAATATATGATAAGCTGGAGTAAATAATTCTATTGCTACTGTTGTTGCTAGGAGGTGTTTGTTGGTTTATTTAAGGTTGCGGATTCATAGTCTTGTACCATAGATGTAATGAATTTTAGAGGGTAGAAATTATTCATTTGTTAATTCAGTCCCATCTGTCCATCAGTGTCTTTAAGTAAATTAAAAATTATATACAATGGTGACGAATACTAATAATGTTATAATTATTCTAATTATTTTTTTTCCTTTTCAAGCGTAAATTTAAGGGCATAGGACATAACTATAAACCTGAAATATATATTATATATAATTATATAAATATAGGTTTATATGTATAAACCTCCAGGCATTGAACCACTGTTTTTAGCGAATTTCCTTTGGAAATTCGCCTAATGGGATAGGCGTCATGGCGGAATTCGAACCTCGGACCACGACACAAATCCGTTTCAGAGGTCCCTTATGACGAAAAAAAAATTTTCGCGAGATATATATATATATATATATATATATATATATATATATATATATATATATATATATATATATATATATATTATATATATATATATATATGTATGTATGTTTTCTAGACACTTTCTTGTAAACACTCTATCTTTCGAACGGATTAATATTTTTTAACCAAACTTGGTACAAAAATCAACCTTTGGGAGGACACGAACCCTATTGAAAACCAGGTTTTTGTGACGTCATCAACCCGGTTTGCTGAGTCAGCGAAATTTTCAAAAAATCGGCAAAATTCAGGGTTAATATTTTTTGCCGCGAAAAAGGTCAAAATTTATGTTTTTTGAGACGCTAAATCAATTGAAACCGGTCCGAAGTCGATACGACCACTCTAAGTGACCTAAAAATCAAAAAACCATTGTAAATTACCGAAAACCAAAATTTAGGTCGATAAAAAATAAATTTCGAGTAGGGTGTCGTTTTCTATGTAATTTTGGGCGCTGAATCGAATGAAACCGGTCCGAAGACAATACGACCACTTTAAGTTACCACAAAGTCGAAAAAACCACAAAAATTATAGAAAACCAAAATTACGGTCTTGAAATTTAAATTTCGAGTAGGGTGTCGTTTTCTATGTTTTTTGGGCCTCTGAGTTGAAAACGAGTGGTCCGGAGTCAATACGACCACTCAAACTCAGGGTACCTGGGTTCAAATCCTGAAAGGGTCGATAATTTTTTATCGTTTTTTTTTACTTAATATAAGTTTACAACTAGAAAATAATTCTGGCGCGGTGGTCCGCATGTCGGGCGAATTTCCTTTGGATGCGTGCACTCAAGGGTTCAAATCCTAGTAGGGACAATAATTTGTTATTGTTTTTTTACCTAATATAACTTTACAACTAGAAAATAATTCTGGCGCGGTGGTCCGCATGTCGGGCGAATTTCCTTTGGATGCATGTTTCCGTGCTTTTTACATTATATAAGTTTTCAACTACTAAATAAATAATTCCGGCGCGGTGGTCCGCTGTCGGGCGAATTTAATTTATTATGCGTGTTTCCGTGCTAAACAATCCATTTCTTGCTTATGCAAGAACCATGCCCATTGCGTGGTTCCGGTTCATGCTTTAGAACCTAAGCAGTTACTCAATTGTCAAGCACTGCTCGTAACTCATTTTGTCTGTATTTTTCAAAGGAAATGCGCTAAATCCTTTAAAGATAACTGACTAAGCTTAAAGGTAAGTAACTAAGTTTTAAACTAGTGCAAATAATAGTGCGTACATCTAATTTTAAAGGCATAGATTTGTACAACCAACTGGATAATTATGCGCATTTCCTTTGTAAAATACAGAAAATACAGACAAAATGAGTTACGAGCAGTGCTTGACAATTGAGTAACTGCTTAGGTTCTAAAGCATGAACCGGAACCACGCAATGGGCATGGTTCTTGCATAAGCAAGAAATGGATTGTTTAGCACGGAAACACGCATAATAAATTAAATTCGCCCGACAGCGGACCACCGCGCCGGAATTATTTATTTAGTAGTTGAAAACTTATATAATGTAAAAAGCACGGAAACATGCATCCAAAGGAAATTCGCCCGACATGCGGACCACCGCGCCAGAATTTTTTATTCAGAGGTTGAGCGTAGCAGACGAAATTTTAAGATTTAGTTAAAACATGCCATAATGAGAGCATGCAAAATGGGATTTGCTTTGCTCGTCTTGGGATAATAAAATGTACCCGATATTTTTGTAGATTTGCTAAATAATTAGTTTTAACTCCGCTGGTGACTCAATTTCAAATCGTAAAATAAGTTTTAAAAGTTTGACGAAAACTTAAAAGTAAAATTTAGGCTAATGTAAATAATAAAAGGGTTCAAAGAAAACCACTAAGGGGGATTATCAATGTAAACCTCTTGGGGGTATTATTGTCGCTTGAAACTTTCTTCTGTAACTCTTGTTAATTACTAAATAAATGATTATATCCTTCTATTATAGCAATTAGTGAGCAGTTAGAGTAAGGGCTTTAAACTAAGTTTTCCGAAAGTGCAATCACTTGATTTTTCTCTTTCAGCTCTTGTACTTTATAACTTAACAATTATTGTTATTGCATTAAATAATAATTCTACTAGTTGTATTAAGTTAAAAAACCTTCCGCAAACCGGGCATTTCATTAAGGATGCTTTCTCTTTTTACTAACCAATCTAGTTCCTCGTCAGGCTTTCGGATTATGCTTCTTAGACAGTGCTGTTACACTTAAAATAATTTGTACATTTTTCTGGATTTTCAAAAAACATTTTGCGTAGAAGGTTTATCAAAACTAGGTTTAGCCTTGCATAATCAGTTTTGCACAACATACTAGTCAGATATACAGACCTCAGTTTATGCTGATCATTCAAATGTTTGAGCGCAGGCGTTCTCAAATTTTTTCTCTCAACGTACTACCAAACACCAAACATCCAACATATTATTTGGCGTGTGTATATATATATATATATATATATTATATATATATATATATATATATATATATATATATATATATATATATACATATACATACGGCCCCCTACTTTAAAACAGATATAATAAGCCCCTGATATAAATAAAGTGTTGTAATAAGTGCCAATTCATATTGATAATAATTATGATGCATACAGTACTTCCCAAAGTACCCAAAAATATATCTCTTATAATATATATTCACAAAATGCATAAACGGATAATTATAATGAAACCTTGGTGACGGATTTAGGGTTAACGCAATACTTTTCCTTATGCCTGCGGTATTAGGTAAGGAAAAATACAAATTTCCTATTGTTTTCTTATTTTAAAACTTTATTTACAAAAGGTATTAGATTGTTTCGCGTACCCCACTTTGAGAACCCTTGTTTTGCGCATTTTTGACTATCCAGGAAAGTTGTCAAACAAGTAAAATTGTAACTGAATTGAAGCATAAATTTGAGCAAGAACTGCATTTGTTAGCAAGGAAGAAACGTTAATACAATATTAATATTTCAATCAAATTCGACCTGTTTTCGGGCTTTAGCGCAAGAATTAATTTGTACTTGTAATAAAAAAGAATCTACGAAACAATGATTCGAACCCACGGATTTGAGTACTTTGAGTACTTGTATCGATTTTCAATCTTTTTCATTCTATTCAGAGTTCTAAAACATATTGTAAATGATATCCTTTAAGTTTTTTACCTACCATATTTTTAATTTTCCAGTTATTTACCACACACACTTTACAACAATACACTTTAAAGTTCATAAATTCTGACCTTTGGCACAAAGGTGGTCTGGTTCACGTCCAATGTTAAGTTTTCAGTTTGTGTAAGCTTTTTGTTGCAATTTTTTCGTTGCAGTGTATTATCGCAAATTTTAAATTAACCCTTGACTATAACTTTTTGCCAATACAACCTAAGGTCGTTCCCACAGGTATTCCTAGCCGCTGAGCTGATTATTTTAATAATTCCAACCATCAAGCCTAATAATATTAAGTTCTTTGTGATTGAATGTATTTAATATTCAAATACTTTTGAGAAGCATTTCCCAGTTTGAAAAGTTTACGTTTTTAACATTATGACATAGTTATTAATTTTATAATGCTTATATTAAAAGTTAAAAGATTCGAGTGAAAACTTGCTTGTTTATTTAACGTTAACTTTGGAAGGCAAAGTTAAATATGGGGATAAGTTTTCCAAGATTAAACACTTGGGAAAACATTACCCAGAAAAACTTGGGAATAATCTATGTTTCATATAATGAAACTTGTTAGACACAATCATGTTAATCTTTTCTCAAAATAGAATTAACTTTTTTCTTTCTTGTTGTAACTTTTTCCATTATTTTACTATATTTACAAACGATAAGTGGCTAAATTTGGAACTAGATTTTCTAAGAGCTTGACTTGGGAAACGTGACTCATGCTGTTTCATACTTTTTTCCTTTATAAAGTCGTACATTTGCGAACATAACAGGTTAACAGTTTTATATACAATCTAAGATGTGTGTTCTAGTTTGTAACCCAAGGTGTGTAGGAATTCTAGGAGAAAAGCGGAAGGTTTTAATGAGTAGCTAACTACATAAATTAGTAATTCAATAAACATATGTAATATTATATTTCAAGGTTCCTTTTGACCCACTTTATCCTTGTTTATTTCTTATCGCGTCCTTTGTATTTCACAATAATGAATACCTTGGCACGAGAGTGTCGTCGCGAAAACTAGCATTTGCTGGTGTACTATTATTGCTTCTCCTCCAAAAGAAGGGGGACCATTGTTTTCGTTGTAGCTTTTTATTTGAGGCTAAGAACAATTTATGATTGGTTTTAGTTTAAAGATTATAATAATTGTATTTATCCGTAAAAATTTCATTTCTTCACGATAAAATATGTATCTTACTTAATAAGATATAGTGACTCTTGGTTACTAAGATACTGACTCATTTACTGTTATGGTTTTTAGACACTTCCTAATATAGAAGACAATCCTAAAACTTGCACCAAACCTTCCAACTCTAACCGCCTCCAAATCCTCCAGTTCAGAGTCCTAAGAACCATCACAAACGCTCCCTTCTTCGTTTCTAACCTCACCCTTCACTCAGACCTTAATGTTCCATTTGTCCGCGACTATTGCAAATCCCGTTATAAATCCTTCCACGAATCCTTAACAGATCACTTCAATCCCTTGATCCAAATCCTTTCCTCCAGAACTATCCCTGATAATCCTCCTAGACGCCTAAAGCGGCAGTGGCCTAGAGACCTGCTAGATTAATTAATTAACCTCCCTCCCCCTTACACGCCTGAGTGATATCATTGGATATCTTCTCCTTCCCGCCAAATCACGCCACCATATCCCCTCTCACTAATACTTGTTACATTGAAAATGTAGTTGTATTAATAAAATCAATAAAAAAAAAACAGATGCCTATAATGGCAACTGTTAGGTACTAGCTTTACCCAAAGAATATATAGATAAAGAAAGCTGGTCCTGGAATTTATTATTTTGGTTTTGAAGAGGTTAGTTCAGTAGACATATAACAGAAGCGCTAGTGTGTAATTTGGTAGTATCACTACGAGAATGTGCCACTGTCGTCTTATTTTCTACAAACAACTTCTGGGACAAAACTGATTAAGCACAATGTTTGCTTTATATAATAATTACCAATATCAAGTAAAGACTCGTGTCGTTTTAACTTTCCTGTCTAGTTATATTCGGGAATAAATGAGTAAAGCCGTCATTGGTGACGGATAAACAAAAAAATGTATTTTTAATAAATATTTTACGTATTATGTTTATTACATAATAAACATATTACAATACAACATTTTTTTATTATTTAAAAAAAACATTATATGTTTTTTTGTTCTATATTTTGTTGTTTGTCTGTTTAATTTCCATCGTATTTAATAATTTGTTAGTAACATATATTTTTATGATTATTAATATTTGTTGCTTTGTTCTAATCATATTTATTTCTATTTTTGTTACAGCTTAGTAAAGACATAGGTTATGTACTATACAGTGCTCTTGGTTCTTTCTACATACCATCCTGTATCATGGTATTCGTATATATCAGGATATACTACGCTGCCAAAGCCAGAGCTAGGAGAGGCATTAGAAAACGACCCAAGCCAGCCGGACACCACACAACTTCCTTCACTAAAAATATGGTATTAAACTAATCTCATTTTCTACTTAAGTTTTAATTAAAAATATATATAATAAGCTTATCGTGTAAGCTAAGGAATGTCGGCTTAAGTTAAGCTTAAGCTTTTGATTATTTGTGGAGAAAATTATGAAGTTAGTAAAAATCCTCTTATGGCTTTCCGCTGAAAAGGTAGGTTAAATGTTTTAAAACAAAAAAAAAAGTTTTGAGAAAATTATATTAAATTTATAATAGCACTAATTTTTATTTTTCCTGTCCTACTGCCGTAGGTATTTAAGAAAAGTATTGTGTTTGCTCTAATAATCCGAAAAAAATGCCCTAAAATAGTTTTTATTATGCTGTCTGTCTCAACGAGCAGACTGATAGTTTCATCATGCTGTAACGCATAAAATTTGCTATGTTTGTGCTAGAGAGGCAAAACTTAGCTAAAAAATCAGATTTAAGGTCTAGTTGTTTTCTCAAAAGATAAAAATGTGTACAGCTTTAAAATGTTATTACCTTTAACATTTGTTTATTGTAAAGTTATTACCCCTTAGCCATTAAGTTATTTATTTATTATTCAGAGTCTGAGGTCATGCTTAGCAAAACCAAAATACTACCACCTTAAGCGTTAGGTAACATGAAATTCTGGGGATGAGCGAAGCATGTTTAAATTTGAGAGGTAGTAGAGTTTAAAGTACTGTGGTACCCCGTAACCGATTTTAAATTTAAAATTGGACATTTTAATCCTTTAAGACAATAAGAGCCTTCTTAAATTTTGCCGTGAAAGGCCGGTAGGTAATTTTAAATAACCTTCGACGGGAGTAAATGTATTATATTTTATAATTATAAAGATTATGATAGGAAGCCACTGTCTTCTAAGGCGTCTAAAGGATTATCTGGTAGGTTTGCTGAGGAAAGCAGTTGAACAAAGGGATTAGGATGTATGGATTAGTATACTTGGGATTCGTGGAATTTTCGGTAGCGTGATTTGGATAGGTCTCTCTCAAATGGAACATTAAGGTCAATATAGATAGTAAGGTTAGAAACATAAAAGGGGGCATTAGTGACTTTTCTAATGATTTTGGGATATATGGTTTGAAAACGGGGATTTAGGAGGCTTGGTGCTATCCTACACTTCTAGGCCATAGGCCTACACGGTTTAAAATTACATTGTAAATTTGAAGCTTGTTGCATAGTGATAATTTCGATCTATAATCTAGAAGACGTAGCAGGAACTTGTTTTAGTAAAGTTTTACGTTACACTAAACCTCTATTATTTTAGAATAAATCCCAATAAGACTTAAAAAGTGACTACATACACTAATCTCCTATTGCTCTTTGTGAACGAATTTCGATGTGACAATATGTGTTTATTATGACCTTAGAGTCGTCTAAGTGTAGAGTTCAGTCAAGATCCATGAATTAGATTCCTATCTGTAACCATATAAAATTTTGTGTTGCACTAACTAAACTCATTATTTGAAACTTAAAAGGCAATCACTCAGACCTAATAGAACCTAGTCTAAAGTAAAAGAGTCAAGATTTATCAAGTATATTCCCAGCTGTAAGCACCCAGGAAAATAATTTTTATACTAACCCTGTACTGTTATTATAGCACGGACCGAAATTTGACATAGTTTATGACTCTTTCTAATGTATGATCTAAGTTTAAAGTTAAGTTCATATCGTTTAAGTGGTTTTCAAGGTGTAAGCAACTAAAATTTATATTTATTTTTTATAATTATTTATATTAGCTGGTATAGATTCTTGTTTTATTATTAATGTAAGCCCTTGGAAAATATCCTGAAAACCTTACTTTAAGTTGGCATTTATAGAGCGAGTAAAAAATGTGTACAGAACTTAAAACAAAAGGAAAATATAAAAGTACTAAAATGCATATTTAGCCTGTCCTTTAATTTCTCTAATTATTAAATTTTCCCATATTTATTATTAGCTATTTTAATATAGAATTTTCCCATATTATTATTAGCTAATTTTAATTAGAATTTTTTAACTAAAACTTGTTTCTTTTTCTGTTTAGGGCGAAGGAACACCAACTAGTCCGGTAGATAAAAATTCTAATAATTCAGGCGTAATGGGCGGTAGTGATAAGCCCGCAGTGATACCCATAGTCACCTGTGATTTAGCTTCAGATATATCTACTTCTGATAATAATGATTTACCAAACCTGGATGCACCTAAAGACACTTTACAGGTAACTTAAAATGCTTTTGGACTTTAATATTAAACCCAAGTAAATTTAACATTTCATTTTAATAATATTTATTCACGTTGAATGCATGCTTAATAAAGCTCTCAATGTATTCGATATTAAGTTCATTTATTTAACTTAAATAGTAGTAATAGTGATAGTAGGTAGAGAGAGGTAATGCATCTCCTAGGCTGTCATTAAGCCCTTTTTGCTCATTCGTTTAGACCCAGAGACTACCTGAGGCTTTACTTTATGTTTCTAGAAATAACTCACAAATAATACTTTATAGCTTTAAATAGAAATAGCACGTGTCTCACTGCAAGACTAAGCTTGCTCTCAAAACCATGAAGCAGATATATGTTTTTATTATAAGCTACCATTGAGGGTTCTAAATTTTGCCTATATTTAGGATTTTTTAAAAGGAACCTTTTACGTGACTCTTTTGAAAGACGGCCATGATAAGATTTTCAACCCTGGCGTGTTAATCCTACAGGTCCCGACCGGGATTAGACTCGGACTGTTAATGGTAAGGTAGTGCCAATCATGAAAAAAATTGAAAATGAATAAAGGATAATTTGCCTTTGGGACTGTGATCATATAGACACTGGATTTATTATTATTTTTAAATAAAGGATAACCTTTTAATCAGATGATAACTTTCAAGGTCAGGAATTTTATAAAAAGTCGCTCTATTTTTTTAAAAAGTCTATATTTCTTTTTTAACATCCTAGTCTTTTACTAGGGGATCTACAAACAAACTATTCTTAATTTTTAAAACAATTTAAACTTACATGTTTACATTTCTATTCTGTTTGTACTATTATTAATTAAAACAAAAAAATCGAGTACAGGATACCTCTAAATTTTCCCTTGTCATATCAGATTCGCTACGCTTATCCTCACAACTTTGCAGTTGCTTCGCTCCTCCTCAGAATATGGATAGTACCAAATTTACATTGCAGTACGTGTATGGACTTTATTCTCTTGCCCTCAGACAGTTTCATTTGACCTGAATAAAAAATTAAATCAGTTTTATTCTCAGTCATCCAAGCACTGACCTCGCTCATACTGCTTAACATTAGTCATCCATCAAAAACCAAAGATATTAATTTATTTCAAGAAGGAATACACTTGAACCAAATTTCAACTGAATTGGATTGTCCTTTGATTTTTAGCGATTTTTTAAAAATATGTATACATTTTATTCCATTAAAATTAAAATATTTCTGATAATGTGATGCAACTAAGTACATTTTTTGTGCTAAGTATCATTACTTTGTGTTCATAAATTTTCAATAAGTCATAATTGCTGGTTAGTGACATCTTAAAAAAATATATATCGGAAAGCACATCTAAACCTATAAATTGATTTTTGTACCAAGTTTAATCTCTCTAGCATTAATACACTGTGAGCTACTACGATGGTAACAGACGTATAAACACTCGCACACAGACAGATGACTTTTTAAAACTATGTAGGAGGTCTTAAAGTGTCTCAAAGTTCCCTCAAAATGCTATTTTTCGCTCTATTTCGCTTAATATTGCCATTTTTAAACTTTTTGTCTGCTCAACCCTCTTTTTGAGGTCTAGGGAATAGGAAAAAAACGTTTCTATTTGGTGCACCGATTTAAAAAACCTAAAACGGATAATTTAGGTGAAATCTCAGTTTCCGATTTTAGTTCGAACAAAATACTTTTCCTATATTCCCACGGAATAATTGAGGAAATGTAAATAATGGTTACAAGGTAGAGGAATACTAAAGAAAATGAAGAAAAAACCCATATAAAAGCGGATAGAGTTTAACTTGCGGGCAAATTTCGCAGTGTTGCCTTGAGATCTTGGCGACATTACTGTAATTGCCTATTTATAAAAAGAAGTTTTTATTTACTGTTTACTTATCGTATTATTATCCTATAGACTTCCTATTTAAGAATTTCAAGATTTTAGAATCCCATTTCCAAGCAGGTGGTCCCTTATTTTTTCCCAGAGTTTTCCCTTTTTAAAAACGAATACAGGACAAGGTTTAGGTTTCTACCTTTGGATTAAAAAAGGTTACTTTTTAGTAGGAAATAGTACGAAGGGGAAAAACTCATACTTAGTTGTGTATTCAGGACGAGTTTTGAAAAAGATGCCTGACTTGCCTTGCTTATGACAATCTAACCACCTGCAGCCCTAACTTAGACTTAAAATAAAAACCTATGCCATACCCAACCTATGCCATATCCAACCTGGTTGAAAAGACAAGCTGATACTTAACCTGTTATAAAGTTTACCAATAAAATCCATTAAATTAAAAAAAACCTAAAAAAGATAATGAAATTTTACTGGTTTCAATGCAATTTTATAAGTTTTGCTATATAGCGTTTTGCTTAAGTTGCGCTTTAATGCAATATTTTTTAACTACTCCTTGCGTTTTGAGTTATATATAATCGTTAACTGCCACGTTCTGTTTGTCAACTGGCACTGTAATTGCTGTTTCCCTTTTTGGGGAGTATAAGTGGTAGCGTATCGCATAGGCAGACAAAAGTAAAATTAATATTTACATTGGTTAAATAGGGAATCAAAGCGGGGATGGTGCGATACTTTTGTATGTAATTTCATTTTTTAACAGACCCCACTCCACCTCCTTCGCAGATTTTTATATTTGCATATTATATTAATCACTTTATCTACTTACATTTATCTTAATCTATGTTAAATCTTGTTTCCTTAAAGTGATGGAAACAATTAACTTTAACATTATCATATTTTTAAAATTTTTGTTAGTATATATCAAGGATCTTGAATAAAGGGGATGGCACACTTATTCGATTTGCCATACAAAAAATTGACCCCATCGAAAACCAAAAAATAGAGAAAATTCAACACAAAACACACTTCATAAACCGACTGCACATGCTTGGAACAATCTGCGCATGCTTACAATTCTTATAACAGCGCAGATCTTAAATTTTAGTGGCTTACTTATCTCTCAATGGTTTCCCCTTGTTTATTGCTTGAGAAGGTTATAACAAAACACGCTTAAATTACTCACTGTTGTAGCTAAATATAGTCCAAAATTTACAACTAAATAAGCACAAATGACTTAACAAGCACCACAAATGTAACAATCACGAGAAGCACAGAAGAAAGTTGAGAAGCTAACTCGACAACTTTGCTACATAACCTACGTTTGGCGCCTTTTTTCATTATAACCAAGGGAAAGGTAAGTTTGCTCCTATTTCTCTATCTCATAAAACTTCCATGGGGTCACAAAAGTTCCTTAATGCGTCATCCCTTTTATTCAAGATCCTTGGTACATATTGACTAGTTGTCAAAAGTTTTTAATATACTTCATATTTTTTTAATTCTCGTGTTATTTTCTTTGCCATACAGTCGGGAGCTAAATATTAGTGATAGCCCTCAGCAGCCCTTGGCTGTCTAGTTTATCTCGGCCTGTTAGCCTCGGGAGCCGATGTAGTATTTTTCTTTTAAGTATTATCTCCTCTATCTTATATTATATATTTGTTTACTTATTTTTCTTTTAATATAAACCAAATTTTCTGTTTAAGTATATGTCTTATAAAAATGTTGGTCAAATTTTTCAAAAAGGATTTAACAACGTGGTTTATTTGACTGGTTTTGCCTCCCCTATGAGGAGGCATAGTGATGACAAGGAGGGGAATCCTAACCCTTTTCTACGAAAACTAAGAGACCGTGATTTGGTATGTAATAATGTATCGGGCACATTGAGAAGAAGAGAAAATGGTGACATTTTTTGAAACATTTTTCTCTTGCCGAAACAGGCTATTGCTTGTTTTTTTTTTTAAATTATGACCTTTTAGATAAGACCTGTATCAACTCAGTGTAAAATAGTAGTTACTGATGCATAATTATTGATTACTGACTGACAAGTCTATCACCTTGTGATATTTCTTTATATTTATGTTGTTAATAGCGGATTAAAATAGTATTCTTAAATTTTATCCCTTGAAGGTGGAGGTTACTTGCTTTGCTTATTATATCTCAGATAAGCAAAGCAAGGAATAATAACAAAGAACTAAAATAAGTAAGAACAAAGAATTACTGTTCTTAGAAAAAAAAATCTTCACAATTTCAATTCTCCCAACTTTCAGCCTTGATAAACGTTTTGAGCCCAAAATTGAGCAGCGCCTTTGGGAACTACGTAATGTAGGTCTAGTATGTTTCTTAGAGCGACTGTAAATTACCTTATCTGTTTTTAAAAAATCAGAAGGCGCAATTTAATTACCTTGGCAATGGAAACGTTTTGTTTAAGTCCAAGATGATAAATTGCTTCAAAAACAAACGTGTTTCACTGCTATACCTTGTTTTATGTCTGCTATATTAATTGTATACTGTTCTCAGTTAGAAGGGGTGAATGGTCTCTCTTTGTTTAATAAGATAAGATAAAGAGTTAATTATTTGATTACTAAAGACAAGCTAGGTGAGCTTGAAGTGGTAAAAAAGAGCTTGAATAAAAATTTTTATAAATTATTTTTATAAAACTTTTTAAATTTTTAAAAGTTTCCACTATAACTGTAAAGCTTAGTTACATAATTTAGTATTTTAATTTAAGTAAGGTTAAAATGAGGTAAATAATTTGCTAATTTACCAACACAAACCCGCCTTAGGCAAAAGGTTAAGGTCGACCTTTTTGTTAGTATTTGATGAGTAGACCTTTAAATTATTAGTGGAAAATAAATAAAAATAAAATAAAATGCCCGTTTTAGGGCCTTTCGGCCCATCAGGGTATTCAACCTGCGAGAATCACCTCAGGTGGGTTGCATCTACTACACTCTAAGAATTAATTAAAGTTGGCGAAATCATTTTAATACAAATACTATTCATAAAATCTTAGAGCATAGCCCGGGCTGCGAACCCCGGACCTCCGGTGCCGTAATCGAACGCCTTTACGATCACGGCCACGGAGGCAGACAGTGGAAAACAGCATAGTCAAGTTACATTGCTTGAGGTTATTCATTGAAGTACTGATCTCACTCGATGATCCTTAATGTGGTCTTACCCATAAGTAAAAGTATTTTTGAGCCAAAAGGAGATAAAAATTCGCACCAAATTATATCTCTGCTTTTATTTTTTTCAAAGACCAAAAATGAGTACGGTTACCTCGGAATTTTTTCTCGCCTCTTAGGATTCGGTTCACTCTTTCTCGCCACTTTAAGCTCACCTTGTTAGTCTACAGTGATCAAATTTTTATTCGACTAAGAAGGAATAGTTCTCTTCTTCTAACTGAAAAGCTGTATATGCTTAATTTAGAAGACATAAACCTAAACAACTAACCTAAGAAAACTCACTTATTGATTACATCCCCCCCCCCTTAAAT
This sequence comes from Microvelia longipes, assembly GCA_018340805.1. Classification (NCBI taxonomy): domain Eukaryota; kingdom Metazoa; phylum Arthropoda; class Insecta; order Hemiptera; family Veliidae; genus Microvelia; species Microvelia longipes. The sequence continues at coordinate 17,927,218 of JACMZG010001913.1, read as the reverse complement.
TTCTTTACCCTAAAATTGGGTTATCGCAAACTAAAACCTCTTAAATAAATAAAGAAAAGGTTTTATTTAAGTGACACCTTTTTTCTTAGCCGGAGTGTTCTTATGTTCTATCTGTGTAAGACAGGATAAGTGGAAAAAAGATTTTTTACGATTTAGTCTCCTAAAGAAGTTTTATCTTAGATAACCACATGATAGTGAAACCTGACTTTATAACCTGTTCCTATATTTTTATACGATAATAGTTTCCACAGAAATAACCTTCCAATACATACTTAAACTATACAACCGCAAGAAGGTTATAATACAGGGAATTTAAGGAAAGGGGATTTTGCTCAAAGGTCGTGAAAATTCTCATGAGGTATACAGAAGCTCCTAGGTTTTCTCGTAAAATTTATAGTTGATAGGATGTTGTAGTTTTCGTCTTATCATGCCTAGTTTTTTATTAGCTTGATTCAACTTAATTCTGTGATGCTTAAGCACAACATCGAACCTTCTGACGTTCCACGTTTTTACAATTACAATGCAAATATATTTTGAAATCGTGAGAAATCTTAAATACGCACTCTTGATGATATAAAAAAAATGCATCATGATTTTTACTTTTCCTAATTTATGCCATTGCTGTATAGAAAAAATGTTGGGTTTGCTAAAAAAAAATCCGAAACCGGATGGCACCTTACTTATCCGTTTTAGGTGTTTTTAAGAACTCTTTAGTTTTTTATTAAAATATTATTTTTAACAAATGACAAATGAAAAAAAAAAGAACCAGAATTATTTAAAAAATATTAAACACACAAATTCTTTCAGAACTTTTTAAATTATTAATGAAAAAACTTAATCAAACTGCTAGCAACTATGTAAGTATTGACCGCGCTTAATAGTTCTCAACGAAAATGATTAGACAAAAACCAGTAGTTACGCGTTTTGCTCTCAATTGAAAGTTAGTATTTTTAGCCAAAAGGAGAGTTGAATTCGCACCATATAATACCCCTGCTTTTAATATTTTTTTAAGAAAAAATAGGATACAGGTTACTTCGGTATTTTACCAAAATCTAATCGGCTTCGCTACGCTCTTCCTCGCTTTTTCGGACTCGCTTCGAAGTGAAATGCGATTCTCTAGCATTAAAGCACTAGGTGTTACGATAATAACAGTCACGCATGCGTGCTAAATCTCAAATTTATCGCAATATTTTTCCACATTTTATTATTTTTGCTGAGTCATTATTGCGGGTTAGTGACGTCATAAAAAATATTTTCCGGATATCACAACTACATCTACAGATTGATTTTTGTATAAAGTTGTCTATGTAGAATAAATACACTATGATGATAATAGACACACACACACATACAGACAGACAACTTTGTAAAAAACCACCCAGGATGTCTTTAAAACACCCTTTTTTTTATTGGTAATTACAACTACATTTACATTGTTATAAGTAATTAAGATAATGGGATATAATTTTGACTTGAAACTTAACATGAAACAAGGTGTCTGCCCAGTGGCAGATCTTGCTGACATGAACTATACAGAGCATGATTAAATTATTAATTTTAGATCAAAATCTTTTTATTCTATCCGCATAGCCGAGCAGCCTGCCTCCGTACGAGCACCAGTCTTGATCCATACTTGTGTATTTCGATTACTAAAATACACAAGTGTGGACTCTATGTCCTCGCATCAGTGGCAAGCTGCTTAGAGCTAGGCGGACGGAGGATAGTTGTTTTTTTTTTTAAAAAAAGTTAGTTTTAAGTTTGGTCTCTAAGTAGGTCTCGCGGCCACTGCCGCTTGAGTCTACGGAGAGGGTTGTTAGGGTTTTCATCAGAGGAAAGAGTACGTACGAGAGGATTTGGATGGTTGGCAAAGGAGGCATGAAAGGATTTATAACGAGATATTGCAAGGTCACGGACAAAAGGTATGTTAAAGTCATGATGTAGGGTATTATTGGAGACATAAAATGGAGCATCGGCTATTTTACGTAGGATAATGGATTGGAGGGATTGGATTTTGTAGGAATTGGAAGGTTTGGTGCTACCCCAAAGTTCTATTCCGTAAGTCCACATGGGCTTTATAATAGTCTTGTAGATAAGTAGTTTGTTATGTAATGTTAGTTGTGAGCGTCTATCAAGAAGTCGCTGTAGTATTTAAAACACCTGAAACAGATAATTTAGGTTTCATCCCGGTTTCGGATTTTTTGCAAACACAATACTTTTCCTATATGGTATAAATGAGGAAAGGTAAATAAAGGAAATTTTGTATAAACAGTTTGCTATTTTATGCATGTTTGTTGGTCTTATTTTTATTAATTAAAGCATTCCACTTATTAAGCATTCGTAATCATTACTATTTTGAATCAATTAAATTTTAGGTATACTTAGTTTTGCTCCGTTGTTAGGAATTTAATATTTAAAGAGCTCAAGTTTGTCTTAATGAATAGGAGTGGAAACTGCCTGCAGACATGGCAGCTAACTGTGCAAATACCTAAACTTCCAGCCGCTCCTCTTAATTTTCTTTTACTTTCCCATGTTTTTCATTTTATTTATACTTTGTTTAAACAATAAAACGAACTAAAGAAGAATTCGTACAAAATTAAGTTAACTTATCAGATAAGCGCCTGGAGGCCGTCTTTCTCATTTAAGGTCAATTGTAGTGAAGACTTTGTCACTGGTAGTTAATGCGAGAGTTTCCTGGGGAACTTGTTCCCGATCAGGATTGATTAGTGCCTGAAGGAAGTTTGAAGGCTTCTATGGCAATCTTGAAAAGCTTCTGAGTAAAATGCGATTAAAACTTGAAGAGAAGCCGGGTGGATCCCGATAAGGGGGATATCCTGTTAGCCTGATAGCTAAAGCTTTCCCTTAAGGAGACAAAAGGAGTTGTCTTAGAAAATGAAAATCTTTATCCTCCATAATCCTACATGATATTAGACGTAATAATTTTCAGATGATGTTTTGTTAATATTTTTAAATTTATATCATTTCATACTACCGAGTTCTGTAAAACATGAAGAGTTGACAAAATATAATTGTGCGAGAGACACCTAGGAAATGTAATAAGCAAAATGCAATGCTACATCTGGGAACTGTTCCATCAATCGACATTCGTCATCATTGATGGCTTGACATAATGTCATGTTTCTTACGTCCAACTCATCAGGGCACCGACAGAGATTTTTAAATTTAACGAAGGAAATTTTCAAAATTTCTTTGTTTAAATTATTGTAAATATGGTAGTCACTAATGTAGTGCATAGACCAAGTGTAACTCATGGCCTATACTAAATCGCGTAACAATATTTAGACTTGCTCGTATTCAATTATCTGATAGCTTACTCTAAAAAGGATGCGAAGAATTCTCCGAGATGCGAAGAATTCTTGTGTGCGCGGTATTTCCTTTACTTTTTGTGAATATTTATTTATTATACTTTTCCACATCTTATTCCGTGGGTGTAGAGAAAAATTATTGTGCTGTCCCAAAAAAGTCTGAATGTAAGATATCAAGAAAATGTTCCTTATCAGTCATTTTAAGACGTTTTGACTGGTTTGGACCATGCTGCCTGTCAGTCAGTATTTGTGTGTATGCGTCACGCATAACTCCCCTTGTACTCATTATACCGGAGTATCATTGAAGTTAGTAGAGGTCATCCCGGTAAGGCCTTGTCCTGAAAAGGACCACAAGAAATAAGAAATCAAGTATTCCTTTGTCTCTTGAGCATGTATATAGCGTGGCAATAGTTACTTGGAGACAGTGATTGATGCAGCGATTCTCGTTGAAGAACCAGTGACACACCTCACAGCCCACCTCTGTTAGAGACAAGTGGGTGTAATTAGCTAGTGGTAGTTGCGTAGGCTGACCTCGTGAAAGGCATCCTATGATTATATTAAGTGTAGAAAATCCTCATAGTTAAGTTAGGCCCTTGTGGTGTTAATCACCGAAGACTCAGAAACCTGCCCTGGTTAAAGAGTTTTACTGAGTGTTGGCTGTCAAACCACTACTGCCTACGAGAGTGCCGACCCATATCCCTGAAGCTAGACAATATCCTAACTCCACAAAAATTTTAAATTATTATGCATATTTTATTTTTAAATATTCTAAAAAAAAAGTTCAAATTAAAGTAATAGCACTCAAGAAAACAAAAATAATTTGTCAAGATAATTTTGGCAAAAATACATCACTTCATTTTTAACATACAGCCCTTCAAAATATCACTACCTTCTCTCTCTCTTTCTCTTTCTCTCTCTCTCTCGCACTCATTAGATTTTTATACTTCAAGTCTTTTATATCTTGATATAAAGCGACGCAGGTAAACAATTATCAGAACTAAAAAATATTTGTTTTCTTGAGTGTTATACTATTTTTTTCCAGAATTCTTGAAATTAAAATAGTTAAAATAATTTATAATGTTCCTGAGTCATGTTGTCCAACCCCGGAATAGAACACCAGACCGATGGTTTTCTTACTCTACTTTATGGTCCTGTAAAATCCTAAGACCGAATGATTCATAAATATTACGAACAGCACAGGACCCTGTGCCTTTGCTTCCGGATTATTATATTCAAGTAAATATCCACCTCTAACCACCTCCACACTTTCACAAAGATAATCATTTTCCAAAGGTATATCATCCTTTAATTTTGTAGAGCGACCTAAAACTTATTTGTAAACCTATTTGTTTGTTCTCATATATTTTAGTATAAAACATCAAAACCATATCTTATTTGAATTAATTTATTTAATTTTATTATTGACTTCAGAACCACAAATTATTGCATTCTAAACAAAATGTAGCGATGCCATGAGAGTGAACTAAGTTTTCTCTTTAGCTGTTTTTATTGATCTATTATTAAGCGTAATTTGGCATCTTAATTTCAGAAGATTGAAGCGTGTACCTCTGTCGTATCAGATATTGAACGTTTTGTTCTTCCCTCAACTGCGCCTCAAGAGTAATTCGTGGTTGAATTTTCTTTTTTTCCTTTTTGGTTTTAACTCCTGGTAGAACTGATAACCTTAAGTGGGGTGGAAGATTACGAATATATTGTAGCTGGTTCTTCATCTTAGATTTAAGTTCTTGTGTAGCCATCATATCAAATAGTTGTTTTTCTCTTTTTGCTATACTCGCACTCCCTCGAAGACTAGACTCCGTTTCCCGACTTATAACATTCAATGATCTGACTATAAAGTCATGAATTTCTTTGAACGAAAATAACATAGCCAGATCTCTAGCAGCCGTTAGTGTTATTTTAGCTTCAGTTATATTTGCCTCCTGGAGTTCAGATCTTGTTAGTAAAAACAATCCGTTCAAGTACCATGTTAAATTTTCCGCTTTCTTCGATTCATAGCAACATATTCGTGAATAAAACCTCGCCGCTTCATGCTTTTGATTCATTGAGTAAGCACAAGAAAGTTCATGGCTAAGAAAAGCCATATCTAGCGGCGAAGTGGCAGTTTTCATGTATCCTGTTATTTCATTAACGAATTTCTTGAAATCAAATATATCGGCATGAAAATCACATTTAAATACTTCAATAGCGGAAGTATATGGTTTGTAAATCCCTAGAAGATAATATATTCTCGAATCGTTTTGTGCGTCTGTCATGTTTTTCTTAAGTACTTTGGTACCTAAATACATAGAGGCTAAAATTTCGTAAAGAGAATCGCAGAATACCTTTTTATTGGGAAGCTCGAATTCCTGCTTCGACATCAGGTACCTCCACAAATGCATAGCTTTGTGGTACGTTCCCACCAGATCGCCCTTCCGTAGCTGTTTCACGAGGCAGGTCAACTGTCTTACGGCTTCGTTATTCATCACTGATATTTTTATAGCTTTACTCTCCTTATTTTCTTTTATCTGAATTTCAGAAAGTTTAATCTGGGCGAGAGCTCGAGTGTAAATCGGTTCACGAATCCACAACGACATTTGTTTTTTATGGATTCTCTCGACAGCGGCTTTCATTATGTTTTTCATTGATTCTTCACTTTCTACATTTGTTTTATCTTTTAACCGATCTATGAAGAACATTTTATCAGACGCATTTTCTTTCAAGAACATCTCGGTGTAGCATTTTAGCTTGTTTTCGTATATGTTGTCCTGTTTATATTTTTCTTGAGGGGTTAGTTGTTTATCAGTTATTTGTCCTAAATCCTTTTTCTTCATTCTAACAATTGTTTTCCCAAGATTTTCCATGTCCATTATGTTACCGGCATTTCTTCCTATGGTTTTTTCAATTGTTCCAATTGCTGACCTAACATTTTTTCCAAAAATGCTTCTTTGCTTGAAACCTCTATGACTGGCTATAAGACTTTCCTCGATTTCATCTTCGGCAAAAAGTAAATTCACGTTGGTTAGTGTAGTATCGAGGTGGTCTGGGCAGGCCTGCAATGCTTTGTTCATGTCTCTCCTTGCTGCTCCCATCTCCCCCATACTCATGTAAACTTTTGCTCGTCCTGTCCATGTGGTACATTCTTGCAAAGCACCTCTGGCAAATTCCTCACCGAGTTTAAAGTAAGGCAAAGACTGTTGATACTGTTTATTTTTTGCTAATGTAGAAGCAAGGGAACTAAATACATTAAATCTATTAAACACTTCGGCTGGAGGTTTTTTAATATCTTTGGGACTAGACATTTTAAATTTAGTAAACTTAACCAAACTCTACCTACAGAAAATTAAACCAAAACTCTTTATAAAATATAAAAATGAAATATTTATGTGTCATTTAAATATATAAACGGAAATGTTTGTTATCAATTTTTCTATTTACATTACTCAATAGATTGGCTATTAAAAAATCTTAAGAATAGTTCTAAATTGAGATTGTACTTACGAAAAGGTATCTATTGTATAAGGTATATGCTATTTATAACTTACATTATATTTTAGCAAAAACAATTTTTTTTGTATTTTTACTATATTATTTATTACAATAAACTTATTTATACAATAAGCGGCTGTTTATTAGCCGATTTTTACAGCTCCACATAATATTAATAGGTTACGAATTAAATTACATTAAATTTCTTCCGAAAAAATAATTATACGAGTATCGCATTGCGAAATACAACCTTTCGCCTTTGTAAATCAGAATCGTATCGAATAGATCATACAACCTCAAAAACTTTGTAACTATCATGATATTTTATATTTTTATGCTTTGGAATTTTTATTTGGTTTATTTTTTTCTAACCAGCGTTATAAGCATTTTATGTTTTAAGATTCTTTAAAATGTTGTTTCAAAAGAATTAAGTGCTTGAGAGGGGCGAAGTAAAAAAACTTAGCTATTAAAGCTCTGTGTGAAAATTCCTGTGCCTAAACTTCTGAAATTACTATAAAAGAGGCTTTAAATAATCTCTTGAAAATTAAGACTGAAATCTTTTGAGCTGCGTTTTTGTTATTTTTGAAATCAGGATTTTTATGATGCATGTCGCTTAAAGAGCACGGCGCGTCGTGTTCTTGACACCAAAACATAATTTTACAATTTTTACTAGTATAAGCTATAGGAACTAGTCAGGAACCTGTATTCTCGGTTTTTGTGTACATTGTAAACAAAATACTATATGATTTTACGACTATATTATAAATTAATTTGCAAAACACCGAGAACTTGTAGCTGTAACTGTAACTGTGGTAGAGCGTTCACCTTACGACCTGGTCGAGTGTTCAACCTTATATTAGGGTTATCCCTTGTATATGGTTCTCTCAGGAGGCCTTGAATTCAAGGCCGGCCAACCCAGCCTAGGTTGTATGTGGTTTCCTGTGGCTGCTTTGCAAATGCGGGTCTAGATATCATATGCAGAGGGGGGACAAAGTTCTGCAGGCCAATGTTACGACGAAATTTACAGTATATACAGCGTTAAGTCTCAAAATATGCGGATAAACGGAGGATGGGGTTTACAGCGGAACTTTACACCAGAGCGTACGACGGACAAATGCACATCTTGTCAGCTAGGGGCGCTAGCGTCGGTTTTTAAAATTGCGCGCCGAATCCGCTAGAATGCGCGGGTATTCAATTTTTAAATAAATAAATTCATCCTGTTTTCTTTACTTATCATAAATACTTATAGAATATTATTTATTTAATTTCAGAAGAAGCGCCTTAACGTTTCTTTATCGTCCCACTTTCCTATTTATTTTTATAAATAAAATTCTTCCATTTCCTCTTTAAAACCCTAAGTTTCCCGGATTTAAAAATTTATAATCTGCGAAAAATAGTAACTTTTTTATTTATCCCGTAAATATTCAAAAATTAAGTATCAAGTAGTATAATTTTACTTGTTTTTATTATTTTCTTGAACTTTTTTAGTGTTTAAGAAAACGGATGAATGCTTATAAGCGTTTTTTTAAAAAAAGGTTTTTACAGGAAATATTTAAAGTATAATATTAAAATTAATGGATAACTTTTAAGCTACAGTTTTATCCTGAGATATTTTTAGTGCTTTAGTTTATTATGAAACTTGTAAATCTGCTTTGTTTACTAGGCTATCTATTCTAAGAAAAAGGTAAAATATGATTTTAAAGTTTTGGTTCCAAGGAAATGTTTTTCAAAAACTTTATTATTAATAGGAAATTAAGGTTTTTGTAAACTCGTGGTGGGTAGTGCCCTTGGCCTTGTCCCTAACTTAATTATTGAGTTCCTTTATTTTTTGTGGATTTAATTTTAAGACCTTTAGATGCGTTTCTTTGTATCGCAAAAGAGGAGGAGTTTAGTACACTGTGGAATTGTGACGCCACAAAATCAATAAAATAAGTTTTGTAGTTTATATTAACACATTTGTATTGTTGTAGAGAATAGGAAATGTTTTAGCTAAATAATTTGTATATTCTACTATCTGTAAATATTGTTGGATATTAATATTAATAATAACGAGGGTAAGGGTTGACTATTGACCCTACTTGCACTGCGTCCAGAACACAGGTATTTCGTGCAGTACCCATAATCCATAATTAGTTCAGGTAAGAATAATCCTTTTCATCTTCTGAATCTCGTCCTGCTCGTTGATAGTATAGTAATTTGTTAGTATAACTTTAATAGTTTGTTATTGTAGCACTGGAAAGTTTATAGAACTCTATCTCAATCTTGATCAAGGGGACTTAAGTTCTATAAAAAGTTTTGAATGATTTATTCAATTAATATAATTCGCCTAGCATTGTAGCGAAGCATATTTTAGCATATTAAAGAATATATATATATTTTTAAGCTGTGATTTTTCTAGTCTTTCCATTAATGTATTGTGTTTGTTTATTTATTTATTTATTGTAATAGTTTATTAATGTAGTTTGTAGATATAGATTCTGAAGATGACTACAGTGATAGGCGAAATATATTAATTGAATAAATCATTCAATTATTTATAAAACTAAAGTCCCCTTGATCAAGCATGTGATATAACTTTATTAGTTGAGAGCTCCAGTATTGTCAAGCCTTCTGGTAATGGCGTTAAGCCATCTCCTGGACCGCTGGTCCAGGGATATTCATGTCCAACAGCAAGTATCGACGGTAGATGAGTCTTCGAGTAATCCTTTTGTAAAAATATTTAGGTATTCCGGTAGTGTTTGCGTCACTGTAGATGAACATCACATTGATAGAGTCTTCTTCATTGACGCGGTTACCACTGAAAGACCTAAATCTTTATGACAATAACCGCGTAAGAAGTCTACGCAGTGTATTGTCGTTATATATATATATATATATATAATATATATATATATATATATATATATATATATATATATATATATATATAATATGTATACTTTTTTATTTAAAAGACAATCCAAGAATTACCATCTACAATTACCCGTCTAAAAGATAAAAAGCCAAAACATCTATGATATTTGCATACAATTTTACTGCTATTATTGCTTACTAGTTATTATAATACGACACATGACTAAAATCAGTTGACAGCGTGGGAAAATAATGTGAGGGCCTTTCTTAATTCTTGAAAAAGGCTTGATTCTGTAAAGCCTTCTTAATAGCCATTCAGGTTAGTCCTGAATGTTGAACCACGCCCTCAATTTGAAATCAGGCCAACCTTATTGGTTCCTCAACTCTTTGTCTCGAGCTGTCAACTGATTTCAGCCTTGTGTCGTACTATACTTTATACTTACTACTTTTACTAGTAAGAAAACGATTTGACTGAAAAACTTACCAGAGGTCCAATTGTTGCGAGCGTATAACTATAACAATAACTAACATAAGGCGTAATAACTAACAATAGGCTTACATTAGGCAACATCCAAATGTATTCTTTGATAAACGTATTGATCAAATACGAGTATATCAACCCTTACAGCATAGGGATGTTCAGTCGGTAGGATCAGGAGTAGGGATAACCAAGCATTCAGATGTTCAGTCGGTAGGATAACCAAGTATTCAGATGTTCAGTCGGTAGGATAACCAAGTCAGATGTTCATCGGTAGGGATAACCAAGCATTCAGATGTTCAGTCGGTAGGGATAACCAAGTATTCAGATGTTCAGTCGGTGTCAGTCGGGGATCAGTTCAGATGTTCAGTCGGTAGGGATAACCAAGCATTCAGATGTTCAGTCGGTAGGGATAACCAAGTATTCAGATGTTCAGTCGGTAGGGATAACCAAGCATTCAGATGTTCATCGGTAGGATAACCAAGTATTCATGTCAGTCGGTAGGATAACCAAGCATTCAGATGTTCAGTCGGTAGGGATAACCAAGTATTCAGATGTTTCGTAGGGATAACCAAGATGTTCAGTCCGAAGGTATATCCCGGTAGCATTCAGATGTTTAAAAAAGAAAGAAAATCTATACGGTGGTATTGAATTGAATTACTTGGGATTGAGTAAACCAAAACTTTTATAAATGCACATAATAATTGATCTTAAGCCATGTGTTTCGGAACTGCGCTAATAATTCAGAAGTATATACTTTTTTAAGGAAAGTATTATCTTTTGTGCAATTTACGGCTATTAATCTTTTACGATGTCATTTAATTGATCTTCTTTAAAAAACAAATATTAAACTTTGAATAATTTGAATTTTATACTATGAATTTAATTTTAATCACTTTCAAAAAATTTAGAACGGTTAATAAAAATAACATTTTTTTCATGAAAAGCAATTTTCACTTTATTAAGAAAACAGAGTTATTTCCCGAAACTCACTTAACTTGTTGTGAACGGAGTAAAGTCTAAAACTGAACAGAAGTCATATAAACTTGCTAAACTGCTTTTCTGTCCTTTTTTTAGATATTTCCTTCGAAAAAAAGCAACTTAAAGTTGCGTTTATAGTCTTCATAACTTGCGATAAAGGTCAGATAGAAAGTTAGCAAAAATAACTTTTAATAGTCTCGCAGAATTTTTTGTTACATCATATATGAAGTTTTTTTTTCTTTATTAGATTTTTTTATAAAACTTTTTTATTTTGCGGAAACATATGGTAATTATTTACAATCTGCTGACGTCAGGAAATTGTAGCATTACTGAACTCATTTTAGGATAAAAAGTGGCGTTTCTTAGTTTTATTACTGATAACAGGTTTGTCACGTTTGACATCAATTTTATTAACCAGTTACTAAATACATTTAAAGCGAAACTTCTTTGGCTGGAATATAGCATTTTTCAGCCTAAGCTGGTACAGTAAGTTATTTTTTTGTAAACAGCATTAGTTACTCATTTATTTAGGGTCAGAAAACTTAATTTCGGGGCTAATAAATTACTGAAACTTTAAAGCTCTCTCCTAGTTTGTTGTTGCCCTCAGAGTATTTTACAATATTTTTATTTGTTTAATAGTTAATTTCCGTTGTCTATTTATTTAATTCTATCTTTAACTCATCTATTATAGGACTGGTATAAAAGGAAAATTATAGTGATCTCCAAGAAAATTGGAACCTGAGGAATTTTAATTTCCGCTGACTATATCCAGACACTCAAGGGAGCATTCTTAAACTTCGTAAGGGTTTTTATGCTGTTTGGGTCACAAATAACTTCTGCTGTGTTCAATAGTGTCATGAAAACCAAAATTGGGCTACTTTGTTGCCCGGAGAATAAAACAAATTCGAACCTTATTTATCTTACCGAGTCACGAAAGATTAAAGCTATTCGTAAAATAAAATTTTGATGATTTAAGATTAAATTTCACGCATATACATATACTTCCTTTTGTATATTTTGTTTGTAACTCGAAAACTACTGAAAGGATCTAGACCAAAGTTTAAACTTAGACTAATCATATATCAGAAGGAGTCATAAACTATGTCAGATCTTGATCAGTGCTTAAATGACATTAGGGGATTATTGTAAAAATATAAGTTTTAGACGCTTAAAGATCATAATCTAATTGATGCATCTTAACTAAACTTTAAACTTGGACTACTTATGGGTCTGAATGAACTTATCTTTTGACTGATAGAAATCCATTCTTCAATAACAATAAGGAGTTAGTGTAAGGAACTGAAATTTGATTCTTATTTCTCGAAATATAATCGATAGAGCTTGACTAAACTTTAAACTTAGAATCAATCCTCATATGTCAGTATGAACGCATTTTATGCATTATCGAGATCTGTTCTAATATAATTATAGGGGTAATTGTAAAAATGTTCAAAGCTAACAGAATGAATCAAACGATAGATCTTGACCTAACTTTATATTATACCACTGACTGATCACAATGAACACCTTTTTTTGTCTAAACTAATTTAAAAAATAATATTAACGTATTTTAAATGATACTATTTTGTTTCCTAAAATAATAGCCGTTTGTTGAATCGTTCAATGCATGGCCTATTTTGTTAAGAATATTATTGTGTTCTCATTAAAAGTCAAGACACACGATTTAAGAAGTCCATTTTTTATCGTCAACTTATCGATACAAGGGACTTACTAAGCAAATATAAAGCACTGCTTGAGAATCGCCAGATAGACAAAAACATCTTAAACAAAAATTTTCCTGCTATTACAGCTGTTAACAACTCTATTTTTTGTAGTCCTCAAAGGAATAATTAATTATTTGCTGATTGATACATAAAATATTTGCCGAGCGAAACTCGGGTATCACTGTTAGTTATTAATAATTTTGATCGATATGTTATGAACAGGTTGGAACTATATCAGGTAGAAGTAACTATCCAGGAGCTACCCTTAGAGGCAGTACTCTATCAGTGAACGGAGAAGTGCGAGGTAGAGCACCAAGCGTAGCCGTAGATACCGACATGGTGTCAGAATTTGATCCAAGTTCCTCTGATTCTGGCGTTGTGTCAAGATGTGCCGTAGTTAAACCTCTTAAACTTAGACTCTGTAGACCTATATTTGGTAGGAAATCTTCGAAAGCTAAAAGAGAGGTCATTGACATGGGCAAAATCGTCGCACAACAAGAGGTAAATAAATATAAAATTCTATTTAAATTATACATTTTGCATTTGACCTTTTTAAAAAAAATCTTATTTAGTAGAAGTGAATGTACGATTATATTAGAAAAATATATTTTTAATTTTATCTGTTTATTTTTTTAATTATATCTACTATTTAATTAATATAATTTTGTTACATAATGTTAAACTTGAGTTAGATACGTTTGATTCACACTAGAATTTAATGCCTTCTTCAATTAACACTTTTGGTAAAGACATAACACCTAAAATCCATTTTTGAACCTAAAGGCCCTAAACGGGTGTTTTTTATTTGTTTGTCTTTTTATAGCTATTCCATTCAGTATTTGATTGATTAAGGCATATTCCTCGTCTCATTGTATTTGTCCTTTATATCCTTCTTCCTCTTCCTATCTCGCAGTTACTATTTTTCTTTGATTTTTAATATTTTGTCCAATATGTCTGCTCTCTTTTTTGTTCTTCTTTACCATAGTCCCTTCTCCTTCTCAATGTTTCATTTCAATTCGTATCGAATTCCTTTCCATCATATGGTGTCCTGTGCTGAACCTGCATGTTAACAAGATCCAAATTGTCGTTTTATATATCATTTACATTACGTCAGGTTATTAACATTTAATACTTTTATTGGTCCAGGTACCACAGCCTCCAAGAATACAAAAGCCCCGTGATCCAGAAAAAGAAAAAAGAAGAATTGCTCGTAAAAAAGAAAAACGAGCGACGCTTATTTTAGGGCTGATCATGGGTTCTTTTATAGCTTGTTGGTTGCCCTTCTTTTTCCTCTACATCCTGACGCCACTGTGCGGCGAATATTGCGACATCTCGCCACAAGCCTTCGCTTTCGCCTTCTGGCTCGGTTACATGAATTCCGCCCTCAATCCTGTTATTTATACGATATTTAATAAAGATTTTCGCCGAGCGTTCAGAAGAATACTTTTTAAATGATAAAGGGCTTGTATTTTGGATTTTTTATTATTTTTATTTTTCCCGAAGTCGTCTTCCGAAACTGATACGTTATTCGTCTTTTTCCGAGAATTTCATGTTAACATCCATGTTAACTTTCAATCATTTAAATATTTTTTTGCATAACCACATAATTTAGGTATTTAATAATTTGTAATCATGGATTTTTCTTTCATTAGATAGTTGTTCTTCTTTGGAAGATTAACTGAATTTATATAGAGTAACTATTAAGAGTGACACTAAATTTTGCATTTGTTTCCTTCTTTGATACCCCACCCCTCTAAATTCTTTAGTTGGTTGTCTGTTATCGCCATATTAAATTAGGTACATCAAGAAATTAATAATTTGTTGTATCTAAATCTTGTTTATGAAATATAATAAAGTCAATGCATCCTTTGTTAAACGTTTGAGGATTTTCAATCTGAAAAGTGCCCAGCTAAGAAGTTTAAAAACAAACATAATAAGTTTTTGAAAACCCAATATCTAATAATTTAAAGATTTAGAAAACTTTATTCTAATGATGTAAACCCAAGAATTCAGAATGAAAAAGTTCATAAATCAATTAACGCAATTTTTTTTGTGAATCCATTACTATAACTATTGGATAATATTACTATTATCATCATCTATTATGGTTTAAGCACCATCATTCATATTTTTTAACAAATAAATTTGAAAAAATAAACCTTTTTCGTATAATTATATATTTTAAATTAATTCAAAGGACTTTATTCAAGATCATAAAAGTTAAATTGGACTTTTGTTTTAAGTTAATATTGTAGGTCTATCTTACGGGAAAATGATATGATCTTGAATACCGGTCTAAATGTCTTCCCGATATTGTTGTTTACTAAATTGTTTTTATTTCTAACTTATTTTTATTATCAAAAATATTGTTTCGTAAGACGCCTTTTTTAAAAATTTTAACTTTTTAATACAACACAAGTTACCTAATTATTATAAAAAAAATAATATTAAAAATAAATTAATACCACTTGTTGACTTCTGCTGTGATATGAGTCTTTACTTTTTGAATAAATTTCATTTTAATCAATAAATACCTAAAAAAAAATTAAAAATGTAAATATTCTTTTTAAAATTTCTTCTTGTTTCGTGTAACGTATTGTAGTAAAAAAATTATTTTACAATTGCTATATTTATTTATTTTTTATTAATTTATAAAATGACTTTTGAATTCCCATGTATAAATGCACCAAATATTTTCTTCTTTTTTACAGATGAAATAATAATGTTAAAATTTATTAATATTGTAAAATATGTGTATTTAAAACATAATATATACAAAAAAATAATACTATCACTTGTAAATTTTATTTATATTGATTTGTCCATCCCATACAAAAAAGTATAGGAAATAATGTTAACTTATTTTGAAAATAGGAATAATATTAACAATAAAATTAATACGAATAATTTAAAAATGTTTTGTTGAATTATTAAATTTTTATTGTTTTAATTATTGTGAATAGTAATAGTATAAGATTGTTTTTTTGTGAATGCAATATAGTCTTCACTACTTTGAACTCATCTCTAAATAGTCTGAAATATTAATTTTGGATTTTATTTCTTCAAACGAAGAAAAGACAGCAACATATGTCAATAGTTATCTTGAATACTATCAAGTTGATAGAATTTATAAGGTGATTCAATTGGAGGGTTTTTATGAATGAAATAATTTTTTTCACATTTTCGGTTATAGTCCGTAATTGACTATTTATTCATTGCAGGAATTAATAGTAAATTTTCAATGTTGACCGCCTATACCGAGTCCTGCAATGACGTCACACGTCATTCATAAAAACGTCAGGTTATAACCTCCGAATGCGTTTGGTTTGTTTACATCGAAATGAATCACCTTATAAATTTGTAACTTCTTGGAATACTATAAGGTTTCTATGGATTATTTGTCATAAGAAATGAATTTTATTTATTATTTATTTATTTATTTTTTTATTGACAAACATTACGTATGTCAATGTTTATCTTGCTTTAATACGAGTACTTTAAGATTTAAACCTTTTATTTTGAACGAGAAAAGAATAACAGCTTCTTATTTCAATGGTTAGCTTGAATACTAATGCCAAACGATTTTTACAGTTTATTCCTTACAAAAAAAAGAATTGATGGTTTCAAATACTCAACAGTTTTGCTAAGTTTTTGATATTGTATATGGTTTATGTTTCCTCCATATTTCTAAGGATTTTACGTTGGTAAATCTGAACCTAGGTAAAAACTGCTACCATATTAAATATTTTATCAGTCTTTCAGTTTTTTCTTTTAATTCATTTTTTACATGAACTAAAATATACTTCTAATACTAGTTTCAAAATATTATTAAATAATTTCTTAAATCAAAATAATTTTGATAAAAATAAAATGTTACATAATAAATAAAATATTGAGAATTATAAAGTGTTTAAATCGCTAATACATTAAGATAGCGTCATAATTATAAGAATGTGGATAACATAAAAAGTATAAAAAAGAATATGATGTTTAAATCATAGATATTGATTCAATAATATATTGAGCATTTGAATTAAAATTAAAATGAATTAAATAATATTCTGTGATATTAAAATTTATCATTTTATTATTTTTATTTTATATTTCAGGGTAGGTTGTCTAGAGAATTTAAATATTATTTAATTACTTAGTTCCTTTTTTTTTATTTCAAAATATTATGATTTTTGTGTAATAAAGTTTGTTTTAAATGAATAAATCAAACACTGTCAGATTTAAACAGAACTTTGGTATTTGTAAAAAATAGACTACAGAGGTGCTATTTAGGAGGATTTTAAATTATTAATAAATTTTATTCATAGTACATGAAAAGGACTGTATGAAAGAGAAATATGCTGTTCTTATCTAAAAGATTAGCTTTAGTTTTTTTACTAAAGATCGTCCTCAGATTTATATTGTTTAGTTTTAAGAAATGTTGGTGTTACGATCCACTAACCTATACAGCCTACATGTTTGTTTCGGTAATATGTTGAATAAGAACACAACCGATGGCATAGTTACTTTAGAATGT
This sequence comes from Microvelia longipes, assembly GCA_018340805.1. NCBI lineage: Eukaryota > Metazoa > Arthropoda > Insecta > Hemiptera > Veliidae > Microvelia > Microvelia longipes. The sequence continues at coordinate 17,909,845 of JACMZG010001913.1, read as the reverse complement.
ATTAATAACACACCTTAAGTTAATTCCGTTGCTACTATCAAAACACTTATTTCTGTTATCAGCCTTATATTTTATTTTAATAACTATAACTTTTTTAAATGGAGTAATTTACTAACAGGAAAAACTCTCAATTTTATTTATACATTTTTTTACGATTTGAATTAATTCACAATAAATTATATATTTTTAATAATAGAAACAAAAAGATGAGATGAAAAATATTACAGAGGACAAAATGAAATTAAAAACAAATACCAAAACGAAACCATTGCTAGAACAATCAGTTTAATAACTATATTTGATAATTTTTATTATTTATTTTTCATTATTTTATTTAGTATTAAATGCTATTAAATAATATATGTTTATTGTTTTGTTTTTATAATTACTTTGTTAATAATTCTATTGATAATAAATAAAGATAAAAAATGCATTATAAATTTAAAAAAACATTAATGATAATAATAATTCATACAAAACATTTCTAACAAAGAAAATATTATTTGATAAAACATAAATGTATAATTTAAAGTTAATTTTAAAAATCATATGATATGGTGGATGGGGCTCATGTCTGTTATTGTTTTATTATAGAATATAAGTATTATTGTGTTGGCAAAACTATATTAAATAAAAAACAGTGCTGCCAACATCATGACTCCTGTTTGTGCACAAGAGATCCTGGACCCTTTTATGCATAGAGATGTTATTACTAGAGGGCCCTATTGGTTGAATTTTGAAACATCGAAATAGTAACCTAACCACCTTCTCTAAAAATCAAATAATCAGTACAAAATTACAATAACTTATATAGATGAACGTTAAAAATACAAATCAAACCGCAAACTATGTGCGGAAAGCCGAAAATAATTGATTTATAATAATCTGAACTCTTTCTTGAAGGAGGTTTTGATCAAGTTACACAGAGCCCCTGAGAGCCCCAAAACGATGTTTCAGGCCTTTCAATGTATTGAGATAGGCTATGCCCCCTCTAGTATATATCTCTATGCTTTTATGTATTTGAATAAATGCGGGAAAATCTACTTGTAAAAACAGTCATTTGCGCAATTATTATCTCATTTTGACATAAGTTTCCACTTATGTAATAATAGTTATATATAATAACTTATATATAATAAGTTTCACCTTTTATAATAATATTATTGTATGATACAAAATAATAAAACTTGAAAATAGCTAATGAAACGTAGCAAAAATATAAACATAAATATTAATAAAAAGTTCTAAATAAAGAAGAAAAGGAATATTCATAAGTATAAGGTGAGCAATGTGATTTTTTTGCATATTGGTCGGTATTGTTATCGTTGTGTATTGTTTGTTGTAAACCTTATGATAAATAATGTACCTGATATTTATTTGTTCTTTTATTTTTAGCTCTTTCCTTGAGAATAACGTCCTGTTTGTTATTTAAGTTAAATTTTTCTATCAAGGAATATGTAGTATACCTAGAAGGAAAAACTGATAACCATTATTACCAAAAGTTATTTTAAGAATTAGCAAACTACTTTTCTTAATATGATGTATCAGAAAAATCTATTTCGAAGTACTACTTATACCTTCTATTATTTAGTGTCAGATCGAATACAGTAATCTCTCTATTTAATCTACGTACTCTTTGATTTTGACCATATTGGCTTAATTTTAAATTTAACAATTATATTTTCTTATTTTTTTAGTATTTTAAATTTTAGGATAATTTTGTAACACATTATTTAGATCAAAAAAACTTTTTAAGCTATTTATTGTGCAATAATGTTATATTTCCCTTGTGTCTTTTAATTTTACTGAATAATATGAACGTCTAACATTTTGTTTGAAATTAATAAGGTTTTAAATACTAAAACAGTATTGAAAACTGCGTTTACTGAGTCATTTAAAACTGTATTTGAGGAACTGTATTTTTGTGTATCTTATACTTAAACTAGTTATTATTGATACATTTTTGTGTTCTAGTAAGTATTTTATTGCTTTACTATTCTAATTATGAGTTAGATTTTATTCTTGTTTCTAATTACTAGAATAAGTTATTTATTTCTATTACTCCAACCAGTGGAGGGTTTATTTTTATTTTTAGCACATTTGTTTTAAAATAATTTTGCTTAAATATATAAATAAAATTGACTTGAATCATGATTTTTTACTATTTAATTGTCTCAATTTTCCAAATGTTTCTTGTTGCAACTACTTATATCTCTGCAATCAGATCCTCTATTTAACAATTTACCTATTGCCGGGTTATTATCTTAAAAAAAAAGTATATATACATTTAGTGTGCCTGAAATCTTAAATCTTATTACAATTTATTAAAATTTTTAATTTGAAATACATTTTATATCTAATATGGTCATTTTATTTAATTATTATTTTATACAATATTTAATTATTTTTATTATTATTACTAACTATTTCACTAATTTTATTGCCATTTTATACTTATTTCATTTTTTTATTAAATTGCCTTAATGTAAAATGTATTTTATATAAGAGGAATGTTAAAAATTAAAAATAAACTTTAAAATAATAAAAAAAACTAATAAATAAAAATTTAATTGTAAAATATATTTACAAAAAATTATTTGTAATCATGTTGTGTCGGTCTTTTGATAAAATTATGTATATACATTATATATGTGGTTAACTATTTAACATTATTTAAGATATAATGATACTATTTGATAAATTGTATAAATTAAAAACTAAATCTGGAAGTACATTGAATGTACATTTTTACATTTATTTAATTTTATTTTTATTGGACTCTAAACTTTGTTTCAGTTTTTAGGTAATTTCTGTCTTTTATATACTTTATATACTGATACAGATTCATTTATTTATGTATTTTAAATTGATTATATTTTAGGAGCTTTTACAGTTTATAACCCTCTCCCAAAAGCAGTTATACGAAAGCTGAGAAACTAATAGCTCTTAATTGGTAGGTGTGGTATCAATAATTGCTATTTCTATGCTCTATGATATGAAATCATTAAAGTTTTGTCAAATAGAACATATTGTTCTACCTTTAATAGTAAAGAAGGTAGTCTTTTCAATAGCTATGTAAATATGTATCTTGTTGAAAAATTGTAAAAAAATATTGAATGATTTTGAGTTGAGCTACTCAATTGTTTTATTTACATGAAAATAACATACTTACAACTGTAAGTATATTATTAGTTGGCGCTGAAATTATTATTTGGTCTATTATAAATATGTTTGTGTTTATAAAGCGAACGTCTGGTTTCATTTTCGTCAGTTATTCATTTTCCATAATTAGAAAAAAGTTTATTATACATTTTTGTGCTAAATTAACTAATATGTCTCTTGTGTCTGAGCTAGAGACTAGTGCTGAGTGCAATAGTATGCGATGTAAATTGGGGTTTTAGGGACATGGATCAAGTTAATTGGTACATTTAGAAGAGGTTATCTAAGTTATAATGTGGCATGATCCTAATAAGGTCTATAGAATTTATAAATAATAATACAAATTATTTCAATGAGAATAAATAAGATAAATATATAACTTTGGACTTCAAGTATTATCATGACGCCCTAAGTTAGTGTCCCTAGTATAATATTTTTTGAGTTATATTTATCAGTAATATTTTTTTTCTGAGGATTTATTAAAATAAAAATAATGTATCTATTGACCATAGGCTTACCAGATAAGTATCTATATAGTCTATGGTATTAAAAGTCTAATCTAAAATCTTATTTTAAACACTAGTAGCTCTTTGGAAATAATATCGTTTTCTGTTTTTTTTCTTTTCTTAAAGAAATAATTATATGAGAGCTATTGCATTCTACAATTGCTTAAATGTATTATGTGTTAAATTTTGGTATTGGAATGTTATTGTTAATTTGATGTGTCTAAATAACAGATTATTCAAATTTACCAACGATTCATACTTTACCAGGTAGTACCAACAATTTGTTGACCAAAATCGAACAATTTAAGGCTAATTCGATTTAAATTGAAACCCTTTTTTATAATTTTTAATTTGAGCCAAAGTATTACTAAAGTCCTAACATTAAAATATGATCTTATGAATTCTAATATGAATAATAATTATAATGAATTATGATATGGTCTTGTAAGGTAAGTGATTCTATGGTCTATCACCTTGGCTTTGGTCTAAGCGCCAATAGAATTGTATCCCCTAATGATTTATCAGCTTTCACCAGGCCAAATTATAATATCAGGACTATAATTAAATATTGTTACTCATTATTTACTGTACTCTCTTTTTGAGTTGCCTTTTGATGACCACTTTTTTATATACTATAAGGGGATGGTTAAAATTTGTATTATACAATTCCTCCTGTTGTGTAAGAATTGCGTATTGTAACAGGCACCTGACCTGAAATACGTGACTTGTATTTGATTTGTATTTGTATTTGATTTGTATTTTGTACTGCTTTAAACCGATTTTTTTAATATACCATTAATTTAGAAGACAAAACATAGTCTGTCTACTCAGAGTGGATCCCATCATATGATTTGGGTTTAACAACGCTTAGTAAGACGTGTGCAAAATTTGAAGAGAACATTTTTTAAAGCTGATAGGATTTCCAATAACTCAGTGTTTATTCATTAAAATTGGATAACTACAACTAAATTTATGGTACTAGCAAAATCACCAAAAATAGGTTAATTTTTGTTAAGTAGCGAATTTCTTTAAAGAAATGTCATTTTGCAAATGCCATAACTGTGGTTGTAGTTGTATAATTTTGATAAATAAAAACTCGATTTGTTGAAAATTTTATCAGCTGTAAAAAATCTCCTTTTCAAGTTTTGCAGACGACTATCAGGGAACCGCTTATTACAAGAAATCTAAAATGTGTGTGCGATTTTATAAAACTTTAAGCATGTGCAATTATATGAAGGGCTCTACTCTGGATAGGCAGACTATGTTTTTTCTTCACTATTTAAGGTATATTTTCAAAAACGATTGGTTAAAAGCAGTACATAAAAGTCACTTTTTTCAGGACATACTCCTTGATTGTCTATTGGTATAAACACTAGGTCCTTGGTATGAATACATTGCCCTTATATGAAAACAAGCCTTTAATAACTTTAATCTGCCGTATTATACTGTGTGCATCTCTGCATATTATTACAGTTAACATTTATTTTATAATTTTTTATTACTTTTATTATACTTTTAACACACTTTGTTCACTGCGTATTTTCATTATTTTTAAATGTATTCTTTTTAGGTTTTAAACACTTCTGAACGAACTTGTTAAATGAAATATACTTATATTCATATAAATAAAAATAAAATATTTCTTATATTTATTCTGTGTATATAGGGGAGTCTTCCACAATGTGTGTATTTTTACATAAATATAAATACTAATATTTATTTATTAATAAATTAAAAAAGATATTTTGTCTTTTGTTGATTAAATTTATAATGATGAGAAAAAATTAGTCCTTTAGGTAATAATATATTTTAAAAGTAATCATAAACAATGCCTAAAATGTAAAACTTTATTATTATTCCAATTTGCTGGTAAATTCAGAATCTGTAAAAATATAAAATTATGAACTTGTCTTTTAATGTCGGCTGATTGACTTTTTCATATTATTACATTTTTTAATAGTTATTTTTATCAAATAAATTGTGCGTGAGAAATCTATGTGTATAAAGGAATATTAAATAAATAAAATATATTCAACTTCAAAATTGGAAATATTTTATATGAGTTATTAACAAATTTCAAGCAAGATTAATTACAAATAGTGTATAATAAAAAATCAATGGTTCATTATATGTACAAAATTTGGATCTTACTCTTGCTTTTTATGTTTTTGCCGTGAGCTATAAATTCTTAGCTGTTATTTCCATCTAAGTTATGATTATTATCTGGTACTGAATACATATTTTTCCTATAAAGCAGGTAAATTAAATATATTCAAGTATGATCAATTAATTACACGAGCTAAAGGTGAGAGTGGGATGTGAAAATGACCTATAGAGGCACAGTTGAGGATAGTAATTTACAATCTGACAGCCGAGGCAAAGGTTCAAAACAAAAATGATATTTCAGTGATTATTCCTTTCCTGCTGTGTTGCTTGCAAAAGTTTACCTACTTACACTGGAATAGGGATTTAAACTGTATGATAACATGACACTATGTTTCAATACAACTCAAATGAATACAATTCATTATTTCATTCATTATTCTAAATTTTATATATGACTAGGTCTTTACTGTTGTTTCTTTTTTTAATTTTCTAAATAATTCATTTTAAATTAATCTTTAAATTATTTTTTAGAACAAATCAAACTGGTATTAAATTATCAAAACTTAATATAACATTATTTATTATTGTAAGTGTTGAATAATAATCCACATTTTTAAACCTATCTTTAACTATCAGTGAACTGGTACTTTCCTGCCTGGGCAGTTTCAAGTGTAATCCCTTGTACTTTAAAAGTTGCTTTATCGCCCTAGACAGACATTATTTTACCTGCCCGGCTGTTTCTTTTTTACTGGTCAGGGAAATTCTATATTCCTGCCTTTATATACATTAAAGTAATGAATTATTTTTCTGTTGTGAGTAGATAAAATGAATTATTTAAAATATAAGACTTGATTTTTTAAAGAAAACTTAAGACAATTTTATCACCCAATTGCGCTAACATATTTACCATAAAAATGCACGTCCATTTGTGTAATATAATGAACCTTGCTATTTTATTCTCAAATAAAATTTTAATTTATTTTTTATTATCAATTTTTTACTTTTATGTATGTTTATTTTTTACAGTTATCAATTCATATAAATGAATTTTTAAAAAAGTTAAACTTGATCTACCCATCAATCAGCCTGACATAAAACCCGTTGTAAATTAAAAATTAAACTTGAAATGGTGTATTGTATATTCATTGAAAAAATACTTGTTTTCAATAAAATAACAAAAGTAATATTAACAAAATATTGTTCTAAATAATAATAACTGGAAATAATATAGTCAACGAAAACTTAATATTTAATCATTATTTTATTTAGTTGTATCTGCTTTATTTGGTTAATTTTTATTATGCAAGTCATTACTCAATTTTAAGTTTGTGTATAAATAGCTAAGTGATTACTGCTATTTCTTTTTTTTTTTATTTTTCTTAAGAAATTATTTTAAATTATTGTGAGCTTGAAAAAAGATAATATTTTTAAGATATTTACTTGACATAGCTGGCTCAAAATTCAGGAAATGTGGAAATTTGAACTAATGTTTGGTATTTGATATGAAATGTGAGTATTGCTGAAGTTATTATAATCTATAACTTAAGTGTTTATATGTTATAGTATGCAATATTTTATAATTCGAGCTTTATAATCTTAAGTTTAATTTAACTCATGATTTCAACCCTTGCTCAGGCTTGTTGGATTTTTATGAGAGGGGTTTTTTACACTATATAAACGTGAGAATGGGTTAAATTTAGACCATTATAGTACACTTTTTTAAATGGGTGTCTGATGTCTTAAAAATGTAGCTGTTTTGTCATTTAGTCTTTCTCAAATTTTAAGAGAGTCTAATGCTTAAAACCAGGCTGGCTTATTTAGAATGGCATCTACCAGGGCACCTAGAAGAAAAATACCTAGGACACTTGGTAGCTTCTGGGAAAATAAAACAAAGTTCTAACAGCATTTCGTTAATAATTTCTTAAATGAAACCAAAATTTAACCTTGGTTTTGACAGTAACGATTTCGATCCAAGTGAAATTCCTTGGTTTACCTTTTGAAGCCCTTTAATAAATAAAGGAAGCTACGTAAGGTTGGTTGCCAAAGGTATATAAAAATTTAATGGGTGTAGGTAATGGATGCAGGCCTAGGCTGCATCAATTTTGTCAAACCAGTAATCATGAACATATTTGTAAAACAGCCATTCTAACAACTTGCCAATGCATGGTAACGCCTCCAACTTTTATTTTCGGAGTTGGTAAAAAGGGCTCAACTCAACGTGTGCTTTCTCATTCACATATCCCCCTTGTTGTCATTTCTTTCACAATTTATGAATTTATAGTTCTGACTAATAAGTCAAAATAAAAATAGTGTCAACAAACTACATGTGGTTTGTTTAATAAGTTTCTAGAATAGTTATGGTTGAAATATTCTAAACTACAAGGTGGCTCTCTAGAATAAGGTGTCAGACCATTGTACCTTAAAGATTATCTCTGTGATTTCACCACTCTTAACTAAAATACATATGCATGTAGTATATATATATTCTATACATTTCTACATGTATTGTTTCTAGCTTGAACCATTTCTGATCACTGTTTGTATTTAATTTTTTTCATAAAAAATTTTAAATATGTATTACGAGATAATCTTTGGCATACAATTCTCTGAAGGCTTATTGTTAGAACAGGAACTTCTGGATGTCTAAACATCCTGTAGCTTGAACTTATTTATGTGTCTACCATATCCATTCTAGAAACTTACCAAACAACCTTATTAATTAATTGATAACTTTTATCATATTCATTTTTTTTACTCCACAGTCAGTCTCTTATCTCTAAATCTATGCATGAGCAATAGTTTTTAACTGCTACATACTTCAGTGATCGCTGTTCTCTTAAAAATTTAATTGCTAGGTATTTTCATCATCTTATAAATATTTTCTTTAATTTTTTTTCACAATTTGTTTTTTAGTTATTTCCATTGTACTTTTCCTCTATATTTAGAGTTATACTTTGTCTATTTTTATTTAGCAGTATATTATTAATTTGTTTTAATGTCTTTAACTTGTTTTTCTTAACTGTGTTTATTATTTCTTATTTAATACTTTTTTGTTTACAATGATGAAAAACTTAATAAATTATTTTATTTAATATATTTTACTACTTAATTTACATAATTAATTCTTAGTTAAATTCATCTTTTAAGGTTGTATTACAATTTTTTTTTAATTTCATATCGTATCAATGAATATAAATTGAAAGAACATAATATATAACCTATAAAATTACTTGTGTATTGTAAAATATGAATAAAATGTTAAATTTACTTCTTGATAATAAACCTTATAATAAGAGAAACTAAAGAGAACCACTTGGTGAAAACAACGAATGTTGAAAAAGTAACAAATATAATAAATATAAAAGAAAAAGAGTTTTTTCTCAATATTATTTTGGTCCATTTTTGTCTTTTGGAACAATGTGCTGTTTATATGGTTGTACCATATTTTGATTTACATATGGTGTTCATTCTACTTGGCTAACCAATGGATGAAAAACGCACAATTTCTCGTAGATTTAAGGTTTTTTTAAACTATTAGAAGAGGCTTTCTTGGCTTGGTCGTCTTGGGAAGAGTCTACCCACCTATTAAAAGTGATTTTAGGCTTTCCACACATTCATTTTGGCTTTTTGGTTAATTATATTGGCCGTTTCGACTCTGGACTGGTTTTATTTGATTCAGCTCCTCAACAAACATAAATTGTAAAACATGAATAAACATTGTAACCCTTAATGTTCCTGATTTTTTTCTCCGCTATTAGGGTAAGGATGTCACACTCAACTCCAGCGAATGTTTTCAAAAAACTTACGCAAAAAGCAAAATGCTAATTCTGGAACCAACCTTCTCTACCCAAAGGCTTAAAAATAATAAGAGTATATAGTATTTTATTATTAATACTTTCACTATTTTGAAAGACTACAGTGAGTGCTACAAATCAATATTGTTATAATTTTTCCCTTATGTAGGACTTGATTTTTATGCCAAGTCTTAAGAAAATTTTAGAAAAAATTCTGAAACCGGAATGTCACCTGAATTATCAGTTTCAGGTGTTTCAAGGACTTCTAAGTGGTTTTTTCACAAAATTGTCAAAAATCAGTCTATTATGATATCTGGAAAATATTTTTATGACGTCATTAACTTGCAATAATGACTCAGCAAAAATTTGAAAAACCCTGCAACGCGGAAAAATGATTCAATACGATTGAAACTACGTATTACGCATGTAGTTATGTATAAGACTAACATATGTGCTAAGTTTCATCTTATTTCAGCATCAGTTTTATTTTTATTATATGACATGTGTACGATTTTTAAAAATCGGGCACTTGATACAAGTGTATACCTTTATATAATAAATAAGTGCACTACACACACTTTCCTTACAATACGAAAAGTATATATTTAACTTTCTTGTATCATAAAAGTTAAGCAGCATCGAGCGTGGTCAGTACCTGGATGGGTGTCCGCTGGTAATGTAATGAATGAATGAATTTACTATCTAAGGACGAGCGAAGCGAGTCTGAGGACGAGTTGTAAAATAAATTTAACGACTTCAATATTTTGAGGATGAGCAAAGCGAGTGCGAAATAGGCTGGATGAGCGTAGCGAATTCGATGTGATGAGGAAAAGTTCGAGGTACCCCGTACCCGATCTTAAACTATATCTTAAATGTCGTATACAAGTTTGTAGTGTCCACGTGAGTCAGTACAATTTGATTTGAATATTGGCGCTCGTTTTTTCCCAGTATTATTTCATCCAATCAGATAACGGTTTTATAATCATATGTTTTGAATTACCCTTCTTTTACGTAATCCGTTTACATTTTATAATAACCTTGTTTTCTTTCATTATTAATTATATTTTAGGGTTTTAGCCATTTTATATCAATGTTTAAATAAATAATACGTAAATTTTTTACTTAGCTTCGAATTTGTTTGCTGTGTACCAAGCTTACTATGTCATCTGTTTTCTTATTGGTCGGTTTGGAAGTTTACGTCAGGTTTTTGGTTACGTAGTATTTTTCTAGCTTTTTATTGGTTGTTTAGGTTTACGCTGACCTTCTAGAATTTTCTATTTTCGAGAAAATGCGTAGTTAGGTTAGGTGTGTAAAAGCTTTGGTTAGAGTCACTTCGCGTCGTCTTATAGTTATGATACAAGTTAGTTAATAGTTTTAATGGAGTATATTTTGTAATAATAACATTTCTTAAATGATTCTTAAGGGATTTTTGTATTTAGTATGTATGTAAGTATGTTTCATTCGTTATGCAAAAGTTTTATGTAGTAAAACTTATTTTTTTCTGACGAGGCGTTCCACGCGTGAAACTACCTCACCAGTTTCTATCATTCTTTTCTAATTATTTTTTTCTGGTTTTTCTAGGCTTGATTTCGGGTATTTTCTTAGCTGATTTTTGAAGAAGTTGGATTAGCTGAAATATTGATGTAAGTGAAACTTTACGTATTTTAAGCCGCCGGGTTTAGGTTAGATACTTTGTTGTACTCCCATGTGACTAGTTTAATTACTTCACAGTAATTAAGTTTTTTGGACAGTTGATTAAGGTACCGTTCTTTCTTTGGTTTTTCTTTTGTTTAACTACTTGCTTATTATGAATTTTGGGAGGAATATGGACTTTTCACTGTAATAGGAATTAGGACGTCACGTGGTCCAGCCGCCGGGGGTTAGGAGTCTTTGAAGATAACTTAAATTTATCTACTCAATCTGTTCATCTTTTAATAGCTTAATTTTAATTTATATCATTTGATACTACCGAGTTTTGCAAAACATGAAAAGTTGACACTTAATTGTGCAAGAGACACCTAGGAAATGTAACAAGCAAAATGCAATGCTACAGCAGGTGTTCCATCATTCGTCATTATTGATGGCTCGACATAATGTACTCTGTTTCGTTACGTCTAACTCATCAGGGCGCCGACAGAGCCTGAACAATGACGAATGTCGAATGATGGAACAGTTCCCAGAATTAGCATTGCATTTTGCCTGTTACATTTTTGTTTACATTGTTTAGTAGTTTTCTTAGATCTACTATGAAACGAGAATATTTGCGTCAAACTACGAATAAAATTTGATTATCTCCCCCACAAATCTTACAAACTATTGTACAAAACAACTTGTATTTACAAGTGTCAAAATTGAGCGTTTCACAAATATCATTACAATTTATTGTAACATACAAGAGTTTTTGTAAACAATTTGTCAAAATATTATTAAAACCCAGTTTTATTCATATGAGTAACTTATTTCGAATGCAATTATTTCTAAAATACGAGAAGTAATATTTATAAAAAAAAACTTACTCATATTGAACCCTAGATTCATAATAAAATAAAAGTTTGCGATAAAAACTAAGTTTTATGTTAATAAAATGAACTTGTTACTCATTCTACCTAGGTTCAGACTTGGGTAGAAATTTTACAAGTGAATGTTACAAGTAATTGTAATAGACAAGAAAATGTTGTTAATTATATAGAAAAATGTTACAAATCTGTAAGTGTATCCTTGGTAACCCTTGTAAATTTGTCATTACAAGAGGTTTTTTACCATTTTTGTAACTACAAGACTTTTAATTTTTTGAAACGGCCCCAGGTTTTAAAGTATTGATGTTGTGTATTTTATTATATGGGCCCTCATGTCTCGAATTTATCTCGATGTTCACTTTGTTTAAACTCAACAAGTCATTCGATAAAAATTGCACTAATGCTAATAATGAGATGAAAGCACATATGTATAAAAGTCATTTATAAATTACATACGAGCCACAATCAAAACAGTTTTCTTCGTTTCGCTGAGTCATTATAGGTTTTTTAACCTTTCGGAAGTTTCAACTCTTTAGCATAAATACACTGGGAATGGCAATAGACACACACTAACATACGCATACAAACAGACAAACGTTGTAAAATCCACCAGGAGGTCTTAAAAACTCCTGAAACGTATAATTTACGTGAAATCTCAGTTTTGGATTTTTGCAAACTCAATACATTTCTAAATACCTACAATATCTCAATACATTGAGAGGTCTGAAACATCTTTTTGGGGCTCTAAGGGGCTCTGTGTAACCTCATTCACACCTCCTTCAAGAGCGAGTTAAGGTTATAATAAATCAATTGTTTTTGGCTTCCCGAACATTATCTGTGCTTATATATATTTAAAACGTTCTTTAATATGTGTTACTGTAATTTTGTTCTGTTTATTTGATTATATTGAAAGTCGAAGGGGTACCAGTCGTTGGCGCTCCAAAGTTGTTGGAGCTCCATTCGTTCGCGCGCCATCATTTGCGCTCCAATTCGTTGGCGCGCCATTCATTGGCGCTCCATATCATTGGAGCTCCAACGATTTGGACTGCTAACGAATGGCACCCGTCGAGGTAGTCAGGTTATTTTTTCGATGTTTCAAAAATTCAACCAATAGGGCCCCTCTAGTAATAATATCTCTATGATTATTTCTATCAATAAATAAACTTGTGATTATTGTCTGCACTACTGAAAAAGTTTATGGATACTCCAATAAACTTATAGTAAACTTAATATTATAAATAATAGGTCCGTCCCTATCTGACAATAGTACTTTTTCATAATCTTTTTATTTAGTAAGTAATAATAATCTTTAAGGTCCTCATGATTTCTTCTATGAAAAAAAGTTTTTTAATATTATTTTTTATTTTATTTTTTTTTATGAAGGATTGATTTATATAAAGAAAACTTTAAAAGAGATCAACAGCATATTATTATTTCAGCAAGAAAGTTTTTTTTCTGTTCAATTTTTGAAGTTTTATATTTCTGACTTAAGTTATGAAAAGTTACATTATTAAAAAATGTATAAAATATTACAATCTTCGCTTAGCATACATGTTGTACTGAATTTTTATTAGAAATAAAGAATTATGTTGGGGGTTTTGAATTTTTTTTCTTACTTAAATAAAAAACTTTTTAATATAGAAAGTGGCTTGACACGAAGTTAAACGCAATACTATTGAAAAACACAATACTTTTGGATAAACGCAATACTTTTGGAGTACACAATACTTTTAGAAAGGCAATACTTTGGATACACAATACTTTTAGATAAACACAATTCTATTGGAAAACACAATACTTGTGGATAAACGCAATACTATTGGAATACACGATACTTTTAGATAAACACAATAATATTGGAAAACACAATACTTTTAAATAAAGGCAATACTTTTGGAGTACACAATACTTTTAGATAAAGGCAATACTTGGAGTACACAATACTTTTAGATAAACACAATTCTATTGGAAAAACACAATACTTGTGGATAACGCAATACTATTGGAATACACGATACTTTTAGATAACACAATAATATTGGAAAACAATACTTTTAAATAAAGGCAATACTTTTGGAGTACACATACTTTTAGATAAAGGCAATACTTTTGGAGTACACAATACTTTTAGATAAACACAATTCTATTGGAAAACACAATACTTGTGGATAAACGCAATACTATTGGAATACACGATACTTTTAGATAAACACAATAATATTGGAAAACACAATACTTTTAGATAAAGGCAATACTATTGGAATATACAATATTTTTAGATAAACGCAATATTATTGGACAAATACAACAATCAGCAAATACTGACAATTTTTAACAAATATGATAAAAAAATGTCATGAAACAACAAATGATCTAACATATGGCTAACCTCTGTCAAGTCTTGGTTAATGTTATTTATAGGTCGTAAAAAATGTTGTCTAGACAGACTCTCTAAATATTCTTCGGAGTTAGTTTCCCATTCCAGTAAGTTAGTTATGATAAATAGTTAAGTATGATAACTTACTACTTGTTGGCACTTTTAAGTCCCTCACAAAAAGAGACCTGCGATACTATTGAATAAACACATTTTTATGTATTTCCATACTTACTTATTGCCAAAAATAGTAATTTTGGGGTTTCAAAATTATTTCGAGTATAATTTAATTCATCAAAACACTCGGAGTCGTGTAATACGTTATGAAGCTTTAGAATTCGATGTAATAAACCATTTTATCTTTTATGTTCCATATATTATTGATAAAGAGAATATTATATCAGAATATATATCAATATCAAATGAGTATTATAGATTATTATTTAAGCTTTTTAGGAGGAATAGGTCCAAATTAATTAAAAAAACACTAATTTTGCCGAGCTTTCGATATAATTTTATCTTTTTCAAAGCTTAACATAATAAACAGTTGTTCATTATGTTAGCAACCATGTAACTGTTTTTTGTTATTATTTATTATGTTAAGCCTTGAAAAAGATAAAATTATATCAAAAGCACGACAAAATTAGTGTTTTTTATTAATTTGTACCTATTTCTCCTAAAAAGCTTGAATAATTTAAAATAGAGATCCCTATAAAGTTTTTTGTATTATAGAAGTTAAATTATATAATAAGTGTAAATGAAATTTACTAACTAACAGTATAGACTATAATGAACCAATAATTAACGTAAATTAAAATTCCTTT
Source organism: Microvelia longipes (assembly GCA_018340805.1). NCBI lineage: Eukaryota > Metazoa > Arthropoda > Insecta > Hemiptera > Veliidae > Microvelia > Microvelia longipes. The sequence goes on along the minus strand of JACMZG010001913.1, from coordinate 17,894,566 downwards.
ACAGTAATTTTATATATATTTTTAGAGTAAATTAATTTCAACAAAGAAGAATAATTTTATTTATTTTGCTATCCGAATTACTCAAAGAATTTTCTTTCGTCAGGAATTTCTTGTTTCTCTTCTGTTTTTTGTGATGACTTTACATTGTTGAGCGTCTTAAAGAAATCAAGAGCATTCTGTCGTTTCAGCCTGAGAGGTTTATAAAATATTTTTATTTTCTGTAAAGTGGCAGATTATTTTGTTAAAATACAGAATTTTTATTTCATTTACTTTTACATTCTTCTTGACTTTTTTGGAAACTTTGTGTTAAGTTATTTTGAGAATTTCTTTAATTTTATCTTAGCAAATGTTAAAGTGTTGGGTAGATTAAAATGTTTTTGTGGGTTTAACGAGTGATTTAATTTTTCTTCAAGAATTAAAATGTATGCAAACAAATCTGCTGAAGTTCTGACGAAATCGACTTAATTCTTAGTACTAGCAATAAAAAGGCTGTTTGCTCTATGGCTTCTAAAACGCGAATGATTAAATTTTATTATTTGACACAACTTTACATTTAATAAATAAACAAATAAATCAAAATATTCGCCTCCGCGACACTCCGGCGACCTTCAATGTTTGCTGAATGTATTCTTCTTCTTTCTATCCATTGAATATTGATTTTCCTGAACCCATATAGTGGATTTTATTTCATAATATTTTAAACATAAATTAATTATAGTCAACGACAATTTATCAACAAAAAATATTTACAAAACAGCAGCAAAGCAAAAGCATTCTTTCTTCTAAAAAAAAAAAGTTTTGATCAATTCGATTTAATAGAATAAGATTTCTCATCTCTAATAATATTTCGAGTCCACATTCATTTATGAGATGTTTCTTCTTGGCATGGTTTCTCAAGAACGCTAACATTCGAAATCTCATAATGGCAAACACTTCCACCTCCGAATAAAATATCTTCCTAATAGAACAAATTTCTATAAAGAGCCCTAAAGTTTCGATAGGACCTCCCCCAGACCAAAAGTTTGTTTTAATAAGCAAAGAATTTATTTTTATTTTCCTAAATCTTTGTATAGATTGTAACCTCTTTGATGCTTCAATTTTCACCCAAACGAACTCAAATTTATTTACAATAGAATCAAACTTTACTTTATATCTACTGACGGCTCTAAAATAATCAAATTTTGACGCATAAAAATCATCCATAACTTTATCTAACAAATTTATATTCACTACTTTTAATGATTTATATTTTGCGACCCACATGAATGTAAATGCCATTTTAAACTTGCTTTTATATTTAATTTCACGTCTATTAACTGCTTTCAAAGATTCTACGCCTATCATTTTTATATTATTATCATCCCTAAATTGTTGTGAACTATTGAGTATTCCCTTAAATGTTTGTTTTGATTTCAATTTTTCCTCGTCATATTTAACTGATGACATTATACAATTAAAACTGTCATTTATCAAATCAAATTTATTAAAATTTGAACTATTTTGGGCCTGAATTGTTTCTATGGAACAAAGACCCTGAGTTTCGTTATCCCCTTTAGAACTTTCAGTACCCTTTAAATTATTTTGTGTATTTAAGTCATATTTATAGACTTTTTTCATCTTCTTTTCCCAAAACTCATAATGTATTTGCTTAGTCTCAACTTTCACTCTTCCTAGTTCTTCTAATTCTACGTTTTCTAAAGTTTCTCCCTTTTCCTTATCCCGAAATATACTATTAATACACCTTCTTAATCTGTCCTTCTTCTTTGTATCAGTCTCATCCCAGCCAAAAGTGTCACTAAACTATTAACGTCCACCTCATCTATAGTAATACCTGGTAAAATCGTTCTTACTGATATTTGAACGTCTTCCGTCTGTAACATAATTTCCGTGAAATCCTCGATGTCCCTTTCAAATTCAAAAATTTCGATTTCACTTTTCGAAACAGATTTAAGTTTTTGTATCTCACTCCTAAATTTACCTAAATAATTTCCTAACCTTTGAAATTAAATCGTAACCTAACTGTTCATCAACCTTAGCACGATCCGCGTTTTTTGCCCACTCATTAACCTCATCTATAACCTCTAACAACCTTTCCCTTACCTGCCCTAATCCTATTCTAACTGATCCTGCAGTGGAAGCAGCCATACCTGATCTCTCGAATGCCAACGCACTAGAGAAATTAACCTATAGAGATATCTGAACTCTCAGTTACTTAGCTTAGCCTTCTTCTCCTACTCTCCTTCTGTTCAGCTATCTCTCTTCTTTTTTGATCAGTAGAACCACGCTAACTGTTACCATCTGACGAAATCGACTTAATTCTTAGTACTAGCAATAAAAAGGCTGTTTGCTCTATGGCTTCTAAAACGCGAATGATTAAATTTTATTATTTGACACAACTTTACATTTAATAAATAAACAAATAAATCAAAATATTCGCCTCCGCGACAGAAGTTGCAATACGAATATTTAAACGGTTCTCACTATTTTACTGAACTGGCGAATATACACAGTTCGGCAAATATTCAGCACCTATTTTAACAGTCTAATTCGGTCGAAACTTTTCAGATATATTACAAAACCCAAAACAATTCCACAAGGATGTTATTGTATTGCTTCGTTTTTGTTGTTTTTCTTTGTACGAAAATGTTTTGTCTTTGTACTTTATGTTTTTTTAAGTGTTACTTTAAGTGCGATAGGACAGTTTTACTAACCACGGTCAATTATTTTAAAGTTTAGGAGCTACTATTGTTCATAAATTTCATTTTAGCCATTATTTTTGTTGAGTCTAATTTTGTCTCACATTTCAATGGGAAACACTGTTAGAGTAGAGTGTCTCGAAACTTTTCAAATTATCTGTTAAACCTATTTATATTTTAAGGTTAACTAAGTACTTTTCTTATAGATATTTAGAAGGCCTTAATTGCGTCCAAATCAACTCTTAGGAAAAACTCCCTTCATTTTTAAAACGAATGCTAAAATTTTATTTCTTCTGTTAAGTGACAAAATCAACAAAATTATTAAAATATGCTATTATTCACACAGCATATTCATGTCTATAAAATTTGAAGAGAAAAGAAATACATTAGAAAATGAGCAGTACCTACAATAAAAGAAGAAAAAGAACGTAAAAGAAAGTGAACTTATAGATAGCGATTACATGTTAGGAAAGTTAAACAAGGTCAATGAAATTAAACGTGGAACATCTATAATGCCAATCCTTCAAAGAAATTAAAAATAAATAAAAATTGAAAAATTATGAAGTTACAGTTAATCAAGCATTCAAACTAATTTAATGAAAATGGTATGATAGTAAACCGAACTTCTATCATACTATAACTTCATAATTTATCAATTTATATTTATTTTTAATTTCTTTATAGAATTGGCATTATATGTATTTGATCCACGTTGAATTCTACTGGTAGGTAATCACTCTCTGTAAGTCCTTTTATTTGTATTGGAAAAACGTCTGTATTTGTTTAAATTTCTTTCTCCGTTAACAGTTTCTTTCACTTCACTCATTTTCCGTTTCTATTTCGTGATCTATTTCTTTTCGTTTTAGATTATTAGAAATAAATATGCTGTGTCAATTATAGCGATATATCGTTATTAAAATAAGTTGAATTGTGAATTCATAAAAGTCCCATCAAAAGTGTCTTTATCAAATATCTCATAATAATCGAGTCTAATACTAATATTTATGTATTATTTTTAAATTTCTGTTGTAGTTCAATACTCTATACATCCGTCATTTTAGCTGTTACAGTTTTATCAGCGATAGCTAATATACATTATTTTTCTTAAAGTTCCAATATTCTTAGTGTAAAATTCCATAATAAAGACTTTAATTCTACTTTATCTTGCCTGAAGATGGGGTAACTCCCGAAATATATTGCGTTTTTTAAAAATTATTGTAGCATAATAGTTAATATCAAATGTTTATGCATAACTTATGCATCTCAGTAATTTGAGATGCAATGTTAGATTTTTACAGAAACAAATACTTTTGATTTTATAAATCAAAAGAGTCACTTTGCTACCAAGAATCTTGATTAAAGGGATGACGCACTAAGTCGATTTGCCTTACAAAAAAGTGACCCCATCAAAAACCAAAAATAGAGAGAATTCAACACGAAACACTCGTCAAAAACCAACTGCACATGCTTGGTTTAAACTGCGCATGCTTACGATTCTAATAACAGCACATTTCTTAAAGTTTAGAGGCTAACTTACCACTCAATGGTTTCCCATTGTTTATTGCTTGAGAAGGTTATAACAAAACACGCTTAAATTATCACTTACTGAAGTGGCAAAGTATAGTCCCAAATTTAAAATTAAATAAGCACAAATGTCTTAACAAGCCCCACAAATGTAACAATCACGAGAAGCACAGAAGAAAATTTAGTAGCAAACTCGACAACCTTGCTACATAACCTGCACCTTTTTTTCATTATAACCAAGGGGAAGGAAAGTTTGCTCCTATTTCTCTATCTCATACAACTTCCATGGGGTCAGAAATGTTCCTTAATGTGTCTTCCCCTTTATTCAAGATCCTTGCTATAAACCTAGCTTCATAGCTCATTTTTCCTCTGGAAATTCTTTAAAATTCAATTTTTGACCTTAAAAACAGTAAACATATCTTAAACACAAACAAATGTGCACAAACACAATACTTTAAAATAAATAATATAACTCGAGATAAGCTATGTTAATAATAAAAATTCAGAATTGAAAAAAAAAAAAACAATTCAAATCATGTAAAGCTGGTTTAATTCTCAGTTTCACATTGCTTTTTCAAATTAAAATCAAAATGTATCTCTTTCTTGGTACACTCGCGTGGAAGGATTTTAGATCAAAGCTAACGAATGTCGTGTTGAGAATATACATGCCTTTCAAAAGACTCTCTTTTAGAAGTAGTTAAAGACTAACTCAAGACTTTCAACGTTTTCATAATATTCCTCATCTCTTATTTCTTCTAATTCTCGTTCGAATGCTCTTTGTAATCTATCCTTATCAAAATACAGTATTAAACTCTTCAAAATACGAAATAAATCTTTGTTATACTTCGTGATAAATATTTGATGTTATGATACATTTATTCTCTTAAAACTTTTGATAGAAGATACAATAATTTTAAATTTATAAAATACACGCGTGGGTTTGGGATATTAAAATTAATGTAAATAATTGTCTGGAAAGGACTACGGTTGATTGAAGTTATATTTATGTATCATATGTAATCTTCCTGATAGGATTACAAGATTAATTAAGTTGAAAACTAATTAAATCTGTTATACTATACCAACGATATTTAAGCGGGGCTAATTAAATACACCAAAACTTAATGATTACATGAAATGTTATATACTCGCATGTACTAATAATATATCTATTAAGCAATGACAAAGAGTTCAGCCTCTTTGCCGCTTCGCGGCCACATGGTTGTTGTACTTTATCAGGTCGTCATATAATTGGTTTATTTAAGTGGCATACTGCCACGATATAAGCGAATTTTCAAATGTATTAGAGAAAAAACTTGATTTATTTCCATTATGTCAATTAATAACATATTGTTTTGTTTGACATATATATTTCAATCAATAAAACCAGAACATATACTAATAATAAAATGGAACTTTTTATTTTTGTGAACCATACATAGCTAGCAATATATGTGTAAAAAATTGCAGCCTTAATGACAATGTGTTATTTTTTTAAATGTTTGTGGGGTCATTATTGTGGATTAATGACGTCCCACATATTTCAAAAACAATAAAATAATGTTGATAATAAAATGTTACTTCGTATTTTTGCTAACCACAGGTACATGTGTATTTCTGCCCGATGTAAAAACGTTTAGAAGATTGGTAATTTTTTGGAAAAGTTTGTGGGGTCATTATTGTGGGTTAATGAGGTCACACATATTTAATAAACAATAGAGTTTGGGACATTAACAAGGATAATTTCTTTTTATCTTATTATTCTTCGAAAATGAGCTAAAAACCATAATTTTTAATACATAACCATAAACATTTAATATAAATACTTAATATAAGTACTTGTACTTGCTTTTTGACCTCTGTAAATTTAATAGACCCAGCAGCAATTTTAATCTTACTTCGAGATACACTGTAAGAAATCCACATAATAAAATAGTATCTACGCTGGGATAGATAACAGCATTTTAGAGAAACTACCCATGTTAGCGGCATCCATCCCCAGGGAGAGGTATAGCAAGGTAGCCTTTATTAGCAATAGCAGTATTATACCTTTATACACACAAAGCACGCATGTAGTACCATTTAAGACCCTAAAATCTACTGTAGCATCTTACTAGTGGTAATAGTTTAATAGCTTTTATCAAATGGCATAAATAAATTATTTTTGGGCGGCTAAGTAGGCACTTTACATCTTCCCAAAAAGTAGGTGAAATGCGTTATATATATATATATATATATATATATATATATATATATAATATATATATATATATATTTTGTGTGTGTGTGTATGTGTGTGTACAAGATACGTTTTCTTTAACGTCATTTTTTATTGATAATTCGCAAGAACTAGTAGCCTTATAGAACAAAATAATATACATAATTTATTCGTCAGTAAATGATATATTATTTATGGGAATAGAGAATAAAAGAATATTTCGTTAAGGCAATCTTACTTTTGCTCCCTTGTTGACTTTTCTTGAGTCGAGTCACCCTTCGAGGCCCTTAGGCTTGCTACATATGTTGACATTTTTATATAATTCTGGGGTATAAAAACAAGAAAATATATACTAAAACTTCATGCTTTATTTATACTAAAATTGAATAGAAGCGTAGGGTAAGAGTTTGGAGGAAAAAAGGACAAGTTTGTGTGTCCAAATAGCTCGCTGAGTTTTCTGTCCTTAACTCATCCCTTGTCGACAATTTGAAAGTCAAATGTATCCTTTATGAAATAGGGGATTTGAGGAGGGGGGGCCTTGAATAGTACGAAGAAATGGTCGCACAACACAATTTAAACATCCACGAGGCAGAACCGTGGAAAAGGGGTCATCTAAGGCAAACTGGTTGTCCATATCCTCCTCCTATAGAGCCCTTAAACTCGTTTCTAAAAGCAATGAGCGCCATGTTACACTGAACTAGAACATGCTTGTGTATAACTTTACTTAGTGAGTTATATATGATGTTTATACAATGCAAGAAAGCACTTGTATCTCGACTTGCCCTAGCGTGTAGCCAAAATACAAGTTGTAAAACTTGAGATTTATTATACTTTTCGTATTCTTAGTGAACCATAATAGAATGTATGTTCTTACGCAGATGAGCAATGTATTATTCTGTCACAACACAATTAATTATTTTTTAAGTATTAACATTTCAAACTTGAGTGTAGTGTTAATTATTACATTTTCTTTACGAGTCCCCTAAAAGGGTAAGTACGTCGTTGAACATTTAATTGGAGATTAAGGCTTTTGGTCTATCCTGTATTTTTTTTTATATATATAGTTTTTCTATCAAGGATATTTTAAATTAAGTCCCTAAAAAGGCAGTATATTTGAAAGATTAGAGAGGATGAAAAGACAAAAAAATCGTATGAAGAAAATGTGATTAACTAGTTTGAAGAGAAAATGGAAGACGGGGGAAATGAAGGCTGGATATACCCTGGAAAACTGATCGGATCCCAGAACGAGGCGACGGCAAAAAAGAGATTGAGAGGAAGGTTAAAGTGAGACTGGAAAAAAGAAAATATTTATCTTCTGTATGATGGAAAGAAATCTTCCATGCTTTTCTTCATCTTTAAATGCATGAAATGAGATTATCTTACCTTTATTATTTTTACGAAGATATCTTGAGAAACATAATTTAGGATGGTATACGACGATATTACTTGAGATTAAAACTTTTTCATTGTTAATGACGAAAAAATAAGTCTCACCCAAACTTATTGAATATCCCATTTACTTGAGTAACCCTTACGCGTTTTTATGTAATCCTGGATTTATTGACACAATTCAATTCTAAGGAGACAAACCCTTAATAATGGAATAAATTTTGTATAGGCAATTGTGTAAGAAATCGAAAAGGCGGCAATCGTAGTCTAAAAGATTTAAAACTTGTAACTTTTTTTCCTCCTCTATAAATAATTTAAAAAAAATTTGGTAAGCGGTATCTCAGGAATATTTCTTGCCCCTTCGGACTCTCTTCGCTCGTTTTCAGACAGTAAAAACATACTTTTATTTTCAGCGGTCACTAATCCAGGTTCTGACCTAGCTCGATACTGCTTAACGTAGTAAAAACCTTAAATCTTAATAAATTACCGTAAATATAAAAAGCCGTAAAAGCCATATAGAAATGAAACAGTATTTTATTATATATATAATATATATAATATATATATAATATATATTATATTATATATATATATATATATATGTATGTATGTATAATAATATCTTTATTTCATAAAATTATTACCTCATATTATAGTAAAAATAAATACATTTTACATTTTTATTTATTATCGACAAATATAAAAGAATACATTCGTGCCAAATTTCAACTCAATTGATTTTTATTTTTATTTTTAACTATTGTTTAATAAAAAGTATATGTCATTCAAAAAAAAAATAAACCTAATGCTGATAATGGAATGAGATCTAACAAATATTTTTGGACTAATTAGATTATACAGGGCTACATGCAGGTCAAATTTGAATAAGATAATATCATTTTTCTGTTTTATGATTTTTTCAAAATTTTAGGGTGACATTAATGACGTCATAAAAACAATATTTTCTGGAAAGCATAACTAGAGAACTATATGTACCTACGTATAAATGAGAAAAAGGAAGAAATAATGCGTATTTCTCTCTAATAATCAACTTAAAATTGACCCTATCACTTTCTTCCGGAGGACATAATGATGTACGGCTAACACAAAAGCTATGTTGTCAATAAATTTAAATATTAGTGAAGACGCCTTTCTTGTTTTTTTTTTTCGAATTGGTCTCCACAGAGCGATTACCAAATAAATTATAATCTTGGGTAAAATAAATAACGCGGAAAATGTATTAGGAAAGCAATGATTCCGTAAAAACAATAATTTAATCGAAGCAACATCCAAAGTCTTACCGGGGGTGAAAATCCAATACTAAATTGGTAGAGAAAAAGAGATGTTTCGTAAGAAAACTCTTCAAGCCAAAGAGAATGAACCTGGGTTGGATAAACCGAGGGATTCGGCGAAAGAAAAGTAAATGAAACATATCATTCCTTCGAATAAAGAAAAAAAATAGAATAAGAAGGAAATACTTAAAATATCAAGGCAAAAAGTAATAACAATAAACAAGAAACTAAATTACCGAAGTGTTGTTAATTTTTTTCAAAATAGTGTCTTCAATAGAGGTATTACCGCTATCTAACGAGACAGGCGATGGTATTGTCTTTACGAAAAACTCAATTTATTTGGTTTTAGAATTTTGGATTAAAAAGATAGTTTTTTGTACTTTTCCCCAAAGTTTATTTAGAGTTCTAACACAGCAGTCCAAATAAATTGGACAATAGTGTAAGATAATGTTAGTTTCTATATGTAGTGTAACCTTGCAGTAGTTTTGTTGTTAAAACCTGTGTTTTTATCTGTTGTTAAAGAGGAAGTTTAGTTTAGGTGGTGTTTTATCTTCTGACCTGGTTTTCTGGGTTTCCTCGACTTGTTAAGTGTTTATTCATTTTGCTTTCAAAAAGACGCTCTGTATTTTCACACTCTGAAGAAAAGCTGTATATCATAAAGACGAGAGCTATCGAGACTTCTACAGATAACAAAAACCCTTTCAATGGCTAAATATGAATCAGTTTCACTTTTCAGTCCTGATCTTTTTAGATCAGGATTGAAAAAAAAGGATGAATGGGCTTTTACCAGATTAGATCAGTCACTATAGTTTCTCTTGGCATATTATATTCCTTTAATTATGTTCTTCAACGAGTCGCAATACAGACAAAATTTACAACTTTTGACTTTATTTTAGAATTTGTCTAAACTAAAAACAAGGAAAACCTGACAAAGCTTGATTTGGTTCTAAAATTTAACCAACTAAACCAATTTTTCCTCACAATATTCACCATCAAAATAACACCTTTCTTGCCAGCTAAGAATCTTTTCCTCAAAGAGAAAAATGTTTCCTTTTGAAACATTTTCCTCGCAACATTTTTCTACGAGTCTTCATTTTATTTGTGATAGTGGCATTGTGTCCATTTATCATGACTCTGTTCTGTCTTTATTAGTTTCTTTAAAGTATAAAATAGAGAATGTATAACAGAACCCTGGGTTGCCTTTAAGTCATGGGCGGAAGGGGGAGCCTGGTGTTTACTATTTGTTGTACTTATTGTACGAAAGAAATGAACAGATCAGGGCCTTAGTCGGCTAAAATATCTTGCATGCCAACAAAAACTGTGAGTAGGGAGTTATCATGCTCTTTTTTGTAAATCAGCTAGATCACACACGCGTTATGAACGATGTATAAACTAGGCTATGAATACATAAATCTATTACAACATTTTTGAATTATAAACAAAGAAAAAATTGACCAACTAGCATTTATGATAGCCTGCAAACCATCTCGCGAATCCAACTTACAATAACTCTATGTACACACCTTTTAGGCAATAATTATCATAATTAGATGTATTGACTTTATAATACCGTCAATTTTTTAATACAGGTAGTAGGGGCCACTACCTGTATCCAAGTAGGTATCTAAGGTATCTCGCCGGGCTGGTGAAATATCTTTTAGCCATAATAACTAGTAAGCAACTAGCAAACTCAGTGCCCAATCGTTTTTTAAACACATGTTTATATTTAAATAGGTTATTATTTATGAAGATACACTCATTTATTAATATACATAACTCAAGAAAAGAAATGGTCGGATAATAAAAGAAAAAAAATTGAAAAAGGAGGATAACATTTATTTTAAGAAGTAAATATATGTGATATTTGAAATAACGGAGGCAAAGATATAAGTTTGAATAAAAAATGAGGGCAGGGGCTTTTGTTACGATATCTTCAGTACAGTTGCCCCCCGGGAGTTTAGGCCACATATTTTTTTAGTCCTACCTCCCAAATCCTTTCGTGTCCTTTAGTTACAGATTTTTTTTCTTTTTTTTAGTACTCAGAATTTGACTGAATTTGATTTCTTGGTGTACATACTTTTTCTTCGGAATGAAATGCTTTCAATTATGTACAATACATAAACTTATGCAAATTCTAATATCTATTAATTATCAAGGGGCACGGTAGTGCCCCCGCCAAGTCTTGCTTTATAATGTACAAGTTTCATGTACAAGGTGCCAGCCTTGAATATGAACGCAATGGTAAAATGTAATTAATCGTAAATTTCTCCCTTCATTTAATAAAGCAGAATTTTATAAAACATATTTACATTCTTTGCTTGGAAAAATATAATTAGTTAATTAGCGTTTTTGCCATTTCCGAAATTTCTCTTCTGATCATTTTGAAGACTATTGTGTGCATATGAAGTAGATATTAAATAAACTTGTCTAAATGGTATCGAGCCTACTGCTAATATCCAGCCTTTGCTCTTTATTAATTAACGTTTTGTGCGATCTCTCGTGTCTCATGTTTTTATGTGTCTTTACTGCACATTTTCTAATTACCTGTCAGTACTTTAATGTGAATTAATCAGTTATGCCGTCGGACCGTGTTTTATAAACGTTTATGTTATCTTTAATAAAAAAAAGTTTTACCAAGCCGCCCGATTTAAGTATGAGAGACGCCTTACTTTTTTTGAAAGTCCCGATTACAGGTGTAAACAAAACTGGAAACAAAACTGCTAAATCATCTGTGCTAGGTTTGTTAATCATAAAATTCTGGTTTGGTACAATTTATCTAAATCTAATTTCTATAGTCCTAGCCGCAGCTCTTCTATCCCTGACAGAGTATTGTATTATTTCAATAATATTTTTACTATAATAAGAATTAATAAAAATAATAGTTTTTGAAAAAGATAAAACTACTGTATTAATTTATGGCATTCATAATTAATCGAAGCAACCATGGTTGTTTATTTATTTTCATTTTTAATATAACTTTAAGGCAATTTCACGACTGATTAAAAATTTGAGTCTACATGGTATTAATACAGCATATGAAGAGGAAAACCCGTTATGTAGGATATTATTAATATTAAAATAAATTTTCCTCACTTCTCTACAGAACACCTTGCGTATAGAGAAGGGTTATATGCATGGAGTTTACAGTTAATTAGAGAGTATTTGTTTCCCGTAATCAATAAGGCATTGTATGTAGAAATATGGATAGGGAAGCATGTGTGTTACCATTCCATTAAATAACCTTTATATTACCTTCTCTATTCATATGTAACAATGAATTATTGAATACAAATTAACCTGTCACGGCTTTAATATAGACTTCATTAATATACAATATTCCTTAAACTATTCCACTTCTCTATTTGATATGATAGTCCATGAAATTTATGCTGAAATAATTTTGCCTTTATGTTTTCGCAGTTTATTAAATTGCTTATGTTACTCAGCAAGATTGTGTCATTTTACTATTATTTGCATGAGAACATGTTCGACTCAATAAAATGTTATTTGTCTCAAGAAAATTTATGTATAGTTTTGAATTTATAATTCGTAATTTGATGTATGGATTCTAATAAACGGACCTTATTGAAGACGTTTAACAATTAGCTGCTATCGATACTTGGAGCTTAATAGAAATATCCCAAAGCAAGAATGGGCATTATACAAAGATCTTGAATAAAGGGGATGACGCACTAAGTCGAGTTGCCATACAAAAAAGTGACCCCATCAAAAACCAAAAAATAGAGAGAATTCAACACGAAACTCCCGTCAAAAGCCAACTGCACATGTTTACAATTCTTATAACATCGCGGGTCTTAAATTTCAAAGGCAAACTTACCTCTCAAATGCGCAAGAAAAGAATTTGAGTTACCCCGTATCCGATTTTTATTCTCTTGAGCAATTCTTCCTAAATAATAATACTATTACTGACTAGCCTTATTTTGTCTAACTTATTTCGTGGAACTATACGTAAGTTTGGGGCGTACATGCGTTATTTTTGTTTGTCCTTGTAATTCGAGGTTTGTAGAATAACATTTTTTTTCATCTAAATGAATACTTGCAGGCAGTACTCGGTAATACTATAGCTATCAAATAGGTCAGTCTAAAGTTAGCTACTTAATTTTCGTACATTAATTGTTTAACAGGGGCATTGGTTTGCCTTGTTTACTTAAAAGTAACACATTTGTCTGATTAGATCATCAGTTTGATTAAACAACCTTAGGGAAAAGCTAACAATTCATAGATGTTCTTAAGAAACATGTTCTTTTAACCTTGAATACCTGTATATGAGTGTGTGACCATGACAGTGTGAATGAGTGTGAGTGGAAACTAGGAAATTAACATGTCCTATTAGCCTATGCTTCAATGTCTACATTCTGATAGTATTGGTCTTCAGGAGGGGGTTACAACCCTTTGGCTAAGCTAACTCTTGAACCAGTCAAGAGAGAGTTCGAAAGGAGTTGTCGAGAGATTTTTAAAAGAGTAAAAAGCAGTAGACAAGAGAGAACTAAAAGATTATTCGAGGGAGTAGTAAAGCAGTAGAAATGATGTATATAAAAGAGTAGTAGAGGGAGCAGTAAAGTAGTAGTCAAGAGAAACCTAAAGGAGTAGTTTAGAGTGCTTGGACGCAGTAGTCAAGAGAGATCTAAAAGCGTAGTCGAGGGAGTAGTAAAACAATAGTCAAGAGAGATTTAAAGGATTAGTCGAGAGAGTTTTAAAGCAGTAGTAGTAAAGCAAAAGTCAAGAGAGATTTAAAGGATTAGTCGAAAGAGTTTTAAAGCAGTAGTCAAGAGAGATTAAAGGATTAGTCGAGGGAGCAGTAAAGATGTAGTCAAGAGAGATTAAAGGAGTAGTCGAGGGAGCAGTAAAGCTGTAGTCAAGAGAGATCTAATGTAGGGGAGGAAGTAGTAAAACAGTAAAAAAAAGAGAGAGGTCGAAAGAAGTAGTCGAGGGAGTAGTAAAAGAGTAAAAAAGAGAGAGTTCGAAAGAAGTAGTCGAGGGAGTAGTAAAGCGATAGTCAAGAGAGATTAAAGGAGTAGTCGAGGGAGCAGTAAAGCTGTAGTCAAGACAGATCTAATGTAGGCGAGGAAGTAGTAAAAGAGTAAAAAAAGAGAGAGTTCAAAAGAAGTAGTCGAGGGAGTAGTAAAGCAATAGTCAAGAGAGATTAAAGGAGTAGTCGAGGGAGCAGTAAAGCTGTAGTCAAGAGAGATCTAATATAGGCGAGGAAGTAGTAAAAGAGTAAAAAAAGAGAGAGTTCGAAAGAAGTAGTCGAGGTAGTAATAAAGTAATAGTCAAAAGAGATTTAAAGGATTAGTCGAGAGAGTTTTAAAGCAGTAGTAATCGGAGATATAAAATAGTAGTCGAGGGGGTAGTAAAGGACTAGTCAAGAGAGATCGAAAAGAATAGTCAAGGGAGTAGTAAAGCAGTAGTCGAAAGAGTAGAAAATCTGTAGACGAGTGGTATCAAGTCAGAATTCGGATGAGTTCATTGTGTGCAGTAATGATCAGTTGACCGTTATTGTGTGCAGTAATGATCAGTTGACCGTTATTGTGTGCAGTAATGATCAGTTGACCGTTATTGTGTGCAGTAATAATCAGTTGACTGTTATTGTATGCAGTAATGATCAGTTGACCGTTATTAGAAGCTTTAATCGAGATTCCTACTAGTCTAGTTATCATGCTCTTTTGTATAGTCTTCAGAGCAACCTGGTAGTGATTTTCGTCCTAACGTAGCGTAGATATCATTCGGATGTGAATAGTAGTTATCGCTCAGCCTAATAATTGACTGATCTTACCTATACATGTTAAGCATATTAATTTATTGTAATAAGTGAACTGTGTGAAACCCATATAACTTGTGAAACTTATATTCTAACTATACTATAAATACAGACACTATCTGGGGGCACGGCAGTGCCCCAGCTAAGTCTTGCTGTATAAGGTACAAGATTCATATCCAAGGCTGGCACTGACGAACACCATTTTCTCGAAGCAATTCGGAGCATTTTCTACCCCCTTATATCTTTTGACCTGGTTATCGTAGAATCTTACAATTTGGCTTACGCAAAAGATCATATCGGAACAATATTACTTGAGAAATTACAATTCTTTATCTTTTTCGACACTGATTATTACTTAATTTTACCTCTGCGTTGTGACCTAGCCATAAATTTCTTTACTGTTAAATTTTGTAAGGCTTTTGAGCACATACATTGCGGATATTAAATAAACATTTATATCTCTCAAGATTTATGAAAACAGCGAATGAATAGACTTGGCGTAAACTATGATATCATACATTTTTACGCAAGACTTGGCTGCATTTTACACGGAGTGTATTGTTGGGATTACTATCTTCTGATTAACTTATGTTCTACTTACACTTATGTCTTCTTATTAACATCTTAGTTTTCAGATATAAAAAGACCAGGGTTTCTAGTCAAAGAAACCACCTTTTTCTGTTGGGTTCCGGTCTGGCCAACCGGTGACGTTCTCACTCAACTTAAGCCCTACGGTTAAAATTTGTTTGCTTACTGTTTCTTTATCATTCAAAACGGTAGCGCTAGAGTTTGTTTGTTTCTTTAGTTATAAACTAATGAATATTAGTTTTATTAGTTATAAACTAACTTTTATATCACAAAGGCTGAGTTGATATAGACAACATAGATATAAATATGCTATCAAGTTGATCATTAAGGACAATTCTTGGAGGGTTCAACTTTACAAAAAGCCATTCTATAAAACTAATGAAACTATACCCGCTTTGAATTCCTTTGGTTGTGAATCGCTTTTATTCTTGTTATAACTAGTGAGACTTGAATTACTGGGGTTTAAAATTTATTAAGGATGCAATTGATGCAAGTAATTTTAGAATACAACACTCTAAAGGCAACACTGATTTGTAGAGTATCCTCTTACCCTTATACTTTATGACTTTAGTCTGTAAGTTAAAAAGCTCGTATATCTACATTATAAATAAATCTTTTCCTCATTTATAATTTTCTGGCAAAACTGATTTTTTTTAATTTCTTGAGTGTAACAGATTTTAGCGTTTTTTGCTAACATTGCTTACTAAGGTGCAATATAAAGTAGTTGGTAAATTGTGTTTTTATTTTATATTTTATTTTTGTTGAATTTTGATAATGACTAACTTTTCCGCATAAAAAAAACTTTTAAATTCAAATCCCTATCTTTTTCTGTAAGTCGTATTTTAAGATTTTTAACCATAATTAAATTTTGATTATCCAACTACAAAGTGTGATATATTGCTGCAAAAATTTATTTACAGCGAGCGTAGCTAGCGATAAACTTTACTACTGTACTAAAACTTTTTCATTGTAATGAAGATGTATATATTCTCTTTCGTTAAAAGACGTCTATATTTTATTTTTCTCTTTACCTCTACTAAATTTAGTAGGTTTATCCATCCCATAAAAATCTATACAACACGAGTGAAGAAACTTCTATTTTTTACCCTTAAACCGTAAATGTTTTTTTTTTCTAAGATATAGGAGACTAGAGCTTTAGTTTCTGTTAGAGGGGAAGTCCGAAATAAGGAAGAAGAGCTAAAGAATAAATTCTTTGCTATCTCTTTTTCTGGTCCTTAAGGAATACCTGGAGGAGTTAGCCTTGCCGAGCTTTAGCTGCAAGCTCGGTTCCTTAGCAGGACGGATTTATTGATAG
The DNA here is from genome assembly GCA_018340805.1 of Microvelia longipes. Taxonomy (NCBI): domain Eukaryota; kingdom Metazoa; phylum Arthropoda; class Insecta; order Hemiptera; family Veliidae; genus Microvelia; species Microvelia longipes. Next base: position 17,877,765 of record JACMZG010001913.1, on the reverse strand, counting down.
TGGTTTTTCTTTTCTTCGCATCTTTTTTTTCTAAAGCATTAGACTGCTAAGGTTCTATTAGAACCTTACGTTGCCTTCTTTAGGAAAATATCAAATAAATTTCTATTTGAGATTTACATAGAACAGAGGTTACATTAAAAGAAGATATCAAATCTTTATATCCTCGATTTATATTATACATCTCGAGTTAAAAAAATGTACCTGGAATAATTATTAGTTATTTATTTTAGCGAATTTTCATAGAAATAATTCGCTAATTGGATGGATGGCATGGCAGAAATCAAAGTCAGGAGTATGTCTTAAATCCTCAATAATTTCTAAATCGAATTTGGTATAATAATAATCGGTACTTCCTTAGATGATTACTCCCTAAAGAGGAGTACCCAACGAAATTGATGTAGGTCGTTACTTCCTTACAACAAAGTAAGAAAAAGAAAGTTTCAAGAACAAAAAATCTATAATAAAATCAAATAAAAAATCGGATACTGGGTACCTCGGAATCATTCCTCATTGCATGGGATTCGCAACGCTTATCCTCCCTACATCGGGGACTCGCTTCGCTCGTCCTCAGAGAAACTTGATCTAATGCTGATAATAAGATGAAACTTGGTACATATATTTGTCTTATGACTACATGCATGCTAACCCTCAATCCGATCAAGAATTGTTTTTGCCTTTTATGAATTTTTGCAAATTTTGTTGTCATTTACACGGGATAATGACGCCATAAAAAATATTTTCCGTGTAGGACAAGATTAGACGTGATAGTGATATGGGGGGAGTGGTAGTAACTACCAAGCAAGTAGGCCACGTTGTTGGGCCCTTTTTGCCAGCTCCCTAAGATAGTGTTCTACTCCTTTTAATTTCAAGTGTAGGTATATTTCTTATAATCTAGACTGAAGAGCCATGAATTTCTATGGTTCCTCTCATGCTTTTTCAAGCAATCATACATATTTTCACTGACTCTTATAGTCTAGTGAAAACTGGGAACAACACGTGCTCTCACTGTTAAACCAAACCTCCACACACATTAAACTACAAGGCAGAAGCAGTATAGCATTATAATGAATCTACAATGAGGGCCTAAATTTTGCCTATACCCAGATTCATTTAGGGTAAAGGATCTTTAACGAATACCTGACAACGCACAGGCTCGAGACCACCGGCTTTACGTCCCTTCTGAGGGACGTGTTACACAGAATTTTTATCCCTCTGATAAAAATCCTAGAGGCCCGTGCTGGGATTGAATCCATTACTAAAGTCCATTCAAGATTAGACGTAAAGATTAATTTTTGGACCAGGTTCAACTCTAGCATAAAACGCTGGGACGTACGTAAGCGGACGGGCGAAGCGAGTTCGAAGTCGTTTTGTAATATCGATTTGTTGGTTTTTATATTCTGAAAAACAGTAGAGTTTTGTACATCAGACAGTTTTGACTTAGATAGTTCAGTAGTTTTGAAAGTTAGTATTGATTTGGTGATTTTAAATTCTGAAGAACAGCTAAGTAGTAGTGCGAGTCCGAAGTACTAAGGATGAGCGTAGTAAATCCGATGCAGTAAGGAAAGCTTCCGAGTTACCCCGTACCAATTTTCTTATTAATTCATCCTAGGCTTATGACGTAAAAGTATTCTTTCTATTTTCATCTATATCCAATCCCTCTTATTTCCATCACAAAAAGTAAATTTTGCTTTATATAGTAAATTTGTAAAACCCTTAATTAGTGTTTACATTAGCTTTTTTTATAGCGACTGTTCGGAGAAACATGTAGTAAGATAATGATTCTTTCATAGCCTAGAACAAAAATCATACAATTAGCTTAGAATTTAATGTTGCATTCCATTTGGTTCTTTTCGTGGGATCTTGAAAATAATAACATTGGACAGGAAGAACAATTTTTGCTGAGATAATAAAAAAACGGTACAAACCTTAAACAAGAAATAATTAATCATTAAAGATCTAGTTTACGGAAAAATGTAATCCTATTTTAATCTATTATAAAAATTTAAACTAGATTGTACGAGAAAAATATGAATCCTAGAACTCGTACAATAATAAATCTATCCTGGGAAGGTCAAACCAAATGCGGATATTATGGATATGGATTATATTATGGATATATTATGGATATGGATTATATTATGGATATATTATGGATATGGATTATATTATGGATATGGATTATATTATGGATAAATATGGATATTATTTTAATTGATCAAATTTCAGATGCACCAACATTAAAACTTAAAATCGTTTTAGGTCCTTAACTTTTATTATTAATAAAGTATATCACAAGGAATAAGTTGGCTCCAAAATTTTTAAATATGTTTTGGTATTTTTTTCAAAGATTCATTAATTTTCACGATGTCTCGACAATAAATAACGTCGACACTTTTCCTTGTTGCCACCGTCTGTCGGTGTTATGTAGTGTCGAGACTATCACATGTCGAGACATCGTTAAGTTTCGATACAACGTAAAATCCTGCTACGAAAAATGTCGACGTTATATAGTGTCGAGACATCGTGATGTCGAGTTACCCTACAGCACCCACATTATTAATTTAATTTTTTAAACTTTTTTGCCACAGGTCTGATAAGAAGAATTAACTTACATGCAGTTCAAACCAAAGAATAAATAGGTATAGAATGTCAGAAGGTACACGAGATCGTCAAACAAAAGGTAAGGATGAACTCAGTGGTGATCTCTAGGGGTAACTCTGAAATTAGTCCTTAACATACCTTTTCCCACTTTTCTAAGTTATTATTATGAAATCATCTCGTACTTCATTTAGAACGCTTAAATAAATAAGTATAAAGTTTAATACATAAGTGTTTTAATAAAGTTTATAAAGGCACGAGTATCTACTTGAAACTGGCTACTCTACTTTACTACTATACTCTAAGTTATTATTAATACTATAATACTCTTTTCTAAGTTATTATTATGAAGTCATCTCGTACTTTATTTAGAAAGTTGAAATAAATAAGCATAAAATTTAATAAATTAGCGTTTTAATAAGGTTTATAAATAAGTCTTTTTTATAAACTTTATTATATAGGCACGAGTATCTACTTGAAACTGGCTACTATACTCTACTATTACTTTACTAGAATCAGTATAGTGCCAGGAGTAGTTTGCTAAAAACAATATGACTGGAGCGCATTCTCGTAGTTGGCATAGTGAAACTACCAAATTACACACTAGCGCTCCTAATGCCTGGCTACGGAACCAAAGTAATGAATCCCAAGGCCAACTTTCTTTATATATATATATATATATATATATATATATATATATATATATATATATATATATATTATATATATATATAATCTTTGGTTCAACCATTACATTTGGCACAAGTTAGTTGATTATTTTAAAAAAACTTGTAGTTATAAACTTGTTAGAGACTGATGATATTCACTCACCCACATTAATGATCTGTATGATATTTTATAAAGCGAGCCTCCTGTTAATGCTAATGTTTTACAAGTATAACCTAAAGCCATTAAGACTGACTTCTGGTATTCGATTGAACATAAATCCCATCGGCTCCAGAATAATTTGTAGTGGATTGAGTCCATCTGAAATCATTAACATGCATTTTAAACTCCCCCAACTTTTAGCCCATCTGAGATGTTTTATGAAAATGAAAAAAATAAATACTCCCCCCTGAAAAAGGGCCCTGCTAGCTTTGTGAATTTTCTCGACTTCCTCACCACCTATCTTTATCAATAGGGCCCAGAAAAGGGCTCTACTAGCTTCGTGATCATGAATCATAAATTTTTCACATCTTATCTCATATACTTATTATCTTATACTAGATAAGGTTCATGACTTAAATCTTTATTGTCTAAGTTTGTATAAAACTAGCCTTAAAACGCATTTCTCTCATTTCGCACATGTTTCGCCTTCTTATCCTATAAAACCATAACTTACTTTGCAATCGTACCTTATCAGTGATTTTCTGTCCAAAAAAACAAATGCTGTAGATTTGATAGAATACAATCAATAGACAAACTGCAACCTTGACCATCTCTCCCGACGGCTCAAGCTATAAACATAGTATATGATTAATTATTAAATTATAATTATATATATTATTAGTATATACGATAAATTATTCTCCAACACAGAAATTGTTAGTTCTTTAATGGAATAGGCTTTATACTCTCTATTATGGCATATGCTTTATGCTGACTTTTATGGAATATGGTTTATGCTTATTTTTATAGCATAGGTTTTATGCCGACTTTTACGGACATCATTTTCTTATGAGAATTCGTTAAAAATATTGCTTTTTGAATATTATTGAATTTAGGAACCATAATTGGTCTTAAGATACCCCACCAATTCTTTGTATGTTATAGACTATCTTGACATTTATCATTTTCTTGTAATCTACATGCTATCAACAAATACTATCTAGAAAACATACCTGGGTCAATGCCAATGCTAAAAAGCAAGATAGCAGGATAGATTGCAACATTTGAAATAAAAATATTGGATCCATTATCTCGGAGAGAATTTTAAAACTTCTAAAACAATAAAAGATAGAAAGCATAATTTTATCTATTGTACTCTATAGTAAATATGACGATAAAAGGTTTTTCAAAAATGAAGACAGCAATGAATAATAGTTGAGATTTAACTACCGAGCTTTCAACCTTGGATCCTGGTCATCGTAAGAGTAAAGCACCATCTCATTTCACTGATAATGACCAGGACCCCTGGTTTAAAGCCCGGTAGTTAAATTTCATCTGTTTTGGACTGTAAGTAAAGTAAATCTTTACTTATAGTCCATTAATATACCTATATACCTTTTTACGGTTTAATAAATATGACTTATTCTGTAGTACAAATATAGAATAACCCCGATACATATAGAACTAATCTCATTATTTTAAATGCATAATAAACACGCGGGCCGCTTTGAAGCTTGCCATTTTTACTTTTCTCATTTATAACGTAGGTATACAGGAAAAAGTATTGTGTACAAATGAAAAAAAATACCTAATTGAGTTTTAAAGAAGCTTAATTTAATTATCAGCATTAGTTCTAATTATTTAGTTTGACACATAAAACTTTATGTAAATACCAGTAATCCACTGAAAAAATGACTAATACCACAAACTACTGCAGGACATCACTCATGAGGCCATATTAAGCGAGCCCCTAGCCCTTAGGTGGAGGCGCGACACGGCATAAAAACTGAATGATGACCTATTATTTTTTTAATAAATTAATTATTATTTTTGTTTTTTACGCTTGGGTCATTTTTGCGTTTCCACTCTTCCGAATGCCACTCTACTGATAACCTCTTATGCACACCCTGCAGTCAGGGAACACCTCGGCCTATGACCTCTCCTTTATGAGATTGCACCTGTGACAAGCTGACTATAAATTCTTTAGACCCACCAGCTACACTGATCTCATTAGTCTCATTTACCCCACCACGTACCAGCTAAACAATTTCACTAGTTTCTCTAGTTTCACCAGATACTTGTTATACTCACTGCTCTGTCCAATCCGGTACAGCCTGCCGGTAGCAACCCTTAAGTTAGTGTACATAAACACATTCCTATAGCCTTGACTTGATAGTCTAAGTTCCGCTGATCTGTAGAAGGGTCTTCCAGAACCGTAAACAACATTCCTTATAACCTACGCCCTTCTTAGGACCACAAACGTCATCCCGAGTCTCTACTTCAGTCACTACTCACAGTGCTCGGTTTGAAGGTTCAGTATCTTTTTGGCCCGAAGAACTTTGTCTTTACATGAGTAGGAGACAACGGAAACAAGGTTCCTGACTTGTCGTGGACGAAATCTAACCCCGCATTTGCGTAACAGCCTAACAAAACCACGTAATATCTAGTGTGGGTTGGCCGGTCTTGAATTCAAGACCTCCCGAGAAAACGGTTCAAGGAATAACTTTAAACATGGCTCTCCCCTGGCTAGATTTCGACCCGCTAGGCGAGTCCTCTACCACTGAGCTACCGGCCCTCGACTATTATCATTATTAAAAGAAAGGAAAGTGATCGAAGATGGCACAAAAATATTTTTGTCTATGGTGGAACCAAAATGATTTAAATAAAATAATCCTTACCTGAGACCCTCGTTGTGAAAATCGATAGTTTCATGTAGTTTATGTATTATCATACTTCTTTTCTTTGATATAAATGGTTTATTATTAAGTTCATTTAGTATTTTAATATTATATGACACTTCATCTATTTGATCGCACACTCTCGCTGTCAAAAGCATAAAAACACTGTCAATAGAGATCTGTGTTAGTGACAACAGAACTAATATAGCAGAAGTATAAACATAGCATATTATGAATGCTAAATCACTGGTATATGCAACAGGTAGATGAATCGGTAGTGGTAACGTAAGATTGTTGCTGAAGAACGGAGCGACATTCCATAGAATATTAGTAAAAAGTGAAGCGGTCATAAATAATTTAGTATAATTTACTGTCATTTGTGAAAAATTAGATAATTCGGTTGAAAATAAATCGTCGAAAAGATTTGTTATATTTGTTCGATGCGAGACAAATGTTGTCCACTTGACAATTGAAACTATTAAAACGCAGAATATAACTATAGCTACACTGACATCTGATATTTTCATAAAATTGTAACGAATATATTGTGCTGATAATATGATACTACTGCTTAAAATAAACAGTATTGCAAAGTATTGAAACTTTTGAAACCATTTTGGGAGAAAATCACGAATACCAATAAAAATTAAAATATAATTTATCATTCTTTGGTACTTCATGTTGAAACATAAAACACAAATTTTGAAATCAAATTAAGGTAATATAGAGGACGCAGCGCGTAAAACAATTTACTATTACCCTTTTTACTAATGATAATAAAACTGAATCTCTTAATATACGTAAAATGTAACTGTAAATTAGTAATTTATTTCGATTAAGTAGAAAGTTATTTCTTAAGACATTTACATGGAAACTTTTATTCAAAGTTTGAAGCCCTGAATACATAATATATTGCATATTAATCGATAAATTAACACTTTACTACTTTGTGCATGTTAGATTAGACTTTGAAGTAAAATTGGTATACTGATGTTCTCTTTATTACTGAGGTAAATTAATAAGTACACAAATCGTCATAACGTTGGATGATTTACTTATACACCTTACCTCTTCAGAGTCACGATTCTGACCCAAAGTCTCATAACGTCAGATGACTCACTTATACACCTTAATTCTTCAGAGTCAATATCTTGACTCAAACCCTCATAACGTCAGATAACTCACTCATAAACCTTAACTCTTCAGAGTCACGATCCTGGCTCAAAGCCCCATAACGTCAAATGACTCACTCATAAACATTTACTCTTCAGAGTCACGATCCTGACTCAAAGCCTCATAACGTCAGATGACTCACTCATAAATCTTAACTCTTCAGAGTCATGATCCTGACAAAGCATCGTAACTTTGGATGGCTCTCTCAAACACCTTAACTCTTCAGAGTCACGGCACAGACACAAATACCCACTTTCCTGAATAAACTCTCACCAGCAGGAGAGAGTACTAGTGGAAGAAACTCTCTTCCAGTTGGAAGATAGTAACCTTCTTTATCTTCAGAGGGCTCGTCCTAATACTGGAAGTTATTCTTTTAAATAACATTATTAGTTAAGAGCTCTGCCTAACACCAGAGATGGCGTTAAGCCTCTATAACATCAAGTATAGAATGCAGCTGATTCTTCAATTTCTTATTACAGTTAATAATGAAATAACATAAAAAAGCAGAGAAGGAGAGTTTATAATTCTTATGAACTTAATTCGATTTTTTGCTGTCTATTAACTCTCTAAGAAATGTTGATTGATCAATTTCTATCCCATGTCTCAATTATTATATGGCTCAAGTATTACCAGTAAGAGTGATAGTTTAACTAGTAACAATTTTGTCTCGAAATTTCAAATGCCTGCTTCTTTCATTAATCATATTTATAACATATTAAACAGTTGGGTGTGATAAGAAACTGCTTTTTGTTTTTCAAACGAAATAATTTTTTTTTATATTTTTCCTAAATTTTCAGAATATTTTTCTTTCTTATTTCAACTTTCTTTTTGGTTTGTCACTTGGGGAAAGAGTTAGTGCTTTAGATTCTTCTTGGGTTGTGGCTCTCGTTTTCATCCTTCGAGAGTAAAAACTTGTCTTATACACTGAATCTTTACCTTCTTGTGGGACTAAAGAAGTAAGTCCCTGATTGCCTGAAAAAAAGTTTTTTTTCGGTTTGCTTTTTACCTCCCACCCCAATAGCTGTACTGGTTGACTGTTAAGTCAGTTCTTGTTACTATTACTTCAAACGTGACTCGTATATGATAAAGAAGTACATAAGAAGTTTAAACTTCAATCTTACATCTTTTTTGTCTGGCTTTTAACTTTTTTCTTATCCAATCTTTAACTCCCTTGAGTCAAGTTATCTTTGCATGTGTTCCAAAACTGACACGAGTAGACATCAACTCAATCCGAAAGAACAAAGAAAAGTGAACATATTTTTGGATGGTACTGTTTGGGAAATAAGATGTTCAAGAAAAAAATAGGGGACTTATTACTTCTGTCCTAAAACTCACTATTCATTAAATGAGTTAAATTTGTGTTAAACCCCCCATATAGTTACGGGTTTATTTGAAAAAACATGGGGCATTACTGGTCTTATCGTCGATCAGGGCTGCCAACATAAGGAAATCAGTATAACTGTCTATTTTAGCATTTTAAGTTTGGCACTCCATAACATATATTCCACATAATATATTCTTCCAATCATGTATCTTCAAAAAGTTGCACAGTGTTGCATATAGAGAAATATATATAAAACTAAAGGATTTACAGGATTTCACTCATACTTGAGCTTTTTTACTCCATACTAGAGACTCGCTTTGCTTGTACATAGAATATACAAGTCATGGATGTACCAGTCGTATTGAAACGAAACTTATATATTGCATAAAGGTATATACTTGTACCAAATATCAATTTGATTATTTTCCGATTTGTCGCAATTTTTTTAAAACGTATTAAAGTCATTCAATAAAAAAAAGTTTAATTTTCAACAAAGTTTTGACTCTCTAGCATAAACACACTGGAAGCTACGATGATAAGAGACGCACACGTTTAGACAAACAACTATGTGAAAACCACTTGGGAAGCCTTAAAACACCTGAAACGGAAAGTTACTGTGACATCCCGGTTCATATACTTTTCCTTTAAAAAAAATATATTTATTTTCGGATAGCACAACTAAATCTTAATGTAAATTTTTGTACATAGTTTCAACACTCCAGCATAAATACCCGTACCTTATGGTTTTAATAATTATTTAGTTATAAATTGTTTTTAAGTGAGTTAATAAAAATGTAGGGAACAATATAAAGTAATAGACAGCACTTGTAAGTACCTTATTAATTAATAATGCGATAATTAAAATTTTCTGATGAACTGATAAGAACAGTCACAAGAAGTTTGCTAAAACGGAAAATATTTTAGGATAATACTACGATTCAAGAAGGCGCTGAATCCAGCTAAGAATTAATCACAACACTGGGAGTGATAAAACAGATAAAATACATAATAGTATTGAGATATTACTTGCGATAATACATACGAGCAACAACAATAAATTCCGCTACGTCATAAAACGTATAAACAAGCTAAAAGGAAAAGGCCCGCTCAAGTAGTACAATAACTCACTACTAGAAAGCGCCAGTTTACACACGTCACGGTCGACGACGAATACTTTTTAGTTATTAGCCTCTCTACAAGAATGCGCTAATGTCGATTTATGAAGATCTCTTTTTGCAGAATAATACTCATTAAATAAAATTTATTATTATTGGTAATACTAATAATATTACAAAAATTAAATTAATATAATTAAGAAATAAAAAATTGTGATTATAATAAAACAAATAAATAGTAATGAAAATAAACAAAAATTATTGAAAGTTAAACAAGTTTAGAAATTTACATACACTAAATGTTATTTTTGTATAATCTCTTTTAAATAGTTTTGGTAATATTAGAATTCATTCAATATCAATAAAAATAAATAAATTAAAATAACAAGAAGGAGAAAATAGAACAAAAGAAGAACAAAATATGGAGAATCAGTCTGAAATAATTAAATGTATAGATAAAGCTGTGCAAAAAGCAGTTGAAACACAAATGGATAAATACAATGCTGGTGTGACCATATTGTTAAATGAAGTCCTCACAAAATTAGAAAGCGTTCAGAAAGCTCAAGAGCAAACCAGTCGACTAGCTAACAGAGTGAAACATTTAGAGGACAAGGAGAGAAAAAGAAATGTCATCATCTTAGGATTGGGAAAAATTACTAATTATAGGGAAAGAGAGAAAGCAGTTTTTAATTTATTTAATAATAAAATGAAAATTAATTGCTTATCATCAGATATCGATATAATACAAGAAAAAAACCAAGGCTCTATGTTAATAGTTGGGTTTACAACCTTTAGAATGAAAATGGAAATATTATCGGCTGTTAACACTCTTAAGGGATCAAATGTAAAAATCTTTGAGGATTATGACAAGGAAATGAGGGATAAGAGGAAATCTCTTCTTCCGGTAATGATAGCTGCTAGAAAAAACGGGCATCATGCAGTTCTGAAATTTGACAAGTTGATGATTAATGGAAGAGAGTGGGACGGAAGGCCATTAAGTTCAAGTCACAATATGCCATCGACTTCAGGATTCAACCAACGTCAAAATTTGAACCTAGGAGATAATAGAGAAGGAGTAAACCTAAAGCATCAAAATGAATATTTATATTACAAGGAAAGAAATGATAATAGAATAGAAATTAATGAGATTAAGAATAAGTCATCAAACAATAGAAAATATGAAGTAATAGAAACTGAAGAACAGGAAAAGGATGAGGGGAAACAATCAAATGAATCTAAACAGCTAAATGATAATTACAAAGGAGAAAATAATGTAAATGGAAAAAGAAAGTTAGAGGAAGATGTGAATAATGCATAATTTTGAATGAGCCAAAAAGACAAAATAGTTTATCGTTACAAAAATCCATAATGCATTTTTTTACTGTTAAGAGTCAAGAACAATGTAATGAAGTAGCACAAAAAATAATAAGCGGTGCAGATGAAACAACGATCAATACTGAAAACGAAAATTCAAGATTATTAGTAGCTGAGAAAAATAATGAAGAAACGGAAGAGAAGGCATAGCAATTACATACAAATATAAGGAGAGAGAAAAATAAAGAGAAGAGAAAAATCAAAGTATACACATACAATACTCAAACTTTAAGGACTGACTCTAAGTTAAAAGAATTGCTTGAAGAATTAAGGAGCGAAGAATGGGACATTGTAGGGCTAGGAGAAGTTAGAAGGAGAGGAGAAGGATTGGTCAAGATGGAAGAAGATGTGGATTTTTATTATAATGGTGAAGGAGGAATCGGAGGCACGGGGTTTTTAGTCAACCATAGCAGTGAAAAAAATATAATTACTTATAAATCTTATGGCCATCGGATTTCAAAATTAATTTGGGCTTTGAAAAAAGAAGAAGGAGGGGGAAGAATAAAAATACTGCAAGCTTATGCTCCTACATCAAGTTCAGAAGAATCAGAAGTAGAAGAATTTTATAATAATATGCAAATGGCAATCAATGAACATAGATGTAAGTTTACCATTATAATGGGGGATATGAACGCTAAAGTAGGAAATTTGAGAGATTCTAGAGTAGTAGGAAGCTATGGATATGGAGAAAGAAACGAAAGAGGAACGAGGCTGGTCGAATTTGCGGAAGCTAATCAAATGTTTATTATAAACTCTTTTTTCAAAAAACAGACAGACAAAAAATGGACTTGGGTAAGTCCGGACCGGGTTACAAGGAATGAAATTGATTATTTTATATCAAATAATAAGAAAATATTTATAGATGTTGAAACAGATAATACAATTGGAATTGGAAGCGATCATGTACCAGTGAAAGCGGTCCTTAATATAAATGTTAGGATTAAGAAAAAAAGAAATTATAAAAATAAGAATAAACAAAAACTTAAATTGGATCTAAATCAAGTAGATAAATTCGAAGAGATATTGAAAAAGGAATTAGAGGGATGTAAGAGCAAAGAGAACGATGATAACTTAGATAAATATGAGTCTGAAATAGTTAATACAAAGAGCAAGCGAAAGTATAATAAAACAAACAAAAAGGGAAGAAAGCTTTAAAAAGAGTAATAATAAATTACCTAAAGAGCTAAGAAAATTATTTGGAAAAAGAAGGAAACTAAAGAGAAAAGGGAGTGTTGAAGAATTAAAAGAAATATCTAAAAAGCTGAGAGAAGAGATGGATAGTTGGAGTAAAGAGAAAAAGATATTAGAATTAAAGGAAACAATAGAAAAAGGAGGAAGTGTGAAAGAATATTGGCGATCGCAAGCATTAGGAAAAAATCAAATCATTGCAATAAAAGATGAAAAAGGTAATATAAGACACAGTAAAGAGGAAATATTACAGGTAGTAACTGAATTTTATGAGAATTTATATTATGATGGAAACAAAAGAAATAAGGAGAAATATAGAAGTAAAGAAAATAATGAAATGGAAGTTTTAAGTATAATGAAAAGTGAAATAATATATACAATTAAAAAACTGAAGAATGGAAAAGCAGCAGGAATAGATCGAATATCTAACGAAATGATGAAATACGGAGGAGAAACAATAGTTGAGTACTTATATGACCTTTTTAACTTATGTTTAAAAAAACGAGATATCCCTAAAACATGGTTAAAAGCAGAATTAATCTTATTATATAAAAAGGGCGATAGATTAGACATTGGAAATTATAGACCCATTAGTCTGTTATCTGCTATATATAAAGTTTTCATGTCAATAATTACAAGAAGAATAAGCCAAAAAATTGAACTAACACTATCGCCAAATCAAACAGGGTTTAGGAAAAACTATTCAACGTTAGATAACATTTTAACTATGAAATTGCTTATTAAAAATGCAAAAGAATATAATTTTTCAATGATAATAATTTTTATTGATTTTTGAAAAGGCATATGACAGCATTTTTAGAGACGTGATGATTGATTATTTGGAAGAAGCTCAAATTGAAGAGGAATACATCGAAATTGTTAGGAAATCGTTCAAAGACACAACATTACAAGTTAGGTTAGGTGATAAGAAAAGAAACATTAAAGTCAGTAGAGGCGTAAGACAGGGTGATGTTAGCTCAGCAAAGCATTTTTTGAACACCATCGAAAGTATAAGTAATAAATTAGACTGGGAAGGATTAGGTATTAATATAAATGGAGAATGTTAAACAGACTAGCATTTGTAGATGACTTTATATTAATTTGTAAGGATAAAATAGAAGCGGTTAGAATGTTAAATGAATTAAGAGAAGAAACAGAAAGGGTAGGTCTGAAAATAAATTCAAAAAAATCTCAATACATGTGTATTAATATTGAAGATAATATAGACTTACGGGTAAGAGAAGACGAGAAGTTGGCTAAAGTAGAGCAATATGTGTATCTCGGACAGTTAATAACGCATGAGGGGGAAGATAACGAGATAAGAAGAAGGATAGGACTTGGCTGGGCAAGCTTCAACAAATACAGACATCTTTTCAGATCAGAAGTCAGCATGGAATACAAACGAAAACTTTGGAATATGTGTGTCCTACCTGTTATGATTTATGGTGCAGAAACGTGGATAATAAGCAATATTACGATTCATAAAATGAGGGTAGCTCAGAGAGGTATGGAGAGGAGTATGTTAAAGGTGAGTAGAAGAGAGAGGAAGAGCAACGAGTGGGTGAGGAGTCAGACGGGGCTGAAGGATATAGGGAGAGTAATAAGTGAAAGGAAATGGGGATGGGCAGGACACATAGTAAGGACAGAGGACGGACGGTGGACGAAAAAGCTGATACAGTGGTATCCAAGGGAGGGCAAGAGAAATAGAGGAAGACCAAGGATAAGATGGGACGAGGAAATGAGAAGAATATGCGGGCAGGAAACTTGGCAGAGGACAGCATGGGATAGGAAGGAATGGGCTAGAATGGGAGAAGTGTATAAAGAGGTATGGCTTTATAAAGGATGAGTGCAAGGAATAAATATAAAACAAGGCAAATATATAATGGTTAAGTAATAAAAAAACAAAATAAATAATAATTTTTTAAATAAAAATGATGTAAATAAATATATAAAGATATAATTAAAATAAATAAATATATTAAATAATAAAAAAAACCTAGATAATAACATAATAGCAAAAGTATTTTCATAATTTTACATTTAAGTAACAATCTATAAAGTAAAAATAAGCAATATTAAATAAAGATGGAATGTTAATAATTCAATTTGAAAACAGACAACAATTATATTATTAAAAGTATTATTAAAAATTAATATAATTAATCAAACATTTTTTTTTGTAATTATAGCATACAGAATAATTCAAGTTATGTTTTACTATGTTTATATTTATTAGGAGTATCTAACACTTTTCTACCTCATAAGAGGCACCACGGCATAAAGCCGAATTGCACAGGAATTATTTAAGGGAAATAAAACTAGTATGTAAGTTAAAGTAGTAATAAAGTATATTTGTAATAATTTATTATTGTAAGTAATTATTTGTGTGATGTGCAATAAATGGTTATTTATTTATTTATTTTTATGGTATAAATGAGGAAAAGTTAAAATACTTATTGCGTACTCTTTATTGCGCCGCATTGGATTAATAATGGTTGTCTTTTTTAGAGCTGCTTTTACTGATAAATTTTCAGTAAATCGCTAAAAATATATAAATATATCGTAATTGAAATCGCGTGTTGTATCTCGCGTTTGTTCTCACTAAGTTTTACATACTTTATTTATTAAACTAAAATATTTTTAAACTGATAAAAAAGTTTTAAACTGACCTAAAAATTATTGATAAACCTGAAGAGTTTTCCGGGTTTCATTTATATTATTTCTTCACAACATAAAACGCAATATGTATTAACCAATGTTGCATAAAATTAAAGACGATGTTGATAAAACCTTCCTAACCTCTTAATTAACCAAGATTCTTCACTCATCATTTGAAAGAGTTTTAAAGATGGCAATAAAACAAGTTTAACTATCAGGATAAATGAGAAAAAACAACAAAATTTATCTCTGACTGATATAATTAAGAAAAAGCAATAAAATTTAAAACACCATCTAAAAAGAAAGAAATTAAAAAGAAAAAAATAAAAACCTTATAAAGAAATAAAAAGAACCTCATTAAATTAACCTTATAAACTTGTTTCAATTTATTTTAATCTTTCTTTTGTTCTTTTTATTAATGGCGAATAAACGAGACGAGTGTTTATCTTGCTTATTTCGTCTGCTCAATACAATAAAATTAAGAAGTTAAAATTCATTTTGTGAAGACAGAGTTGGAAAAAAAATTAAAGTTCCTGACATTCCACTTTCTCTGATGGAAACATCTGTAGGGTTCAGAATGTTGTGATGTTGGGTCGTCGCAATAACCTCTAAAATAGAGAGTATTGCGTCGAGTCACTATTAAAGACCTTTTAGGTTATTCAGATAGAGTTTTGTTTAAAAGAAGTACATCAGAAAGTTTTGACTTAAATAGTTCAGTAGTTTTGACAGTTAGTATCGATTTGGTGATTTTATATTCTGAAAAACAGCTAAGTTGTAGTGCGAGTCCGAAGTACTTAGGATGAGCGTAGTAAATCCGATGCAGTAAGGAAAACTTCCGAGTTTACGTCCTCTGGCTTATGACGTAAAAGTATTCTTTCTATTTTCATCTATATCCAATTCCTCTTATTTCCATCACAAAAAGTAAATTTTGCTTTATATAGTAAATTTGTAAAACCCTTAATTAGTGTTTACATTAGCTTTTTTTATAGCGACTGTTCGGAGAAACATGTAGTAAGATAATGATTCTTTCATAGCCTAGAACAAAAATCATACAATTAGCTTAGAATTTAATGTTGCATTCCATTCGGTTCTTTTCGTGGGATCTTGAACATAATGACATTGGAGAGGAAAATCACTCGTTGGAAACAATTTTCGCTCAGATAATGAAAAAGCTGTACGAACCTTGAACATGAAATTATTAATCATTAAAGATCTAGTATACAGCTTTTACAAGAAAAATAATAATCCTATAATGAACAATAATAATAATAATCCTATAATAATCCTATAAACACGTACTATAATGAATCTATCCTGGGAAGGTCAAACCAAATGCATTAAGGATAATATTCTAATTTATCAAATTTCAGATGCACCAACATTACAACTTAAAATCGTTTTATGTCCTTAACTTTTATTATTAATAAAGTATATCACAAGTAATAAGTTGGCTCCAAAAGTTTTAAATATGTTTTGGTATTTTTTTTTTAAAGATTCATTAATTTTGTATCCATTTTTGAAATTTAAAAAAAATAATCAGGAGCATACGTATATAAAATGCTGAACAGTATAAAGATAGTGAGATTAAATGAACCTTTAGACGAGTAGTAGAGTCAACTTAAAGAGACCCCAAAAAGAAACAAGAGGCCTTCGGTCATTTGTTTTTTTTTTTTGCCTCTAAGGTCCTAAACATAGGGTTCGGGACTTTAGCAAGGTTGATTTTTGTACCAAGTTTTATTTCAATCCGAGAAAACTTACGAAAGTTATCGTGGGGTCGACCCCGGGGTCTCGACATCACGATGTCTCGACAATATGTAACGTCGACACATGTGTCGATCTTACGCAGAATCAGTACAAGGGGAGTCATGTGACCCATTTTTGTCCTGTACAAACTCTACACTACATCGACACATGTCATGGTTTAACGATGCCTCTACATGTGATAGTCTCTACACTACATTACATCGACAGACGGTGGAAAGTTTTCACGTACTCTCGACATTACGATGTGTCGACACTAAATAACGTCGACACTTTTCCTTGTTCTCAATTTTCGTTTGTATCGACTCTTGATAACCTGGACACTACGTGAGAACTTGCCACCGTATGTCGGTGTTATGTAGTGTTGAGACTATCACACGTCGAGACATCTTTAAACCGTACCTTGTGTCGATACAACGTAGACTTTGTACAGGAAAAAAAATAGTCACGCGACAACCCTGTCCTGACACCTATAATAGTTTCGGTACCCCGTTGGAACTGAACATTTTTATTTTTAATATTTTTACCCTGGCAGGATTCTACGGACACTTTAATGTCTTGACACGAGGTAACATCGACACATAATTCAGTTAAAGTTTCGATACAACGTAAAATCCTGCCACGAAAAGTGTCGACGTTATATAGTGTCGAGACATCGTGATGTCGAGTACGCTACAGTACCCATATTTTTAATTTAATTTTTTAAACTATTTTGCCACAGGTCTGATAAGAAGAATTAACTTACATGGAGTTCAAACCAAAGAATAAATAGGTATAGAATGTCAGAAGGTATACGAGAGCGTCAGACAAAAGGTAAGGATGAATTCGGTGGTGGTCTCTAGCGGTAACTCTGAAATTAGTCCTTAACATACCTTTTTCCACTTTTCTAAGTTATTATTATGAAATCATCTCGCACTTCATTTAGAACGCTTAAATAAATAAGTATAAAGTTTAATACATAAGTGTTTTAATAAAGTTTATAAAGGCACGAGTATCTACTTGAAACTGGCTACTCTACTTTACTACTATACTCTACTACTACTTTACTAGAATCAGTATAGCGCCAGGGGTAGTTTGCTGAAAACAAGACGACAGGGGGCGCATTCTCGTATTTGGCATAGTGAAACTACCAAACTACATACTAGCGCTCCTGATGCCTGGCTACGGAACCAAAGTAATGAATCCCAAGGCCAACTTTCTTTATATATATATATATATATATATATATATATATATATATATATAATTATATATATATATATATATATATATATATATATATATAATCTTTGGTTCAAATTTGCCACAAGTTAGTTGATTTTAAAAATAATTTTGGTTATAAACTTGTTAGAGACTGATGATGTTCACTCACCCACATTAATGATCTGTATGATATTTTATAAAGCGAGCCTCCTGTTAAAGCCAATGTTTTACAAGTATAACCTAAAGCCATTAAGACTGATTTCTGATATTCGATTGAACATAAATCCCATCGACTCCAGAATAATTTGTAGTGGATTGAGTCCATCTGAAATAATTAACATACATTTTAAACTTCCCCATCTTTTAACCCATCTGAGATGTTTTATGAAAATGAAAAAATAAATACTCCAACTAGCCGAAACACATTATGGCAGAAACCATTAATAGACCAGTAGTAAAAATAATAATATATGTCTCATAATTTTAAGTTACAAAAGCTTATCTTTGAATAGCGGCACGTGCGTTTTTTTTTACTTAAGCTATAAGAATATGTGGCATATTTAAAGCTCTTCTATTGATTTGACTTACAGCAACTACTATGTTATTCAAAAAGAATAGAACACTGTCTTTTATCATGAGAAGTTAGCAAAAAGGACCCTGATAGCTTTGTGAATTTTCTCGATTCCCTCATCGCCTATCTTTATCAAAAGGGCCTACTAAAAATGGGCCCTATTAGCTTCGTGATCGCTTACTTTTCACATCTTATCTTATTATCATATTTATTATCTTAGACAATATAAGGTTCAATAAACTTTGGAAGTAGAATAAGGGACCACTGTGATGAAAATTTGCTAAGTACACGACGAAATGCAACGTAATAACACATGATAATAAAACGAAAACTAATGTAAAATAACAACAAATAGACTTTTCTTGAACGGACCTAACCTGTGAAGGGGTTAACAGGGCAAAATATATATTTGATACATACTAAGCTTTAAAAATAGACACGAAGGTCCCTGTATTCTTGTGATTTTCACCAATCGAACCTCCTATCTGGTTCCTCCAATCCAGCTTAATTAACCAGTTGTCAACATGACATAAACCTTGTCTAAGTTTATGTATAACTAATCCTAAAACGCATTTCTCTCGACAAGGGTTCAACTCCTAATCCTATAAAACTATAACTTACTTTGCAATCGTACCTTATCAGTAATTTTCTGTCCAAAAAAACAAATGCTGCAGATTTGATAGAATACAGTGAATAGACAAACTGCTACTTTGACCATCTCTCCCGACTGATCAAGCTATAAACATAGTATACGATAAATTATTAAATTATTATTTCATATATAATTTTAATGTACGATACATTATTCTCCAATATAATAATTGTTAGTTCTTTTATGGCATAGGCTTTATGATGTCTGTTATGGCATATGCTTTATGCTATATGGTTGTTCTTAAGATACCCCACCAATTCTTTGTATGTTATAGACTATCTTAACATTTGTCAGTTTCTTGTAATCTACATGCTATCATTTAATACTATCAAGAAAACATACCTGGGTCAATGCCAATGCTGAAAAGCAAGATAGCAGGATAGATTGCAACATTTGAAATAAAAATATTGGATCCATTATCTCGGAGAGAATTTTAAAACTTCTAAAACAATAAAAGATAGAAAGCATATTTTTATCTATTGTACTCTATAGTAAATATGACGATAAAAGGTTTTTTAAAAATGAAATCAGCAGTCCAAAATAGTTAAGATTCAAATACCGAACTTTTAACCAGGGATCCTTGTCATCATCAGTGAAAAGCGTCACCACATTACCCTGATGATGACCAGAATCTCTTGTTAAAACCCTAATCTCACCTATTTTGGACTGTTGTCTTTCTAAAGGCTGAATGATGGCCAATTATTTTTTAATAAAGTTGGTTATTCTTAGTTAGAGGCCTTTACAAATTATTATTATTTTTTAGTTATAATTTAAATAATAATAACAAGATAATAAATTAAATCACACTAACTATTTTAGTTTCTTACGCTTGGGTCATTTTAGCGTTTCCACTCTCCCGAATGCCACTCTACTGATAACCTCTTATGCACACCCTGCAGTCAGGGAACACCTCGGCCTTTGACCTCTCCTTTATGAGATTGCACCTGTGACAAGCTGACTATAAATTCTTTAGTCCCACCAGCAACACTGATCTCATTAGTCTCATCTACCCCACCAGCTGACACCACAAACACCGCGTCATCCCGGGTCTCTACTTTCACAGCGCTTGATTTAAATGTTCGGTATCTTTCCGGCCCGCAGAACTTTGTCTTTACATGAGTAGGAGATAACGGAAACGAGAATCCAGACTTGTCTTGGACGAAATCCAACCCCGCATTTGCGTAAAAGCCTAAGAAAACCACGTATATCTAGGGTGGGTTGTCCGGTCTTGAATTCAAGACCTCCCGAGAAAACGGTTGAAGGGATAACTTTAAACATGGCTCTCCCCCGGCTAGATTCCGACCCAGAAGGCGAGTGCTCTACCACTGAGCTACCGGCCCTCGACTATTATTGTTATTAAAAGAGAGGAAAGTGATTGAAGATAACACAAAAATATTTTTGGTCTATGGAGGAACCAAAATGATTTAAATAAAATAATCCTTACTTGAGACCCTCGTGGTGGAGATCGATAGTTTCATGTAGTTTATGTATTATCATACTTCTTTTCTTTGATATAAATGGTTTATTATTAAGTTCGTTTAGTATTTTAATATTATATGACACTTCATCTATTTGATCGCACACTCTCGCTGCCAAGAGCATAAAAACACTGTCAATAGAGATCTGTGTTAGTGACAACAGAACTAATAAAACAGAAGTATAAACATAGCATATTATGAATGCTAAATCACTGGTGTATGCAACAGGTAAATGAATCGGTAGAGGTAACGTAAGGTCGTTGCTGAAGAACGGAGCAACATTCCATAAAAAATTAGTAAAAAATGCAGCGGTGATAAATAATTTAGTATAAGTGACAGTCTTTTGTGAAAAATCGGATAATTTGGTTGAAAATAAATCGTCGAAAAGATTTGTTATATTTTTACGATGCAAGATAAATGTTGTCCACTTGACAATTGAAACTATTGAAGCGCACAATATAACTATAGCTACACTGACATCAGATATTTTCATAAAATTGTAACGAATATATTGTGCTGATAATATGGCACCACTGCTTAAAATGAACAGTATTGTAATGTGTTGAAACTTCTGAAACCATTTCGGGAGAAAATCACGAATACCAATAACAATTAAAATATAATTTATCATACTTTGGTACTTCATGTTGAAACATAAAGTACACTAATATTGAAATTAAATTTAAGTACTAAAGATGGCGCAGTACGTAAGAAGTTTTACCCTTCTTACTAATGATAATAAAACTAAATCTCTTTTAGGCTATTGTCTTATGCGTAAAATGTGGCTATAAATTATTAATTTATTACGATTAAGTAAAGAAAGTTATTTCTTAAGTCATTAACATGGAAACTTGTATTCAAAGTTTGAAGCCCTTAATACATAATATATTGCATATTCATCAATAAATTAACACTTTATTACTTTGTGCATGTTAGATTAGACTTTGAAGGAAAATTGCTAAACTGGTGTTCTCTTTATTACTGAGGTTATATTAATAAGTACACAAATCTTCATAACGTCAGACGACTTACTCATAAACCTTAACTCATCAGAGTCACGATCCTGACTCTGAAGTCTCATAACGTCAGATGACTCACTCATTTCTTAACTCTTCAGAGTCACGATCCTGACTCAAAGCCTCATAACGTCAGATGACTTACTCATACCTTAACTCTTCAGTGTCACGATCATGACTTAAAGCCTCATAACATCCGATGACTCACTCGTACACATTAACTCTTATGAATGGAATAACATAATAAAGCTGAGAAGGAGAGTTAATAATTTTATGAACTTCATTCCATTTTTTGCTGTCTATTAACTATCTCAAAGAAAAGAAATGTTGATTGACCA
Organism: Microvelia longipes; assembly: GCA_018340805.1. Classification (NCBI taxonomy): domain Eukaryota; kingdom Metazoa; phylum Arthropoda; class Insecta; order Hemiptera; family Veliidae; genus Microvelia; species Microvelia longipes. Next base: position 17,855,810 of record JACMZG010001913.1, on the reverse strand, counting down.
ATTTCTATCTCAAAATGTATTATGGCTCAAGCATTACCAATAAGAGTGATAGTTTAACTAGTAACAATTTTGTCTCGAAATTTAAAATGCCAGCTTTTTTCATTAATCATATTTATTAAATATTAAAGAGTTGGGTGTGATACGAAACTTTTTTTGTCTTTCAAACAAAATAATATTTTTTTCTATATTTTTCCTAAATTTTCAGAATATTTTTCTTTCTAATTTCAACTTTCTTTTTAGTTTGTCATTTGGGGAAAGAGTTTGTGCTTTAGATTCTTCTTGGGTTGTGGCTCTCGTTTTCCTCCTTCGAGAGTAAAAACTTGTCTTATACACTGAATCTTTACCTTCTTGTGGGACTAAAGAAGTAAGTCCCTGATTGCCTGAAAAAAAGTTTTTTTTCGGTTTGCTTTTTACCTCCCACCCCAAAAGCTGTACTGGTTGACTGTTAAGTCAGTTCTTGTTACTGTTACTTCAAACGTGACTCGTATATGATAAAGAAGTACATAAGAAGTTTAAACTTCAATCTTACATCTTTTTTGTCTGGCTTTTAACTTTTTTCTTATCCAATCTTTAACTCCCTTGAGTCAAGTTATCTTTGCATGTGTTCCAAAACTGACACGAGTAGACATCTACTCAATCCGAAAGAACAAAGAAAAGTGAACATATTTTTGGATAGAACATCTATTTGGTAAATAAGATGTTCAAGAAAAAAATAGGGGACTTATTACTTCTGTCCTAGAACTCATTATTCATTAAATGAGTTAATTTTTTTTAAAACCCCCGGTTTTTTTTATGTTTGTTGTTTACGGGCTTATTTAAAAAAACATACTAGTCTTATCGTCGATCAGGGCTGCCAACATGAGGAAATTAGTATGTCTGTCTATTTTAGCATTAATAAGTTTGACACTCCATAACATATATTTAACATAATATACTCCTCTAATCATGTATCTTCAAAAAGGTTGCATAATGTTACATATAGAGAAATATAAATAAAACTAAAGGATTTACAAGATATCGCTCATCCTCCATAGTGGAGACTCGCTTCGCTCGTCCTCAGAATATAAAAGTCATGGATGTACTATGTACTTGTACTTGCATTGAAACGAAACTTGGTGTACTTATTTATTGCATAAAGGTATACACTTATTTTTTTGAAATTTTTTAAAAACGTATAAAAATCATTCAATAAAAATTAAACAAGCGTGATATGAAATTTGCTACGTATGTTAGTCCTACATGTGTAGGACTAATGTAGCCATGTGGCTACATTCAAGCCAACTCCAATCGCATTATTTTTTCGTGTTTTATGAATTTTCAAAATTATTGTTGGGTAATCTTTGGGGGCCATGAAAATTTATGGTCTTTTTGACGTCATAAAAAAATATTTTTTTGGATAGCACAACTAAACCTAAATGCAGATTTTTGTTCTACGTTTCAACACTCCAGCATAAATACACTGGGGGCTTTAATAATACAGCATATAATACACTGGGGGATAACAGTCGCACACGCGAAAACCACAACAACAATGTAAACAACCATAAACAACAATGTGAAAACCACTTAGGAAACCTTAAAGACACCTGAAACGGATAATTACTATGACATACCGGTTTCAGTTTTTTTGCAAACACAATACTTTTCCTAAATACCTTTGTTATAAATGAGTAAAAATTAAAATACTTATTGCGTACTCTTTATTGGCATTTGTTTCCCACTATAGTTTTACATACATTATTTATAAAACTAAAATATTTTTAAAATGATTAAAAAGTTTTAAACTGAGCTAAAAATTATTTATGGACCCGAAAACATTTCAGGATTTCATGTATATTATTTTTCCACAACATAAATAAATAATAAATAAATAATAAAACTATTTTTATTTGCCAATAAGTATACAAAAATATACAGTATAATATGTAAACGTATATGTATAAAAATATAAAACGTAATATGTATTCACCAATGTTGCATTAAATTAAAAATGGTGTTGATAAAACCTTCCTAACCTCTTAATTAACCAATATTCTTCACTCATCATTTGAAAGAGTTTTAAAGATGGCAATAAAACAAGTTTAATTATCAGGATAAATAAGAAAAAACAACATAATTTATCTCTGACTGATATAATTAAAAAAAAAGCAATAAAATTTAAAATACCATCTAAAATGAAAGAAATAAAAAGAAAAAAATGTTGGAAAAAATAAAAACCTTATAAAGAAATAAAAAGAACCTCATTAAATTAACCTTATAAACTTGTTTCCATTTATTTTAATCTTTCTTTTGTTCTTTTTATTAATGGGGAATAAACAAGACGAGTGTTTATCTTGCTTATTTCATCTGCTCAATATAATAAAATTAAGAAGTTAAAAATCATTTAGTAAAGACAGAGTTGGAAAAGAAATTAAAGTTCCTGACATTCCGCTTTCTCTGATGGAAACATCTGTAGGGTACAGAATGTTGTGATGTCGGGTCGTCGCAATTATCTCTTAAATAGAGAGTATTGCGTCGAGTCACCATTAAAGACCTATTAGGTTATTCAGATAGAGTTTTGTTAAAAAAAGTACATCTGAAAGTTTTTACTTGAAGCGTTATTTCCGAATAATTCAGATAGAGTTTTGTCTAAAAGTAGTACATGAGAAAGTTTTAACTTAGATAGTTCTAGCATTATAGAATAATTTAGATGGTGAATAGTCATAGCGTGTCAAATTTAATTTATTCTTGCACAGGAATTGTATTCCTGCCGGCATTCTATACCTATTATAGAGTTAATTGAGTTTTTCCACAGAAGCGTTTTTGAGAGCCCTTAAGAGATTTTTTGCTCGACAATCATTTAAAATAATGCAACAAATTTTAAGGGCGCAGCAAATTTAGTTACTTGGAAAGAGTGAGAAAAGGTGGAAGAAAAATTTCAAAGAGCTCTTCACTATTGTGTGACTTAGAGCTAGTTATTGATTCCAGAGTGTTCACATACGTAGAGGAAGGAGAAACGTTAAAGTCTTTAGATTTTCTAATCAATGCATAATTTAGATGTGAAGTCGGAGATTTGAATTTAATAGGCGATATGCTAAAAGAATCAATATATCAAAATTTATTGATGAGTTAAGGGATCTTGATGTAGCAGTGCTCCTTCAGTCCTAATTAGTTTATAGTTAGCTGAAATCAGTCATAATCAGTTTAGTTTCAGTTAAATAAAATAGTACAGAGTTTATTGACTTAATTGTGCTAACTTTGTTTAATTTGAATTTTGAATACTAATTAGGAAAGATGACATTAGTTAATGGCCTGGACCTGTTAAAATGCGAGAAAGGCCTTCTTTGTCAAAATAAAGACTTTATATGTAAGAAATCTCGATGCTACCTGCACACGTGTAAATAGAGCGATATCATTCGCTTTTTTTAGAGAAAAGTACTCCTTTGACATGAATGTGATTTAAGTGCCAGGATGGATATGAAAACTACATTATAGATAACTGTTAGTGGCTAGTTTTGTATCACCTGTCATGATCAGAATAGAAAACATGTAAACAGAGAAAAGCCTGAAGAAACTAGTTTCTGGCTTATCTTTAAAGAATCTTTCAAAAGCTAGTGTGGGTAATTCATCTCCACTTGTTGCTGTAACAACAACTGATACTCTACCACTTGCTGAAACCACCAGCAAGAGTGAAGTGCTCCTATTCACTGTTTCAACAATTATAAATAAAGATGACAACTCTGGCTTATTGCCAGAAAGCATTAAAGTTGACGGGGAAGTAAATGACGTTTCTATAATACGATACTCCAGTGTTTCAAGAATAGCTCTAAATGGAAAATGTCGAAATTAGTTATTTTTGGTTAGATTAATTTCTAACAATGGAAGCCATTATGTATAAGTCTAACTTGACTTATCCAATAATTATTGAATTAATCCCACTTTAATTTTTTATTATATCCATTAATATTTGATGACTTAACTGTCAGTTAATTTAAGTAAATGTAATTCTTTCGATTATTAAGTTAATTTTTAATGATTTTTTACTTATCTATATAGTAATTACCATTAACCTTTGAATTTTATTCTCTAGGAAATACCATTGCTGTATTGATTAATATAATTTATTAAAAATTCCGATTTCGTTATATTATTGTTAGCTTTTTTCCTTAATTTAATTATATATCTAACCTGTTAAAAGTGTTCACATTAGAACTAAAATATACAATATTTATGTTTACAGAAATCATCGCTTAAAAAGTACCGAGTTACTCCGTACACAGGAACACCAGGTTAGTACTTTTTACTATAATTAAAATTATTAATGTTTTTACTATCATAGTAATTATTAATGTTTTTTTAACTGTCATGGTAATTATTAATTTTTTTACTATAATTAAAATTATTAATGTTTTTACTATCATAGTAATTATTAATGTTTTTTACTATCATGGTAATTATTGTTTTTTACTATCATGGTAATTATTGTTTTTACTATCATGGTAATTATTAATGTTTTTTACTATCATGGTAATTATTGTTTTTACTATCATGGTAATTATTAATGTTTTTACTATCATTGTAATTATTAATGTTTTACTATCATGATAATTATTGTTTTGTACTCTCAAGGTAATTATAAATGTTTTTTATTAATAATTATTATTGTTTTGTACTATCATGGTAATTATTAATATTTTTACTATCATGGTAATTATTAATGTTTTTACTATTATGGTAATTATTGTTTTTACTTTCATGGTAATTATTAATGTTTTTTATTAATAATTATTATTTTTTGTACTATCATGGTAATTATTAATATTTTTACTATCGTGGTAATAATTAATGTTTTTACTATGTGAATTGAAAATTAGAAAATAATTTAAATTATAAAACTGACCTCATCTTTTTAAGCCAACTTATCTTTAATACACACACAAATCTTTGTAAAAAATAAGAAGATTAAAAATTAAGCTTATCATTAATTATAAACATAATTAAATTTTATTTCTAATTAATTTTTAAGACAAAAAACTAGATTTTAACCCTTTTGATCCCTTGTGAAGAATTAAAATACAAAGTCATGAATTATTACTCTATTCTATAAGGCTTAGTAAAGTCTTGTAAAATTTTCTTTCTAGTTTTAAAAAGAGAGAAAGCTTGGTAATAGAAAGTATAGCTTTTAATTTTGCTTCCCCACCTCCTACATAAAAGCAAAATGTTTGTAATTTGAAATAATAGAACACCCCTGTGTTAAACTATTGTTCACGTACTAGTACCTATAGATTAAAAAAACTCATAATGTTACTGTAAGCTATCTGTGAAAACGCTTAAGACCAAGCGACTAAGTCGATTTAAACTAAAAACCGATAAAATTTTTATGAGAAGAAGAGCAACTTAGATTCTAGATTATACCAATTATAATCAAATTCTAAACATATTTACCCGCAGACTTTAAAATCCATGTTGGCCCCCGGCCTTTTAAGACTTAAAGGAAATTACAATACAATAATTATTTATTAATTAACTTCTCAAAGAAATAATATGAATAAATTAAATTATTTATATATCATTTGATACTACCGAGTTTTGCAAAGCATTAATAGTTGACACAATATAAATAAATTATTTACTTTAATTTATTTGGGACAAAATAAATTATCCCGTTTTGGGCCTTATTAGTTAAAAGCTTTGACTGATTTTTAAATCAGTTAAAAGAAACACACTAAAACGTTTTTGATTTATTATTGCTAGCTTGGCTGAAACGTTGCCACAGCAATTTTGGCTTTTACTATCCTCTTTTGGTTCTTGAAATGTAAAAAATAACCTTATAGGCGTAATTTTATAATTAAAATTCGCTTATAAAAAGATTTACTAAGAGGGAAAAGTTGAGGCTTCTTAAAAGATCATTATACCTCTGAAATACTCATAGGTGGGCTCAGGTCCCAATCCAGAGGCTCGAGACGGCTTTCTTTGCCAGTTCTTTTTTCTTTTTTTGTTTATTTTTTGTGTTTTGACTCCTCAGTATTAAGCTTATTCTTCACAATGACTTCGTGTATAGTTTAACAAGGACAGCTTAGGCAAAAAGGCCTAAGCCAGCTTAGTCTAAGAGGCTTAAGCTGGTTTGGATACAAAGGCTAACACATTTTTATTTCTTTTGTACACTATAATATTTCTCAAATAAATTATAATTTATTTTATATTTTAATTGTTATTACATAGATTCCATATAGTCCAGGAGCCGAACCTGGAAAATATGACTCATTCTGTACTACTTCAAACCAAATTTTCGTAAAAATATACTTTTCTGAAAATATCCAGAGTGGAGCCCTTCATATGATTGCGCATGCTAAAAATACTAGAGAATCTCACAAATTTCAGTTTCTTGGAATAAGTATTACCTTTTGCGTCGTGTGCAAAACTGATACAAATGATTTTTAAAACTGATACAATATTCATTAAAGCGAGTGTTTAATTATCAAAATAGGATAACTACAACCAAAGTTATGGCTCTTTCAAAAACGCTAAACAATTATTAATTTATGCAAATCAGCTTAAAGTAAAGGTAAAGTATAGTAAAGTAATCCATATATTGAGCTTCAGAGTTTTACATTGATACATTAATTTTCATTTCAGTTTGCTCAAACCAGCCAATGGCTGTAAATCAGCTTATTTCTTTGAAAAAATATTGGTTTTTTGAGCATTTTTTTGGTCATTTAACAAATGTCATAATTTTATATACTAGTAGAATGAGCGTGAATGGAGTCCATCATAAATAATAAAAGAAAAGAAGTCTCTCCACAAAACAAAACTTTATTGGCAAAGCGCTTTCAACCTAACTAGAGGCCATCATCAGTGCAAAACCTAACAAACAAGTTACAATAGAATAAATAAAGCGAAAAAATAAAATAAAAAATACAATAAATAAAACTAAATAAATAAATATAAACATAAATAAAGCATAATGAATAAAATACATAGGAGATAAAATATGTACGTATATAATTGTAATAAAAGGAAAACCTAAATAAAAAATAAATAAATAATAACGAAATCAAATAATGAATAAAATAAAATGATAAATGAAAAAATTACCGTTGAGATGTTAAAGAAGTAGAGAAGTGAGTCTATGTTTCTTATTAGGTATGGATAAAGCAGAATATTCTACTAAAGTAAAAACCTTTTTAACTGTAAATAAATACAAAAAAATTAGAAGAAGATCCTACTAACAGTTTTCAAGATAGAGTTAAAAAATTTCTTAAAGTCTAATAAAACTATTTTTCCTGAATTTTTACCCACTTAGCCTTAAGAAAATGAACCCGTTGCCTCCTAGATTTTACGGAATCATCAAAGTTCACAAAAATAATAAAATAAGGCCAATTCTTCCTTTTTGTGGGTCGCCAACAGAAGACTTGGGAAAATTTTGCAACAAACTGTATCAACGTGTAACGGATTTTAAGGCCAAAGATTCGGTGAACAATAGTCTAGAGTTTATAAATATTTTACAATCCCTTCAGCTTCCTAAACATTATATTTTGGTCTCATTTGACGTCGTAGATTTATTTACCAGTATTCCTTCGGATATATGCCTTAAACTTTTAAAACCTATTTTGGAAACAAAAATCGTCTGACATAATTTTTAACGTTGAGCTTATAGAAGCATTAGAACTGTGCCTGAGTCAGGACTATTTTTGTTACGACGGCGAATTTTTATAGTGGGTAAGGCGGCCTTGCTATGGGGTGCACCTCTATCAGCTTTAGGTGCTAATGTTTATATGCATTATTTCTACTGTGAATACGTCAACGACCGTCATAATCCGTTTCGTAAACATATATATTTATGGAAGAGGTATGTAGATGATGTTTTCGTCATTTGGACCGGGACCTCAGAACAACTTCTTTCTTTTCTTGATTATTTGAATGGTTGTAGAAAATCTATCAATTTTACAATCGAAATTGAAGAAAAAGGAAAACTTAACTTTTTGGACATTTCAGTTTTAAGAAAAGAAGAAGGTTTAAGGTTCGAAATTTACCGTAAACCCACCGCAACGGATAACGTCATTTCTGCCAATTCCCAACACCCTTGGATCCACAAGATGGCTGCATTTAACGCGTTAGTTTCATCGACTGCTTACCTTTCCTCTTGATGACCTAGCTTATAATAAGAACTAAAGACTATTTACGACATAGCTTTAGCCAATGGTTATAAATTAAATATTATCGATAACCTTATAAGGAAAAAGAACCGTAAATTGGCACTCAAAGCTATGACTGAAGAAATGGAGAACGACCAAGACAACCTTCAGTGGTGTTCTATCCCCTACTTAGGCCCTCTTTCTCAGCGTATTGCTTCCGTGCTTAAAAAGAGTAATTACAAAGTAAGCTTTTCATGTTCTAAAACGTTAAGGACTCTTTTAAGCAGTGTAAAAGACCCTATACCACCTTTATATAGAAGCGGCATTTACATGGTGCAATGTGGCATATGCCAAGCTGAATACTTAGGCCAAACTGGTAGAAATATAATTACGAGGGCAAAAGAGCATAAATCGAGGGCCAACAGCAAATTTTACCAACATTTATTATCTGAAAACCACTTTGATGGGCCCCATAAAGTTGGTTGTCTTCATTTTGTAAATAAAGGTCGCAAGATGGATTTTTTAGAAAAATTAGAAATTGAAAGAAGTCAGAACAGAGTTGGCGATCTGAACATAAATGAGAGAGGGGAATCTACGCCCTTACTGAGAGCTATGCTACAAGCGCCGTCGCCTCCTACTGTCAGTCTGACTCTAATACCTAATAAGAAAACATAGACTCACTTCTCTACTTCTTTAACATCTCAACGGTAATTTTTTCATTTATCATTTTATTTATTCATTATTTGATTTCGTTATTTTTATTTATTTTTTATTTAGGTTTTCCTTTTATTACAATTATATACGTACATATTTTATCTCCTATGTTTTTATTCATTATGCTTTATTTATGTTTATATTTTATTATTTAGTTTTATTTATTGTATTTTTATTTTATTTTTTCGCTTTATTTATTCTATTGTAACTTGTTTGTTAGGTTTTGCACTGATGATGGCCCTAGTTAGGTTGAAAGCGCTTTTGCCAATAAAGTTTTGTTTTGTGGAGAGACTTCTTTTCTTTTATTAGTCATAATTTTAGTTATAGTAATCCGATCTTGATGAAAAACACTCCTTTTCTAGAAACTTTTATCAGCTTTAAAAAGAGTTCTCTTCATGTTTTGCACACGACTCACAGAGAATCACTTTTGCAAGAAAACTGGAATTTTTGCCATTTTCTAATATTTTGACCGAGCGCATTAAGGGTTCCACTCTGGATATGCTTCCAGATGGAATATTTCTTCATAATTTAAGATATATTTTCAGTAAAAAAAAATTGGTTTAAAGTAGCACAAAATTAGTTATATTTTTTAGGCCTGGCTCTAAAAACTAGACTAATACATAAGGGGAAAAACATAAAAGCTTTATTTAGAAGGCACACATGATTCCAATTAAATTGTTTACAATAAAACCTCTTTCTATGATTCTTAGTAGACATTTTCATTTTCATTCTGTTTGATAAATGCATTTATTGGAAATTTTTGCTATTAGATACCTGACTTTAACTCACGCAGTTTCGTAAGAAAAAAATGCAATATTTCCCCTGCTTCTTGCTAATAAAAAAAGTTAAGTTATAAAAATAAAATAAAAAGAAACTTAATACGGGCGAAAACATACTATAAATTTAAGGTTGGTTGATAGTTGATTTTTCTTTTAGAAAATAATTTGAAAAGAAAAAAAATCAACTCAGCCTTGACCTTGTTTTTCTAGTAAAGTTAAAGTGATTTATTAAATAAAGAAAATAAAAACTTTTTTTACTGCATGCTTTTAGAAAAGTTAAGGGGCTTCAAGGTAAGAAAAAAAAATTGGTATGTAGGAAAGAGAAACCGCTGACTGGGTTTCCGATACATTGAGCATGGAACAGCAACTAAAACTTTCTTGAAAATAGGGGATTCTTCGTCATATTCCTTCAGACAACATGTTGGTATTAATATCTATTAAAATACACTAAAATAAAAACAAGATATTTTGTAAAAGTATAGAAAAAAAGAATATAGTCTATAAAAACGCAACAGAAGTTCATCGTAAAGTCAAAGCGGAAGAACAATAAGAAAAAGGCAAACAGCTTCGTTGAAAGGTCGATTTGAGATTTTGATATTAGAAAAATTGATTTAGTTTAGAGAGTGACTTAGATTAGAATGATTTATTTAGATTACATATTGACAGCTACTATACCTTATTATCTCATTGGCTGAGATACTATTTATACTTTAATTTTATAATAAATGAATTCCTCACTCAGTTTACTCGTTTTAAGTTAGGTCCTGTCGGATTATTTAAGTTAAAAACTTAACCCGGCTTGTATCATTGGCTGGTTAGTACAAAGGAAAGTTGGGGTTCTTACAAGGTCTAATCCTTACAAGCCCTTTAGGGTAGGCTACGAACCCTGCTGCTATTTCAAAATATGAACAAAATAATAGCATTTTGTTTTATATTAATAATAAAAAAAATAAATCCATTTCTTGCCCAAATGTAGATTAAATAAATATATTTATGTGACTTAGCTAGAAAAACTGGTTGAATTCATTTATATTTGACAGAATCGTTTTAAGAGAGATAGGCCGAACACACAACTAATAAAAAATAGTTAACTTACAATTTTTGCATTAATATGAATCCGCTGTATCATTAATGACGTCAAAAGCTATTTAAAAGAACCATTGAAGATCATCAATTGAGGAGCAATATATTTGGAATTATACTCTGTGAATAACTGCCACAGAGTATAAGTATCCAATGTAAGTATTGCAAACCAACCCTAATGGCGGTCAAGAGCACTGCTTGTCTTTGGTAAATACTTCACGTTATATTCTTCGGAATTTTCAGTGAAGGTCAGGGTGAGTTCAGGCTCTTTCGGCGCTCTGATAGGTTAGACGTAACGCAACAGAGTGGTACATGACATAATGTTGAGCCATCAATAATAAAGAATGTCGCGAATAATGAAACAGTTCCTGGATGTAGCATTGCACATTGATTGTTATATTCCTTAATTAATAGTGCTACTCCAAAAGAAGTATCTAAGGGGGATATTCTATTATTTTAATTGTAAATGATACGTTTGTAAATAGATGTGACCTACTGGCTAGCAAGAGGAAAATACCTCGTATAAAACTCCTTATCATTGAAACAGAATAGTGTAAGAGCCTACAATATGTTTGCCAATCCCTATATCTAAAGCAAGGGTTCCTAATCCTCTGAAGCTTGCGAACTATTTTGAACAAAATTTAGTACCCTCCTTAGTAGCTTATATGTAAAATATATGTTTCTGACTTATGGTTTCAAAAGCGGAAAAGTTTAGTCTTATACAGTGGGACACGTGTTGTTTCTAGTATAACTATGAAAACTTATAATTCACGGTTCTCCTGTTGACCAGACACGAATTGTTATTAGGAGAACAACATGTTTTTGAGAAGTATACAAAGAATTTAATAAATATTAAATGCTGAAAGGTATACGAGAGCGTCACACAGAATGTAGGGGTGAACTCGGTGCTGGTCTCTAGTGGCAGTTCTAAGTTATTATTACGAAATCATCTCGTTTTTGTACCATTATAACGTCACGAGTATCTACTTGAAATTAGTCATTATTCTATAAAGAAAATTTTTGGGTAAATCAGTAAAAAGCCAGGAATAATTTCCTAAAAAAGACGACAGGAGCACATTCTCGTAGTTAGCATATTGAAATTACCAAATTACACACTAGCGTTCCTGTTAACTGGTTACGGAACTAAACTTTTCTTGTCTGAAATAGTAAATCCCAGGACTATCTTTTTTTATCTATATATTATTTGGGAAGAATATATAGTCAAGTCTCGTTATATATAGTCGTCGATATATAGTCAAGTCAAGTCTCGTTTTGGTGTAAAAGAGTGGGGGAATTAGATGAATCAGATAAGAATGGAGTGAAGATGGGCTTATTTTTCTAAATATATACATATATACATTTAATGTATACTAAATAGATAATTACGTCTCTTTGTTTTAAATATTAATTTTAAAAAACAGAGATATTAAAATATATATATTATACTTAAATAATATCAATCATTTAAAGGTTTCCCCCAATTTTACAGGCAAATTCCAGGTTGAATCATCAAAAGTCAGTCCACAGACTACATAGGCAACCTTTTTTGAAACTCCTGCAAACTACCTTTACAACATAAACCTATTTAAAACACCATCAAAAATATCTTTAGACAATATTATTAAAAAATTAATAAAAAATAATAATATAAAAAATAAAATACCCAAACCAAAAAATACAAAATTATCCTTAACCCAAACAAACCCCCTCACACCCCAATAAAATAATTAAAATTTATACCACAAAATAACAAATAAATAAATAAAAGACCGAGTCCGGTAGCTCAGTGGTAGAACGCTCGCCTTTCGACCTGGAGGTCGAGGGTTCAAATCCAGCCGGGGGAGGACCTCAATATGAGGTTATCCCTTGTACCGTACACTCGGGAGGTCTTGAATTCAAGGCCGGCCAACCCAGCCAGGGTTTTACGTGGTTTCCTTGGCTACTAATACGCAAATGCGGGGTTGGATCTAGTTTCGTCTGAGACAAGTCTGGATCCACGTTTCCGTTGTCTCCAGCTCACGAAAAGTTAATGTTCTGCGGGCTGGGGGAGATGAAGGTCGGAAATATATACTGAGCCTTTGTATGTCCGAAAACTTAGTCAGTGAAAGTGATGGCGGCGACACGAGTAACGTAAGTGACTAGGAACAAAGTGCTCGGTTCTTGTAGACACGTCTCCTAATGGCACTGCGGAGTTTCGACTTTCAGGTCAGGGCTATAGAATGAGTTTGTACACGCTGACATCTGGGTGCTAGAGTTCTTTGTCGGGTGGCGCTGGACTGGCCAGAGCGGTGAGTCTAGCTAGAGTCTGGTGATGCTAGTGGAACTGATGAGATTGGTGAGACTGGAAGTACGAGGTCAAGTGAGACTAATGTGATCAGAGGAGCTAGTAAGACTAGATGAAACAAGCACACAGTGAACTAGTAGTCGGCGCTAGCCAGAGCGGTGAGCCTAGCCCAGAGTCTAGCTGGTCTAGATGAACTAGGTACACTGTGAACTAGTCGCAGATACTAGCCAGAGCAGTGAGTTTGGGATAGAGTCTGGTTGGCTGGATGAACTAGACACACTGTGAACCAGTTACATGTGCTACCATGTACGGAGGGGGTGCTTCCTAGATGATTGGATGTGTACAAACTCAGGGGTTAACGTTGAGTGAGATTTGAGTGAGGGGAAAACGCTAAATGACCCTACGGGTTAAAGCGTAAAAAAAAATAAATAAATAAATAAATAATAAAATAAATAAAGAGGCCTAAATTACACTAAATCAATAAATAAAATATGGCTTCGGTTTTACACAAAATAAATATTGTATACTTTTGCCAATAAGAACTTGTTTAAAAAATATTAAAATTTAATATCTAGTTAACTGACTATAAATGACTATGTATTGTTGTAATTATTACATTTGAAAAAATTATAATTCTTTGAAAAATAATCTGCTACAACTTTGCTTGAAAATCGATTATTAAGAAAATGTTATTAGTATCATTGTCAGAAAATAAGCTAAGAATACAAATTCAAAACAAAATGAAACTGAGTTGATTTTTTAATGAAAAATGACAAAGGAATAAAATAACTTTCCAAGTCATCGTAATTTTCAAATTTAAAGAAAAAAAAAGTGGTTGATACCCTACTCACGAATTCAAAGCGGGAATTTTCTTTTATTTTTTTAACAAGTTGAATTTCTTTTTATACATTTATAAGAAAAAAAATCTCTTAACCAAGAATATTTTTAGATAAACTTTTTGTCATTTTTAGTTAAACCCCAAATAACTTTTTTAAGAAGAAAAGAGGATTAATCAGAATCCGTCTAAAACAAATTAAAAATTATATTATAAAGTTTTTATAATACAAAAAAAAATAAATAATATGAGATTATTTATGAGTTATTAATGAGATTAGTAGATTTTTTAAATTAAATAATTAAAAATATAAATTACTCATTCCAACTGGTTTAATTGTATTAAAAATTAACCAAATAATGTATTCAAAATTATATTTTTATTTTATTGATAATATTAATTATTTTGGCATTTTTAGTTTCAAGCTGATAAGGTACTTGGTAGATAAGGTACACGGAAATTATACAAACCTCTTACAAAAATAAATTAAAAAACATTGGGTGGCTTGCAAATGCTGCTTGGTTTGGCAATGTAGTATTATGCATTAGATACTATTTTTGTCAATATAGTACCTAATGCCTATAATATTTGTATATTTATATACTGGGTGACACATTTAAGATGCATCATTATTTAATTCTTAAAAGTAGGGAAAACATGATCCTAGACTTTCGAAAATGATCTATGAACTCATGTGAGTTCAAATTTACCATTTTTATATTATATATATATATATATATTATATATATATATATATATATATATATATATATATATATATATATATTAATATATATATACGCGACCTATTATATACGTGTCATTTTGTACATAGAAAACTCGCTAATTGACGTACCCACGCATTTATTTTTAAGGATACAATTTTATATATATATAACATATATATATATATATATATATATATATATAATATATATATATATATATATATATATATATATATATATATATATTAAGTACCATCACAAATTTTAGGTTGAACAATATCTAATTAGAACAAAAGTAGTTTTTAAAGATAAGTATAAGTCATTGAAAATTTCTTTTTGCCCTTCTTCAGGTAATAATCCATAAATGTTTAATCTAAAAATATTAGTATGCATTACTAAATCATCCTAAACTTTTAGTATATTATTATACTTCCTAAACTAAAATACTTTCCAATCTTCAATGCATATATGTATTGCAGTTTAATCTAATTTCACAGTTTGAAGGCGCTTTTAAAATATATCGTTATTAAAAATTTGTTATTATTTTTATTAAAGAGCAATGGAAACTAAAATAACTTTCCTTCTATTTTCTCTTTCGATAATACCTTCAATTATCTTTATTTAAGATATTTTGAATACAATAATGAACGATTTTTTTATTGTAATTGGCGGCATCAAATTGTTGCGTCACCTCTGTTGTTTTCAAAAATTTGAAAAGAAAAAAGAACTAGAAGAATAAAACAGGCTCCGCCCCTAGTATTTGTATTTATTTTTTATTACTTTTATCTTTTATTAACTAAATTAGTTAAGTGCATCTTTTATCTTATGATAATTTTCGTACTTATAGATAAAATGTGATATACTATAGAAGTTTAAGTGAACATACTATATTTTTATTAATTTTAATGTTTAGTAGCTATAATTTATTGCTAGAACATTACTGTTGTAGAAGATCGATAAAAGGATGAGTATTTCTGAGAATATTTCTTCCAAAAAAGAGGATACAATCACTTCTCAAATTCCAGATGATGAGAACAAGAAAGAATTCGTTATTCGAACTACAAATGGAGGCTTATTTTCCAATTCAAATAACGACATGACAGAAGTATTACCAAACTTATACATGGGTGCAATAGATCCTGCATTAGATCAAGATTTACTTGAAAATTTTAAAATTAAGCATGTGTTAACTTTAGGATTGCTTAATGTGCCTAATTTTGAAGGTATATCTTACACACATTTACGCCTTTTAGATCATGCCAGATTTAATATTTTGCCACATTTAGAGACTGCTAATTCTGTGATCGAGTCGGCTAGGAATGCCGATGAAACTATATACGTCCATTGCCAAGCTGGTGTGTCCAGATCGTCCACTGTTGTCATTGCATACTTGATGAAAATTAACAAATGGACATACCAACAAGCTCATGATTTTTTAAAAAAATTACGTCCAATTATTGAACCTAATCAAGGATTTGTTAAACAGCTCCTTAAATATGAAGCTAACATTTTAAATCAAACATAGTTTTAATACAAGCTAATATAATTGAATAAAGAGGTCTCCAGGTTCTGTCCCCTAACTAGAGATAATTCAAACTGAAATTGTTTTAGAAAAGTCCTGATATTGCTTAGTAAAGTCGGCCTTTATTAAAACAGAGCCATCATTTTCGTTTGCAATATTATATATTGCATCTAAAGTTATTTGTGAGGTCGGATGGATGGAGGATAGGAAGTCTACTCCAGAGACTAAGAGAGTGGGAAAATATGGATTCCGGTCATGTTAGCACTGTGACGGGCCTTTCAACTGAGTGGGTGGAGCTTAATTTTCCACTTTTTGCCCTCATTTAGTTTAAAATTAACTTTGTATAGACATAGTCCTAATTAGCTGAAGCTCTTTGTGCGACCTTCATCCTCTAAACTTTCACAGAACACTTCTGATGCAGATAAGTTTACACTGCATTCAATTAATTGATTATTTTAATTTATTTAGTCAGGTAGTAATTAACAATAGTGGCTAAATTATCCTCATTTTAGAAGACTAATTTTGGCATTTAATGCAGCCTGAATCAGTCAATTTAAAAATTGGCTTTTAATCACATTGGCAAGATGCTGCACATGAGATTACCTGATTAAATTGATGAAATTAAAAATTAATTAAACAAAATGTGAAGTTACCTGCCATCAGTAGGGTTCTGTGAACGTTTAAAAAAATTTACTATTTTCTAAATTCTTGTAATGCAGAACATGACATCGGCAAAAGTAGAGACTATAGATACTTAAACAGTAAGGCTGTCTACTCAGTGGTGGGAAAATTTGGATAACGTTCGACGCTAGTGCTGCGGCAGACCTACTTTTTAACTGAGTAGATGTGGCTTAATTTTCCACTTTTTGCCTAGATTTCATTTGAAATTAACTTTTTAACCATACTTCTAACTAGCCGAAGCGCTTTGTGCGGTCTTTGTCATCTTTAAACTTCCACAAAACCCTTCTAATAGCAAATAAGTATACATTTTATTTAATTGATTTAATCAGGTGAACATTATTTGCTAAATTATCCACTTGCTAGAAGATATATTTTGGCATTTAATGCAGACTAAAACAATTTAAAAGATGTTTTTAAATTTAGACACCTACGTGTGATTACCTGGATTAAATAATTGAATGGAATGTAAACTTACCAGACATCATTAGCGTTATGTTGAAGTTTGAAAACTTTTTTTACTATTAGTTTCTGAATTTTTGTAATACAGAACATGACAATTGCAATCCATTTTTATTAGGTTAAAATAATAAGGAATGAAAAGAAAAATAATTTGATTATTACAATAAATGCAGCTGTCATAACCAATAGTTTCCATGGTTTACATATAACCTTCATCAATGACAGGCAACATGAATTAAGCACAACCTCCTCTACGATTACAATAGTTGCTAAAAGTAACCCTACAGTCTATTGACTACTTTAAAAATCTTGACAGGTCAGTTTCGGCACCACTGAATCCAAAGATAAAAAATCCCTACAAGTATGTATGTAAAGAAATCAGGTTATTCTACTCGTATTTTCTTGACGATGTTTTTTCCATTTCTTTTGTATAGTTTTATTTTACAATATCATTTTCATAATTAATTTGAAAGTAGTTCTCAAAACGATGTAAACACAAGAAGAACCACAAATGAAGGGAACGATTGCTGGGAAGAAGGTTATTTCCATACAGCGGTTATGATGGAATAGGTTAGCAGCGGCTTCTCTGATTGGTCAATTCTCAAAATGCTTAAAATGTAGACTGTAGAGGACAAACTTTTATTCTTTTGACATTTCCAATCATATTGAATGCTCAAAATACATGAGTGATTTCACTTGTTAATTCTATTCCGATATAATAATATTACTGACATTATATAATTTGTTAAATTTTCTTAATATTACATAAACATTTGACAGAGAGGTAAGCAATAATGAGGTGCACAGCAGCTTTGCTTGATAGTAATTTGTTTGTCCATGTATTTTTTGTTACCGGTGGGATAAAATATGACAAGGATTAAATAAAAATACAGAAACGTAATAAAAGACCAAGTAAAAAATAAATCAAAATAAGGAATGTCGAGATGTAAGTAAATAATACTAAAAACTAAATGAATTCAACCCATTTGATTCTATTATTGGGTTGTAATAAGTCCTAATGAACCTGTATTTGTTTGCCAACAACTATCTAACCTCTATTACTCCAATTATAATAGCTTAGAAATTGTTTTGAGTTGTAAAATTTTAAATATTGTACTTAAAAAGTTGTATCAAGTGCCATTTTTTAATAAATTTTTATGAAGAAAGCAATAAATTTAATGTTCTTAGTTTTTGTTTCTTATTTTAAGTTTGGTTTGTTATCATATGCAAACCAGACAAACTATTCCTTCTACTTAATATTTTAAATTAAAATTTTCCATGGAGTTTGAAGGTAACCCAGTATTCTAAAGAAGTAGTACTAGGCACCCAGTACTCTAAATAGTACTAAGCACCCAGTGCTCTGTATAGTACTGGGCACCCAGAACTTAATAGTACTGGGCTCCTAGTACTCTAAATAGTGCTGGACACCCAGTATCTAAATAGTACTGGCACCCAGTACTCCAAATACTCCTGAGGACACAGTAATCTGTTTCTATCATGATTATTTTTAAAACTCAGTTCCTATAGGTTTTTTATTTCTACATGTATTACTGGCTGATTCAAATCTTCCAGTAATACCAACCTGGTATTTCTTGATTCAGACAGTGACACCTTACCCATCGGTAAAGAGTAGAAAATTAATTACAATTAAGTACAAAATTAATATTACTACATTCACTCCTAATTTGCTTCCTTATCTTTATGATAAAAGAGAAAGGAAAGATTTAACAACATATTGGACACCATGAGAGTAATATAATAATTACTCTATGTTGGACACCATGAGAGTAATATAATAATTCTCTATCTATGGTTGGGACATCTGAGAGTAATATAAAAATTACTTCATGTTGGGACACCATGAAGTAAAATAATAATTACTCTATGTTGGACACCCATTTCAGTAAATTTTCAAAGAAAATTTCCTTTATTGAGGTCATCACTATGGACCCATGGACTGGAGGAATCCACTTGTCCTTCTGATTCCCAAAGTATAATATTTATGTCTATGTTTTATTTATATTCTTTTATAAAATATTCATGTTTTAGCTCCCTTAGAACTCAAAAGTAAAAAATGTTTATATCTGTATGTATGAGTAAGGAATATGTATAATTATATTGTGTCAACTATTATGTTTTGCAAAACTCGGTAGTAATCAAATGATATATGTTTTGCTTGCCATGCATGATGGCGGTAAGAGAGCACCGCTCGTCTCTAATATTTCACATTATATTCTTTGGCATTAATTGAGGTCGAGTGAGTTCAGGCTCTGTCGGCGCCCTGATGAGTTAGACGTAACGAACAGAGTGTGACATGACATTATGTCGAGCCATCAATGATGACGAATGTTCAATGATGAACATTTCCTAGGTGTCTCTACCTCGCACAATCTTTGGTCAAACTATTCATGTTTTGCAAAACTCGGTGTTATCAAATGATATAATTATATTATTGATAATAGTTTAGTACAAATATCAATGGACCAGCGACTACATTTTGGTAATATTTATTTATTTTATTTATACGAAATTTGTTTCAAGACATAAATTCTCATACAAATGTTTAAATGTTTGCCTTTATAACAAATGTTTGACAAAATTAAAAACTATAGTATGGCACACGGCTAAAATCAGTTGACAGGAGGGGAAAATAGTGTTGAGGAACCAGTAAGGTTGGCCTGATTTGAAATTGAGAGCGTGGTATAATATCCAGGACTAACCTTATTGGCTCCTCACATTACTTTCCCACGATGTCATAATTTTTTTTCAATCAAAAGGGCTCTTAACCTCCCCAACATCTCGCCATATGCCAAGTTTCTTTTCGATTTGAGAAAGCCTTCTAGACTCATCGTTCGTCTTACAGAAGAAGGTAAAAACTCTTACATACATACATATATATATATATTATATATATATATATAATATATATATATATATATATATATATTATATATATATAAATAATGTTGCATACATGTCTAGGTCAATGTCCTCTACGATATCTGTTGGGTTCAGTAGTCCTAGATGGTGTGTTGGTAGCATAGTTAAGGAGCCTCTACCTCTAAGGCGCGGTCGAATATCCAACGGCCTTCTAGAACGTTGATCACAACAAACTTTTTGTATAAACTTTTTTTTTCAAACTTTGCAGTAATTAGCCGGATTTGTGATAAATAAGCCTATTTCCGTAATCTGCACGCTCTTTTGGTTAATCTCAAAAGTATTTACATTCACTCAACGATTTATTTTGAATATAACTGGTACATACATAAACTACTGTTAGACGTTAATATTTGTGTTATATTTTTGACATGTCATAATTTGTTAACATTGACGTCTAACAGTATTATGTATGTACCAAGTTAGATTAAAAATAAATCGTTGAGTGAATGTAAATACTCTTTGAGGTTAACCAAAAGAGCGTGTAGATTACGGAAATAGGCTTCATTTATCACAAATCCGGCTAATTACTAAAAATTTTGAAAAAAAAGTTAAAAAAAGTTTGTTGGTGATGCAACGTTCTAGAAGGCCGTGATATTCGACCGCGCCTTCTTGTCCCATACAGACCAGACAGAAGTGGCTCCCACGAAACCACCAATTACGAATTATTTATTGAAAATAAATATTTGTTAAAAACCACCAATAAATTTTAATAAATCAATAAAAAATAAAATGAAATATTTAAAAATTATTTCTTACGACGGTAGTCATGGCGACGCAAGGGAACGTATATAACAGGAAGGCCCGGCCGTCTCTATTTAGTTGACTTTCAGCCTTCTTGCAGAGCGGAGCGTCCGGTCAAGTAAAGTGAGCCTCGAAACTTTATTTTTATTAGTCTATTCAATTTAAAAAAAAATTATTTAACATTTGACTAAAATTATAAAATAGTTTATTATAGGTTGATTGAAAATTTATTATAAGTTGATTGAACGCAATGGATGTTCGACGATCCTTTTTTACTTTCAAATCTTCAGCCATTTTGAATATTTCTATTACCATTTTACCATTATTTTTACATAAAGATATATACTACAAGATATATACTTGTAGAGGGGGCATAACCTATATCAATACATTGAGATAGGCTTTGTTTGAAACATCTTTTTGTGGCTCTGTGTAACCTTATTCAAGAGTGAATTTAGGTTATAATAAATCAATTTATTAAGTCTTCCCGCGCATTGTTTGTGTTTTGATTTGTATTTTAACGTTTACTATATCAGTTATTGTTATTTTGTTCTGACTATTTTATTATATTTATAACCGAAAGTGATCAGGTTAATTTTTCGACGTTTCGAAATTTAACCTCTAGGGCCCCTTCTAATAATAATACCTCTATGTATTTTCATTAGAATGTCTACTGTAAAGTAATATATAAACCAAGTAGGGAAACTCCTATCTCCTGCTCTATCTACCTCCTTTATCCTATCTGTGTAAAAAAATCAGACATGCGTGATCAGTTGATTGCTGGCTCAAAAATAAAAAATATGGCAATTGTGAAACCATCATTTTCCGCATCGCAATGACCGCTACGCACGCATCGCTACCGCAGTATTCTGAATGCACCTCTGCGCATGCGCCTCTTAGGATTTACGTTTTTTTACTTAGTTTTATTGGAAACCCTGGTAACTTTAGGTGAGTTTTACTTTTAATATAAGCTTTTAATCGTGTTTTCTTACTTTAATATGTACGTGATAGTTTAATGATGTTGTATTAAATTATGTGAAACAATTTATAAATTAGTTAAAGAGAAAATATAGTAAAGGTAAAGTACATGTTTTTATTAAAATGTTGAAGAACATCCAGACGACAATGTATTGCCTTAAATATAACTTAAAATCACGATTGCTTTTAATATATTCAAAAATGTTGTGTTAAAGTTGTAAAATTACTAATTACAATTAATATTTGAAAGGGAAAAAACAAATATTACACGCAAAAATGTACTAAGTTCAGTAGTGCACTCGAAAAAAAAGTTTAAGTTCCTCTCGTTTTAAGTAATTCAAAAACTAGTATTTAAAGATTCGCACTTAAACCTCTATTGGATGTGACAGTATTTTTAACTCAAATGATTAACATTTTATACTAAATTGTACAAATGTATGCAATAAAAACAAAAATTTTGAAAACGTAAAATAGTTTGTTTACATTTTCGCCCGTAGGAAAATTTGAGCCGACTCCTTGGTGGACAGAATGTGAACTAAATGCCAGGTTTGACAGAAATCGTGTTCGTTTCCCTACTTGGTTTATGTACTACTTTAGTCTACTGTAACTATTACATCTAACACTTTACTTCTGTTACTTCCATAAGTATAATATATTACTTCTATTACTATTTTTGTTACTGTTATACTCGCTGCGCTATATCTTTCGACATGGTCACGTGACTAAAAATCAGCTGGAAGGTAGAAAATGCAATGCTTGTAACACAGTAAAAAAGAAGATAAAAGTCCCTACAGCTGCAAGGGGGGCGATGTGTAGGGGGGGGTCAGGTTATTTTACCCTCTCCGTGGCACTTCTTATCCAACTCTTCTATTCAAAATTTTAACTCTTATATTTTTAGCGATACTTTAATCATTTCCTTCTCTTAACAACTTGTTAATATTGTTATTTTATAGCATTCTTGCATACTCAATCTGAATTATATTATTATTTATTCAATGCCTACCCGGAAAATCTAATTAATAACAATTATGAACAATAAATGTATTGACGTAGAGGAATATGAGAAAGTTTGATATCAAATTTTTCAATAATCTCAAAATCTTTATGGCAGTCACCTTCATACAGCTTCCAAGACAAAATTTATTGACCGACAATAAATGAAAGACATTAATCTTTGTATGAAACCACAGCTCAAATTCAAAAATAATTTGGGACGTCATTATAACTTGGTACAGCGAAGTAGGAGTTTCTTTCCTTATGGGTTTAATAAACTTAAAAATTTTTATCTTGATCTTGATATTAATATGTCACTGCTACTATATTAATCTTGTTTACATTCTTCTATAGTTGGCTCTAGAATGGCAACGAGCCGGCTTTGCGGGTAGCATTTTGTTTTTAAAATTACTATATTCTATGTATACAATTGCCAATGGTTACAAACTAGAAGTTTGTTACCATCATACAATCTCCATGTAAAATTTACAGCATTATTTAAGGCTCATTTAAAAAGGTGTGTTCATTGTAAAATAACCGTGTTTTTACTTGATTCACCATCTTTAATCAAGTGAAATAAATCTCTACCTAAATAGACAGTCAAATTCTTTCAGAGATGTCTCTGATTAAATCTTTATGATCGGTGACTGATTTGCTCCTTTATTCTTTAATATATCATGTGTGTAAAACTGTATTAGTTTTCTATCAAAAATTTAAGACCCTGATACTTAAACTATTGGTTATTTTCTTATAATAAATTACATAAGTTTTTTTTTCTTTTTAATATTTACATTGAATGTATACATTTAAAAATTCTAGTCTGCTGTT
This sequence comes from Microvelia longipes, assembly GCA_018340805.1. Lineage (NCBI taxonomy): Eukaryota > Metazoa > Arthropoda > Insecta > Hemiptera > Veliidae > Microvelia > Microvelia longipes. The sequence goes on along the minus strand of JACMZG010001913.1, from coordinate 17,832,131 downwards.
GTTCTAATAATGTAATTTTCTATTGTTACAGCTAAAAGCAGCACCTGTGAATGTCATGACAGTGAGCAGAGGTGTTCAGAATATTTTAAAAGATAACCGAGGCACATATTAATTGTGTCACGCAAGATGCAGAATGACAAACAAATTCTAAGCCTTACAACGAAAGACTATATTTTGACACCAATCTGGTCAGGTAAAGAGATTTCCCTGACTTAGCTTAATGTTTCTCTCTTAATAATTAATTTAGTTAATAACAATTATGATTAGTTAATAATTTAATAGTTAATTTTTAAACTTAATATGATTTTTCTAATGTCTTATTGACACATCATTATTGTGTTTTTATTTTATTTACTTGCTAAAATCATTAATAATCACTTAAATCACTGTCTTTTGTAAATTTTTGTTTAAATTGGTTATTGCGAGTATTTAAATTAACTGATAAGATGTTAGTTTTCAATATTATTTGTGTTTTATTTTATTTATTGTTTTGAAGTGTTAATTTGTTGTCAGTAAGATTGTTGTTTCTTTTTAGTTATTTATTAATCTTTTATATTTATAATAAATATAACCTGGTTATCAGTGAATACCAGCTCATAAAGTAGGGTACGGGGTACCTCAGAACTTTCCTCATCATATCAGATTTGCTACGCTCGTCCTCAGAAGTTGTTAAATTCATTTTGCAATACGTTCTCAGATAGTAACTGACCACGCTCAATGCTGCTTAACTTTTTTAATCCAACAAAAACCATAGATATACTTGTCTTATTGAAATGAAACTTGGGATGGTATTTATTACATAAAGGCATACACTTGATCTAAATTTTAACTCAATTGTATTGATTGACTCAATTTATTTGATCAGATCATGCTATATCTGTCAAAATCAGCCATTTGGCTGTGGTTAAATGCAAAAAAACAAATGAAATAAATTATTATTTTCTTCTTATTAAGTAAAATAAAACAATTGTTAATCTTATTTATAATTTATTGGTTAATGTTATCTAACATTTTTCAGTTATATTTTTAATTGATGTCCATCATAACAGTTATTCTGCTCTAATTTAACTGAGACAGATTTAATTTCTTGTCAATTAACTAAAGCATCCCCTAATACTTATGATGTTGTTTCAGATTGTCTAAGAAGTATTATGACATGGTTTGTTAGTCAAAGAAAAGTTTGTTGGTTGAGGTTGACCTCGGGGACTTGTGTTTTCTCATGAGCCTGTATTTGCAGTACTTTGGGGAAAACTAGATTGTTTTAGAAACACTGTTAAAGGTAATTATTTGTTTGTAGTTTAATATTATTAGGGGCATTTCTTCTAGTTTAGGTGACCTTAAAGATTTTTGTGTTTATTTACCTTTGTCATTTATTAATTGTCAATCATTTACTTCGTTTAACGCCAACTGTTCACATGGTATTTATAACCCATAGTTTAGACTCTCTTGCACAATTTTATTGTGTTTAGACTCTATCCCGATAAAAAAATGAGTTTCAGGGTTGAACTTTGTGTTTAATCCTGTTCTCACAACAACAGCCTGGGGGATTGAACCCCCTGCCAAACCCACCGTCTGAACTAAGTAATTATGTTGTGATTTAAGAATATAAAACAAATGGGTCATCTAATCTAAAGAAGTACCATTATTAGTATCAAGGGAAGGGGTTTAGCCCTATTGCATTACCACTTGAAGTCTGGTAAGCATCTGGCTCTTGGGTATGTATGAAATTTGTATACTTTGCACTGGTTGTTTAAAATTGACAAGGAGGAACTATTTAAAAAAAAAAACGCCTGCAATATGTATAGATAGACTAAACATCAATACATGAATGTTATGCGTTTATCATGTACTCTAGTAAGGTAGGCTGACAACCCAAGAGTCAGATGCTTACCCAACCATTGGATTAAAAGCATTGCAAAACACTTATATGTTATTTTTTTGACAACTTTAAAAATATTGTTCCACCTGTGACTTCATAAAATTAAATTTTGGGCACTCATTCTAAGCTTATTCCTTTTTAAAAATTATTTAACGCATCACCCTTGAAAATCACCAGGAAAATTGGCTTATAAGTAATTATAAGGAACTAATATCAACAAATAGTGCTCTAAAATCGAATCTTCGGGATACCACAATTTTTTGTTATAACAAACTTGTTAAACAAAATTAAATATTTAGTTGATCACGATTAATTTGTGTTTATTAACACTGTTAATTTATGGTAACAAACAGTGTGTTTCCATGCTCAAATATAGTAAGGTTGATTGTCCTTAGACGCATATTCCAGGAGCTGGTTAAATACCTCATTTTTACTACTTTTAATATTTAAGGTATATTTAAAAATATACCTTAAATGATGAACATACAAATAGTGTGCCTATTTAGTTAGAGTTGGGGCTTTCATTGTGCACATTTAAAATTTTAGGAAATTGAACGACTTGAAATTTCTTGAAATAAGTAGGATCTTGTTGGTCGTGTGCAAAACATAAAGTGAACATTTTATAAAGTTGATAAAAATTCCTATTTATGTAGTGTTTATTCACTAAATCAGATAACTACAACCATAGTTATAGTATTGGCAAAACCACCAAAAAATATAATTATATTTATGTTTAATTTGGACCCCCTCCGTGGTTGTTTGACACCACGGAGGTCTGGGGTTCGCATCTAGATTTCGCTCTCAGTTATAAAGTTTAAATAAATTTTTGCCGTCTTTAAATTACACTTTGAGTGTACAGTTGATTTTCTAAATTTTTGAGCTTGCGGAATAAAGCATCTACTTTGGATAAGCTGACTGTGTTTTTTTTAAAAATATGCTTAAAGATGTATGGATGAGTTACATTTTTAATCTGCTCCCTGGGCTAATAAAAGTATAACAGCAGTTACATCTCAACATTTCTTTAGCTTGTTTTGTCGGATTACAATTGTCCACCAAAACCAAAATTTTAATGGAACTTCATCTGGCCTAGCGTAACTTTGGACAGAAAGGATAACAGGAGAATTATTTATTTTGTAGATAATTCATAGTTTCAACGGCTTATGATATAGATTGCCTCGTCACTACATTCAAGTTGTGAAATATAGTAAATGTAAATATTTTCTTACATAAGCTTGGGCTAGCCCAAGCTTATCTCTGTATCTAAATACAGAGATATAACTACATCCTTGTAGATACACATCAAGGTCTTCCGTAGGTAGAGGCCCCAAAACATTACAATAGCAAATTTTCTTTGGAAAGCATATAGATGCATTCTAAATGCAGTATAGATGGATGCATATAGATGCATACTAATGCAGTATAGATGCATTAGTAAAAATGCATCTATACTGTTTTGTTGATGGATTGTGGTTAACTGTCATACCAGTGACACTTTAAATTGCAAGTCAATTTTTTCAAGATTTAAAAAAACACTTATTTATTTTATACTTGTACAACACTATATGCCAATCACATGTAGGACGGGCCAATAGGGTACGGGCGATATACCCTCTAGTCTTTTTCTATCAAAAAGATCCATCCCCTACCTCAATTACCTCATGTGATTTAATTAAAAGAAATTTTATTTTAAAATAAGTAAAAGAAACTTATTCCAATATTCATCTCCCTACCCCCACTTCTGCTTATATTAATTAAGTAGCATGTTACAAGAACTAATTGCAAAAAGATTTGTTTCCCTATCCCCACTTCTTCTTATACTGATTTAATAAGGCATTAGGGGAACTGATTAGAATAAGGTTCTTCTCCATTTATTGCAGTAAGATTTATCTCCCCCTATCTTGGGAATAATTGCAATAAAATTCATCTCTCTTATCTCTACTTTTCTCTATGTTGGTTTAATGAGGTGATAAGGGAATAATCGCAATCAAATTTATCTCTCTATCTCTACTTTTCTCTATGTTAATTTAATGGGGGTAATTAGAGTATGATTAGGGACCCACCAAATCATAACAAATACATTTCCCTACAAACTTTTGACTGACAAAAAAATGATTTTAAACATAAAATAAATAAATACATCCATTCTCAGGTTTTCAGAAAGGCTTTTAGTACGGCATGTATGTGGGAAATGAAGATAGTAATGTATCAAATAAGTATGTTTTTTCTTTAAATGAAATATGGGTCCTTATCATACTACTACAATGGAGTATTATAAGGGACCCACACTAAAAGAATATAATGGTATATTTATTATATTCTTTTAGTGTGGGTCCCTTATAATACTCCATTGTAGTAGTACCCTTTATTGGGTCTGTAGAAAGGCTTTACGCGAGTAGGGCATATATAAGGGGGATAAAGGCAATAATGCCTTTTTAAGAACCTGATAATTGATGTATTTTATTCTTCTAGGGTGGGCCCCTTATGATACAGGGTGTCATATCCAGGTCATATCATGTACATATGATATGATATGAGATGATGGTATGACATAGAATATGTCGTATCATATGCAGGTCTTATCCCATTCAAACATCAAACTCCAACCTAATGGGATGTTAAAGGATCTAATCACAATAAAATTCATCTCTTTAATTCTACTTTTAATACAGTGTTAAAAGAATTGATGGCAATAGGATTTCTCTTTCTTTCCATCTCAGTTTTTTACAAGTAACAAATTAATTTGGTTTTAATAATTATATTTTTTTTTATTTCTACTCTTTCAGGACAAGAAATTCGCTGAAGAATTTTAGATCAACAATTTCATGTTTGCTGAAGTTGCCAAGGATTCATTAAATAAAACTCCAAATTGAACTTACCGTCAAGTCAAGAAACCAAAAGAAACTATGTTTTGTAAAATACTGGAATAGTCAAATGATTTGAAACACTTATTTATTTTTAGTAAAGATGCTTTGAAAATGAAACTTTTTAGACATTTCCATCGTAATATTTTGACAAATTATAAACCAAAATTTGTTTTGTGACAAAATAAAATTTATTCTAGTTTGTTTCCTAACAATTCGAGGCGTTAGACAAACTTTTTTACTACAATCCATTTTTCAATTTCTTATTTTGGTTTGTTTTTATTCTGAATAGTGTTGCTTGCAAATCAATTTTCTTTGATTAATTGACTTTTATCATTGACATCATATTAAAATTTAGGTTCTACTTTAAAAAAAATCAGAGCTTTTAAAATGACTTTAAGTAAATGAAGTGTTTCTCATAATCATGTCATTCTAAATAAATAATACATTTTGAGTGAATTGCTGAAGTATTTTAGTGATTATTGTGACTTTATTTGGGAATGTCTTGATTTGATTGTGAAGAATTTCAAAGTAATGAAAATTTGTCCTTTAATTGTTTATATTTCAAGTTTAATCTCCTCTATTTTTTAATTTTAAGTAAAAATTTATTTTCTTTTTTAACTTATTAATTAAAGTGTCGTTAGCGTGAATCGTTCCCTTAATTTTATATTTTCTGATCAGAAACGCCATCAGGTTTCACTAGTACTTCCTCACACAAACCTTACCATATCAATAAGTTGTCCTCTTAACTTTCTAATGTGTTTTAAACAGTTCTTAAATCGATTTCTCTGGATCTCTGCCAAGGTCTACAATCTGCTGTGAAACCTGACTCTTTTTTCTTCTTTTTACCACTAAATATTTTTCTGGAGTTTGTATGAGCTATCGCTATAATACTTCACATTTTCTAAATGTATTGTTATTAATTTATAGTAATTATTAGAAAGAAATTGTTTTAAAAAAATGATCCAGCAAAACTAACATATATCATAATGTTTAAGGGTTAATTCTCTCTAATCTTGATTTTATATTTTAGTAATTTTTTTTATTTTTTAATTTTATTTGAAATATGTTTTTTTTAAATAATTCTGTTTTGAGTGTCCAGACTTTTCTGTTCTTTATTCAAAAGCATCCATGCTAGTTATAGTTTCCGTGTTAATATTTCAATTATTTTTTGAACCAATCAGAAGTATCATTTTTTTATTTAAAAAATAATTTTATTATATTTACAATTTCCTCTCTAATAAACAATTTACTGATGGCATGACTATCTATTATTTATTTATTTTTAAAAATGTATTTAAAATATTGTAAAAATCTCATCTTAAGTTATTTTGTAATTAAAATGTCTTATTGTGGTTTGTTTTCTTCCCCCTTTCGTCCTGATAAAATTGTATTTTTATTGTTTTGTTTTAACATTATTTATTTATTGTTTATTAATAATTTTAACATGTTTATATTGTCTTTATTGTGAAATAAACATTTGTATTCTATGAATATAAATGTTTGTTAATTAAATATTTGTTATTTAGTTTTAAGTTCAGTCTGGTAGGTCATATTTTTAAATACATTTAATTCTTCTGGTATAAGGGACTAAGAAGTGAAATGGCTTGTAGAGTGTAGGGGTTTCAGTAGACGACTGTTTGGAGTTGTCACTGATAACTTAGGATTTGGTAGTGCATCAATGTCTCAACACCTACACATCAGGATAAAAATGCCTGAGAGGTTACGATAAATGCTGCTCGCTGTAAAGCCAGATCAACTCCCTTTTTCATTTTACTTTTGTTTGGTGGTTGGTTATAGCATCACTTTCTAAACACCAATGTATCAGGTCTTTATTATTTCTTTTCTTTTTTTTTGGTGAGAAAACTAAAATTCTGTTTTTAACACCTGAGAGGTGAGAAATATGCTTCTATCAGGTGATAGACCAATCTCTTAACTTTAGTAGAAGATTTAGGGGTTGGTGCATCAATGTCTTAACCAATATATTATCAGGTTCTATATAGTGAGAATACGTAAGACTGAGAGGTGGATAAATGCCACATAAATCAAATCCTTTACTTTCTACATCTCTATTTTGAGCCTCCTTCACTTCATCAGACACCTTCTAACAGTAGACCTTTAAATGAAGCTATTTTTATAAAAAAAAATCTTTCACTTGAAAAAGAAAAACACACTTAATTTGTAGTCAACTTATTAGGCATTTAGGCAGAGTTGGGAAGTAGCATGAAGGAAGGGATGTGATTGGTGGGCAACTCAGAATGAATCATAGGTGATGATTAATTTTGTGTTGTCGTCACTCTTTCCTGAATCTATTTTCTCATGCTGCCCTTTGAATTTTAAGTTGTCTATTAGTTAAGTTGTATTCTAAAAAAATATTAAAGTTTGAGTAAAACTAAGTGTTTTTGACATGGGTGTAAGTCTCATTTGGACTTGAGTAGTGCCCTAAAATATGTCTTTAATACCAAGAAACAATAACAAAAGAATTAAACTGAGACAGGGTTTCAGGAAAATTCTTGGTGTTATTGTGTCTCTGGACTTAGTGTTGAGACAGCAAGAGTGTTCACTTGGTAGTTTTTTATTGTTGTATTTGTAAAATCTCAGTATGACTTACCTTACTGGTGAAATATTGTAAAAATACATATTGCAGGCTTAGAGATTTTGCAACAATCTAATTTTAGCTTTAATTAAAAGTAGAGAAAAAAATAAAAAATATCTTTAGATTAAGCAAAACATTTGATATATTTTGCTTAAACTAAGCCCTGTATTATGTGATTAGAGTATATTCATGACAAGGACTAGTGTAATGTAATGTTTGGGTGACTCTACACCCACACGTTGCAAAGTCTAAATATTTAAATGTGATCAGTAGGGTATCAGGGCTGGTCACACTCCAGTAAAGCATTGGGATGCCATTCTCTTTATAAATGTCGGGGAAGATTTGTGAATCTTCTCATAGGGAGTGGAATGTCTAGGGATTAGTTTAAGCATCATGTCTGATAACCAATATATCAGTCACTTCTAATGAGAATACGAATAACTAGCATAAAAGTTCCTGAGAGGTTGGACACATGCTACTTGTGCTAATTCCCTTTACATCCACTCCTGCTACAATGGCATCTTCCTGATTACGCTCCTGAATATAAAAAAAGAAAATAATGTAGTAGTTTATGCTTAGATAGTATTTAAGCATAAACTCGCCCTTTTCTTAGCACTTCTGTCTGTTTGGTTATCTAATCATCCATTCATACAGTGGGCTACTTTTCACCACCTTTGGGAGCTTTGAAGAATGTTGGGTGATTCGTCCGCTCAGCACATTGTTCACTGCTCTTCACATCCTCTTGTGTGGTTCGAAAATTGATCTGGCTTTTTTGCCCGATCGATTTTTGACCAACACGGGGAATGCCATATCGGATATAATCATGAAGGTATGTGCAATAACAACAAGTTTGTTTAATTAGTATCTATATTTTATTATTTATATATAATTACAATATTGTTTCTTCATTATTATATATATATTACAATATTGTTTCTACATATTATATTATAATGTTTCTTCATTACTATAATTAATATAATTACAATATTTTCTTCATTACTATATTAAATACAAATTGTTTTTTACATTATTATATATAATTACAATATTGCTTTTACATTATTACATATGATGACAAATTGTTTCAACATTATGTCTTTAATATAGTTTCTAGATTTTATCATTATTGTTTCTATATCACTCATATATTTATACTGTACTATTTAATAATGCTGTATTTTGATAAGTTTAAGCTAGTATTGTGTTTTAAATCTTTTAGTATTGTTTTAATAATGTATTATAATTATTATTGGTTTGAATGTATTTATACATATTAATTGTTTGAATGCTGAATTTGTATCTTCATTAATATTGTTTTTAATACTATTTGTAACTTGTTTGTCAAAGATTATGTAATATACCTAATAATCTTGGTTTTTGTATAGTGTCATCTTTTTAGCATTGTTTTATATATATATGTATTTGTGTTATTCTTATTTGGTTTTACGTAATTATATATTATGTGTATTATTGTGTTTTATAATGCTAAATTTTTATCTACCTGATATTGTGGTAACATTTGTGTTTCATGAATGTTTGTTCTAATCACACTATAAAACAGTCATGATGTGTTTCAAAATACAGTTAGTTTATAATTTTGCTTGGGTCTTTGTTAAAATTTTTATTTTATTTTCAATTCTGCTATCTTAGTAATGAATATAGTTATTATTGTTTTTTAAATGTGATATAATTTCTGTGTTAATTTACTATAAAGAATTAGTTATGTTTCTTTAACCAATATTTATTTTTAACTTTGTTAAATATGGTTGTTTTATTTTTGTACTATTATTTTGTTTCTTAAATTAAAATAATGTTACCAGAGATTTTGTACAGAAATATTTTTACCTACCTTGTCCTAAAAATAGACAAACAAATTTCAGTAGGGCAACGATAAAAAAATACACCAATAAAAAAGGTCTTTATCTACAAAAGCATAAAATGGGCTAGGGTAAAAAGGACACCAATAAGAAAAGAAATTTATCTACAAAATTATAAAATAACAAATATTTGTGTTTCTAAAGCCCAATGAGACTAATTAAGAGGATACAAGAGTTTTTACAATGCTTCACTGCTTTAATCAAAGATATTATATTATTATTATTTGTCTAGTCCTCCTGGCTTAAACACAAATACTTATTTTACAATGCATTATGATTACAATAAATAAGCATAAAAGGATATTAACAACAATAGCAATACATACAAAACATGACTTATAAAATTTGCTTTATCAACAAGTATTAGTGTTCTTAAAACACAGTGGATGAAATAAATAGAGGATGGAATGATCCTTAAACATAAATGGATTCACACTGATTGAGTGTATCCAAATACAATGCAACTAAATCAGTATTTTACTTGATATTTTAGAGTAAAGTATTAAAGCTAATGCAAGATAAATAAGACTATAATTAACTACAGTCTATCATTTAGTTTAAAAATCTTGACAGGCCAGTTTAGGCACCACCGATTCTTAAGAAAAAAAATCCCTGCAAGAAGGGAGTGGGAAAAAACTATGTAAACAATTCAGTATTTTCTTGGCGATGTTTTCTTACATTTCTTTTGTGCAGTTTTATTTTAAAATATAATTTTTATGATTAATTTGAAATTAGTTTTCAAAACGATGTAATCAAAAGAAAAACCATAAACAAAGTGAATGATTGCCGTTCTCTTTTTAAGTGAGAGGTTGGCAGCGGCTTCTCTGATTGGTCAATCCCCAAAACACTTATGACCTTGGGGATTTTTAAACTAAACGATAGACTTTAACTATAGATCAGTCTATGAAGGCAACTGTACCAATGTGATTTAAACAAATAGTTTTTTTTAAATGAGAAAGACATGAACATTTTAAAAGTTAATTTATATTCCTTTGTATCCATTAAATGTTTTGGAATGAAATTTTAATTACCAGTACCTTACTCTAATAAATATAGTTTCAAACAAGATATTCTAATGTATGCTGTATGTACTAATATGCTTATTTTACTTATACACTATGTAATATCAGGATGATTTCAGTCCAGTGATTTACAGAATATCTAAATTCACTTATAATAGCATCAAGAGCAACCTGAAAGCAAATAAAGAACGTTGATATTAGAAAGGTACAACCCAAGACAATAAATATTTTCACACTAAAAGAGAAGACACAGCCAATAGCCAAAGGAGCTGTCACTGTCATAGCCAATGGGTTTATTAAGTAGTTTGATAAACAAGGAAGAGTCACCCATGGTGTAGTGTTTAAGGTACGCGGCCAATACACAGAATGAATGGACTTTAGTCATGGGTTCAATCCCAGCACGAGCCTTTAGGATATTTATGAGGGATAAAAATTCTGGGTACCACGCCCTTCAGAAGGGACGTAAAGCCGGTGGCCTCAAGCCTGTGCATTGTCAGGTACTCGTTAAAGATCCCTTACCCTAAATGAAACTGGGTATAGGCAAAATTTAGGACTCTCATTGTAGATTCATTATAATACTATACTGTTTCTGCCTTGTAGTTTTAAGTGTGAGGAGGTTTGTTTAAACAGTGAGAGCACGTGTTGTTCCCAGTTTTCACTATACTATAAGAGTCAGTGAAAATATGTATGATTGCTTGAAAAAGCACGAGAGGAGCCATAGAAATTTCACGGATCTTCTGTCTAGATTAGATAAAATATACCTACACTTGAAATTAAAAGGAGTAGAGCACTATCTTAGGGAGCTGTCAAAAAGGGCCCAACAACATGGCCTACTTGCCTGGTAGTTACTACCACTCCACCCATATTACTATCACTTGATAAACAAGGGAACCTTGTAGGTTAAAGCATTTTATTAATTTCTATATCATTCAATAACCATGGTATAGGGGGAATTATTTTCAGTGTTTCTCAAAAAAAAATTAAGCTTACTCCTTTAAAAACAGATGACAATGCTGAAATTATGATGAATCATCAAAAATCTCAGAAATAATGATAAATTAAGAAAATCTTAAAAATTACAATGCATTTTAAAATATCTTAATGAAAAGTCAAGGAATGATTATACATGAAAAAAAATGGTTACAACCATAGAGTACATAAATTAAACAGCAAACAAATTATTTAATGTATGCATAATTCATTATGTATATTATAAATAGTAGAAGTAGTTTATATTAGAGTGTAATTGAAGCTATTGCATTTACTTTAAATGCATATTATGTAATATTATGCAAAATAAACCCCTCCTACCTAAGGTCCAACCGAATGCACCATGTTGTGTTTATCTAATTAATATAATTAGATAAACACAATAACTATATAGATAGTGTTATTAATAGTATAACACAATTAAATAATATTACATTTAATTATAAAAAAACAATACAAGAACAGCATTACACATTAGAATGTGCCAGCTTAACGATGTCTGCCGATTTAGCATGGGAGCTAACCAGAGGTGGACTACCAAGCAGTGTTACCACTCTTCACCACAAATAAGACTAACAAATATGCTCATTTGTATACTTGTTAGTCTTATGTAGGGGCTCAAGTTTCATCCAATTATCACCATTAGTTCAATTACATGATGGGTAATAAAAATAATATTGAGTCATAACCATTCAATATTAGACTCTACGTGACCAGAATACAAAAAAGCTTTTTCCATTTCAAAGAGATTGTTGTAGGGTTGGTATAACCCACCATGTGTATTAAAATGTCGATGTGTATGTTTTTTTATTTTCCCATGGTGGGAAAATGAAAGAGTGATTAAAAATTTTTATCATAGGATTAGTATGTGAGCCGATAAAAATTATTCTTTTATTTCTTTATTGTTAGTTAATTTGTGATTAATGAGTTAAAAATTAATAGATCGATCATCGGTGCTGAAAAATTGCTAATATTTCATAGATAAATACTTCGATTATTCCAGGATTGGTCAGGTGGGAAAACGAAAGAGTGATTAAATTTGTTGTATCATATTCACTCGTTCCTCATTCATTCAATAAAATAGTAATTCTACAGAGTCCACACGCACTAAAATTAATTAAAGCACTTTGAGAAAAAATTTAAAGAAAAAATCGTTATAAATAAGAAAAATCAAAAAAACCCATAAGGACTTCAACAACGATCACCCTTTCGTTATCAATTTCTTATTAACGACAGTTCCGCTGCTACAGACTTTGAATCGCAATTAGCTTATAGAAACATTTATAAACTTTATTTCCAGTTTGTCTGTACTATTTAGCATTCAGAAACTTTTTAAATTCCCTTATTGTACCCCAAATACAATAAACTTACGATATACCATTAACAGAATAAATAAAGACATTAAATAAGAAAATTATGCTTGTTTATTAACATGTAACAAATATTAACAAGCAATCGCCTGAATATTGTACAACATACAAAAAAAACAAAGCTTAATTATAAGCATGACCTTTTATCTAAAGAGCAAAACCCATCTTTGATCAAAGATAACCCTGCTTTGTCTCTAATTTATCTAAATCATAAATTTAAAACTATAAACAAAACCTGGGCGCCAGTTGAGGTTATAACTCCTCAACACATATATGTTAAACAAATTAAAAAAAAATAAAGACAATTAATCAAAATAAATACGAAACTTAATTAAATAATAATAAGGAAATAGAAACGAATAATGGGGTAAACATAAACCAATCCGGCTAACTAGCTTTGTAGGTTCGAGTTCTTGATCCAACTGCACGCTAGAGATACTCGGACTAGACTTTCGACAGACGTCATACAGCAAAAATAACTTCAGTATTAAGAAAGAACGCAAAGACTTCAAACTCCAACTTGAAACTGTGGGCAAGCCAACAAAACATCGACATTAGTTGCCGTGAATCCAAAGTAAAACAATACAACAACAATAGTAGTTAAACAAACAAAAGTAGATAAACAAACAATAGAAAACGAGTAAAGTTATAAATACCTGAACTAAAAATCCAGTGATCGTTAGAAATCATAAGAATGACATTTCTATCTTCATCTGATAATTAAAACTGTTCAGGAGCACAAATCAAAATATTCGTGAAAACAAAGAAAAAAAAAAAAGACCACGTGTTTTCTTATTTCTTTCTATTTACCTGCGTAAAAACTGTCACATTTGAAAAATAAATGAACTAAAAACAAATCAAAAATATTAAATACGGCAACACTGTTTACAACTTACCCGCGATGACAAAAATTGACATTTACTTGGTTACACACCTCCCTCCAGCGGGTAAGTCGGTGTGGTAAGGTTTCAGCTTAGAAGGATGCCAGATACCAGCAAGCTTTCCTTCCAGAGTCTTTAGCTTACAAGTGCCTCCACCACTGACTGAATCCACGATGAATGGGCCTTGGTACTTGGGCCATAACTTAGCTGCGGTCTTATTGGCAGCAGACGACAGTTGAACTGACTTTCTCAACACTAGGTCTCCAGCATGAAATTTTTCATCACGACGTCGAAGATTGTAGCGATGAGATTGAGAGTTGCTGGCTTTAAGCTGATGTTCTTCTGCGAGATGGTGAATTTCCTTCAGCGTCTCCATGCGTTTGGTCCAAATCCTGAGATCTCGTTCAGAAACTTCGCAATCAATATTAGGCTCAACTTCTTTTCGCAAGGAAAGTTCGGATCTAAGCTCTCTACCAAAATTTAGAAACGCCGGAGAGAATTTTGTTGACTCTTGCAAAGTTGAATTCAAAGCAAACTGTAGTTCCCCTAGATACTTGTCCCAGTGTTGGTGATTCGATTTCAAATAGGAAGTTATCAGCTGTTTTACATTACTGTTAGAGCGTTCCGTAGGATTCGCTTGGGAATGATAAAACGGAGTCGTCTGTTGTTGAATCCCAGAAGACTGACAAAACGCAGACATCTTGGAGTTAACAAAGTTTTTGGCATTATCGGTTATAAGAATAAGGGGACAACCAAATCTGTTAACAATAAGAGATCGAAATCGAGAAATAATTACTTCTGCTGTGGCTCGACGTAAGGGACTAACTTCAATCCATTTAGTAAACAAATCCTGAAATACCAGCAAATAAACATTTCCTTGACTACTCCGAGGGTATGGACCCATTATGTCGGCCGACACAATGTCCCATGGTGATTTTAAGTAACGAGGATACATAATTCCTCTTGGTGCGATGTTCTCAGCTTTGGTCCGCTGACAGATATCACAACGACGAACGTATTTAACAACATCTCTATAGAGACCGGGCCAGTAGTATAATCTGCCGACTCTCCAATGAGTTTTATATACCTAAATGACCAGATTGAGCACTGTCATGGCACTCTTCCAGTACTCGAAGTCTTAAATGAGAAGGAAGGACGAGTTTCCAGTCCTCTGCAGGTTCTGTCAGCTCACCTTTTAAAAACACTTTCCTAAAGTAATAGAGATGATTACTCTCGATCCTCCAATCTGGATGATCATCAGGTTTCGATTCAACTTTACGAAATTTCCTATTGTACCAACTATCTTCTGGACTAATATCTGAAACTTGGAGAAGAGAAACTAAGGATTCGGGAATTCTTGAGAGGGCATCCGCGACGCTGTTAAGGTTCCCTTTTCTGTACTCTATAGAAAAATCGTAAGGTTGAAGTCTTAAAGCCCACCTGGCCAACCTACCAGTGGGGTCTTTAGGTTTAAAAGCCATTTTAGACTAGCATGATCGGTGATGACAGTGAATTTGGATCCTTCGAGGTAATGACGATTCTTTTCAATACCGAACAAAACTGCGAGACATTCCAGCTCAGTTACTGAGTAATTTCTCTCAGTTGGAGACAAGGTCTTAGAACTATAAGCAATAACACGCTCTGCTCCATCTTGTACTTGGGTTAGTACAGCTCCCAGCCCTGTCTGACTTGCGTCGGTTTGTAAACAAAAAGGTAAATTAAAATCAGGCCTAGCCAAGATAGGTGCTGAGACTAAGCACGTTTTAAGTTGATCAAAAGCATTCTGTTGCTCTGAAGACCATTTCCATTTGCAGTTCTTATGAAGAAGGCCTGTCAAAGGTGAAACTAAAGCGGCAAATTCTTGAATAAATCTTCGGTACCATCCAGCCATACCTAGAAACCTCCTTAACTCTTTAAGATTTTTAGGAGTAGGAAAAGAAGTTACGGAACTGATCTTTTCTGGATCCGCACTTAAGCCTTGAGCGTTGACAACATAACCAAGATAACGAACTTCAGTACAGCCAAACTCACATTTGTTACTATTAATTCTCAGACCAGATTCTTTTAATCTACGGAAAATTTCACGCAGAAGGTAACAGTGTAATTCAAAATCCGGAGTGCAAATCAAAATATCATCCAAAAATACTACCACATAAGGGTAAAGTTCGGGTCCAAATACTTCATCTGCAAGCCTCTGAAAGGTAGCAGGCGCATTCGTAAGACCAAATGGCATGACGGTGAAGCGGAAGAGTCCCCGCAGCGGGACAATAAAAGAAGTTAAATCTCTACTTGCTTCATCTTTCAACGGGACCTGTAAGAAAGCTTGTTTCAAATCAATTTTTGAAAGATATCGGGCTTGGCGCAACCCATCTAAAGTTGAAGATAAATTTGGCATAGGGTAGCTGTCCTTAATAGTAATGTTATTAATTTTTCTAAAGTCGATACAAAATCTATACTTATCTTTCTGACGGACCATGACCACAGGCGAAGCCCACGGTGAATGAGATGGTTCTACTAAACCTGCAGCCAACATCTTATCCAGTTCAGCATGCATAGCCTCCAGGACTTTGGGGGAATACTGATAAGCTCGTTGCTTGATAGGAGTAGCATCATTTATCTCTATCTTGTGCTCGATTCGAGTAGTCAAACCAGGAGAATCTTCAAGAGAAGCAAGGCCCTCTTGCACTATAGAATTAAGAATAGCTTTTTCTTCAGGAGATATTTCTTGGACTCCACAAACTTTAGAAAAACTACAAGAATTACTATTTAAGTTTTCAGCATTGGAAGCATCGAGTTCAAACTTATATTTGTTATCTGGGTTATCTTCAAACCACCAAACGTTAGCTCGAGCGTTAGTACAAACACCAGTCTCTGAAATAAAGTCAAGACCAAACAAAGTAGTCACGGTCAAGGATGACAATACATGCAACCTGACACGGAAACTACGGCCATTAAGATTTATAGGCACTACGTACCTCTGATTAACTACACTTGTGTTTCCATCAGCCATCAACGCATTAAAGGGTTGAATACTTTCACTTTTATATCCCAAATGCTGCAACAGTTTACAATAGTTTGTGCCTATATATGAAAAGCTTGACCCAGGGTCATACAGCGCATCATAGAGTTTATGGCTTTTATCTGACAAGAAAGAATACTTCATAAACCAAGACTTAGCATGAAGACGACTAGAAGACATAGAATCTACTCCAGCAGCAGGTACTGTGTACGTAGGTAAATCTGTAGACAAAATAGAACTGAAATTCTCATTAGACTTTTCTAAACTAGAAGATTCACTAAACTTTAGTGAAATGAAACTTTCATTGGACTTTACTGGACTGGAATTTTCATTAAACTTGACTGAATTAAAATTTTCGTTAGACCTTACTAAACTAGAATTTGCATTAAATTTTTCTGACTCAAAATTATTGTTTGACAAAACTGAACTATTTTCTGAATCTAAAACTTTGTTAGAATCGTCAATTATTGAGGAGACTCCTGAATTAGTTTTTTCACAACTGAACTTCATTTCTTTACCGACTAAATTATTTTCTTTTACTTCACTAAACTTACTGATATGCGACCCATCTTTTAATAAGTTTGGATCCATGTCTTCACTAAAGTGAACTGAATCTAAATCGTGGTTTTCTATGACTAATAAATGTTCGAAGGTTTGATCGAAACCGGTAAAAGTTTCAGAACTATGAGAGTCTAATATGGAACTGGGATCAGGAGCGGCTCTCAACACCTTTTCCCTGTCGAGTTTAACGAACAAGATGGACATGAAGGCAAAATTACTCCAGGTTTACCACACTTAAAGCAGAATCTTTTCCTAGGTTCTGGGCAGTTGACAAACACATGGTCCCCTGAACAATTCCAGCATTTCGTTTCACGAATGGAGGAGTTGGTCAACTGAGTCCCATTCGTTTTTATATTAGGAGGTTTAGAATTTGTATTAGGTCTAGAGTAAGTTCTTGTTTTTACCTCATTCAATTCCTCCAGTAACTTAGGTTGTTTTGGAGAAACGGTATGAATCCTAGATGAAGCTGGCCTGAGGTTATCACGTGATTGTGACTGAGGCCTGTAAATAGTCGAAGTAGAAGAACTAGGTTTAGGTTGAGAATTCCTATCAGTTTTCTCATCAGCTCCAGTGAGTTCCGCCACTCTACATTTTTCTGTTACAAAACTAATAATAAATAAATAATAAATAAATAAATAAAATCTTTATTATGTTTAAGACCCTTTTTGGGGTATACATTCGTCATTACATACAATACAAAGATATTCACACTGGATATTCACTCCTAGATTTTGAATATATCTTTTTTATTATCTTTGAAAAATTCATTTAAACTATAGTAGGGATTATCAAGTAAGTAGTCCTTGACTATTTTATTAAATTTGTCAATTTCCTGGTTTTTAACAGCATCGTTTAACTTATTGTACATTTTAATGCCTAAATGGCCAAATCCTACTTTAGATTTATTTAGTCGGTGGCTACTTCCTTTCAAATCCCTTCTATTCCGAGTGTCGTAACTGTGAACCTCTTCATGCGTGTTGAATTGACTGCTATTACTTTTTACATACTTCAGGCATGTATAAATATATAAATTGATAACTGTAAGTATTTTAAGTTCTCTAAAGAGAGGTTTGCAATGCTCATATCGATCTTTTCCAGCTATTATTCTTATTACTTTTTCTTTGCTTCTTAAGTATTTCCTCTAAATTGACATGCCCCACCACCAGAATACCGTAACTCATCTTACTCTCAAATATCGCATGATAGGCCATCTTCAGGTAAGTACCTTCTATATAACATTTTCAATTTATACATGATATATACAGTGGATGACAACTTCTTCTCTAAATATGAGACATGGTCTTTCCAACTTAGCTTGCTATCCATATAAAATCCTAGAAATTTTATAACTTGTTTAGGATCTTCCTTTCTGAGCGAGAACTTTATTATCTGTGTCTTATCTTGGTTCATTACAAAACCATTAAAATTGAACCATTTGTTGGCCTCATCAACAAGATGATAAAGTACTTCTTCAGCTTCTCCTTCATGTCCACTTGAAACCAATATGTTGTCATCATCTGAATAGCAAACACTCTTAATTGAAGCTTTATTTTTATCTGATTTATTTCTTTTTTGCTTTTTTTCTATTTCATGTTTTGTTTCAGGTACGATGGTAGATCATTCATATCTATTATAAAGGCTGTGGCTCCAAGATGCGTTCCTTGTCCAATGCCAAGCTTAACTAGCTGTGGCGATGAAGTCACACTATTCAAAACAACTTGCTGCCTTCGACCGGTTCCATAGTTTTTTAACATTGCTAACGCTTCATCTTCAATATGATAATACTCAGCCTTTTCTTCAAATATATCATGTGGCATAAGATCGAACGCCTTAGAGAGGTCACAACATGCCATTATTGTGATCTCCTTATTCTCAAACCCCTCAATGATGGTCTCTACAGCTGCTGTACAGCACTTACAGTTGATTTTACTCCTATACGCATACTGTTCATTTGCAAATAAACTATTTCCTTCAAAATGTTGCTGTGTGTCTTTATTTATTATTACTTCTATTATCTTCCCTATAACAGGTATAATAGCTACAGGTCTGTAGTTACTTACTATTGATGGGTCACCTTTTTTGTAAACAGGTACGACTCGCGACAGTTTAAAAGCCTCAGGGAAAATACCCTCTCTCAAAGACCTGTTAACAATAAAAGTTAGAGGCTCAATGATAAGGTGCCATCTTCTTTAAAAGATTTACAGATAAGCCATAAATATCCTTACTTTCTGAATTTTTTAGTTTGTTAACTATCCTGAGAATATGTGGCAGATACACCGTCTTTACCAAATTTTGATAATTTTTCTGCATTATGATTAACTGTTTTTACAGCCCTAAGAGACTTATCGGTATCCTTATTAACCTGTAATGCAGTTTTGTTTACTGATGATATAAAATAATCATTCACATACCCAGGATCAACATCTAGGCAACTGTTTGTCTTCTTTCCCTGAATTGAGTTCATGATTTTCCATGATTCCTTTACTTTGTTGTTAGCCTTATTAATGCGTTTAGTATAATGCTTCTTTTTTTCACTTTTCATGGCTTTTCTATACTTTCTTTTTTCCTCTGCATACACCTGTTCAATATTTTGCCATAGGCTTGTTTGAGGTCAAATAACATGAGAACATATTCGTGCATTTCTTTTAATTTATTATTATACCAAGGGCTCTGGTTAACTCTCTTCTTATTGCTCACTCTCCTAAGGGGAAAACATTCTTGATAGTTCCACATTAACTTGGCCATGAAATTCGATACTTGAGTATTTAAGTCATTTTTCATAAATATTGATTGCCAATCCGTGACAGTTAGACCAAATAAGAAAGATAATATTTGATCTTCCGAGTACGTTCTTTTCCAAATGTATTCTGTTTTAACCTTGGTATCTGTTTTCACATTGATTAATAAATCAAGGTGATCAGCGAGTTGTCCTGATATCTCATACGATATACCTTCTGATAGATTTGAAAAAACATTATCAAGGCAATTTTTGCCTCTCGTTGCTTCGTTAATTAATAATCTCATGTCATATTCTAAAAACAAATTAATAAGAGTTTCATTTTCCTTCTTATTGATATTAAATTTATAGTTAAAATCCCCACAACAGATCACATACTTCTCTCTGGCAGACAAAGAATCCAGTGCTTTGGACAGAATATTAATAAAACTTTCTTTATCTCCCTTGTCTGATCTGTAACATGCTAATATAATAATATTTTTGTCAATCAGTTCTACGCACGATAACTCACCATTCATTTCCTCTGAGCCGACACTGATCTCTTTAGATTTGATGTCATTTTTAACATAGATAAGCGTGCCTCCGTGTTGCCTATCATGTCTACAGTAATATGATTTCACATCATACCCGTCAATCGTATTAATTAAAGCTATCTCGTTCTCCACCGCCCAGTGTTCAACTATCACAGCTACATCTATTCCTTTGTTCTTCAATGTTATTTCAAAATCTTCTATTTTGTTCTTTAGGCATTGAGCATTTGCATAATAAATACGTACATTTTTACTGAGACCCTTTATCTTTTTCTCGGGTAGCTCGGTCGGCGTCGCCATAAAAAAGGCCTCACCATAACGTGAGTAGGCCAAAACTCGGGTTCTAGTAGGTTTTCAGACTCGTTTTGATCAACCCCAACTTTGAAAGTTGGATAAGAAAGGTTTTTGTTTAACGGAACGCATAAAACGTCAGCTTTTGGTATTCGTTTTTTTATGTAATCAATAATATCATCTTTTGATGTTCCTTCGGCCACTCTACTTACATGTATGTATGTTTTCGGCGGTAATGGGGCTACTCCTATCAATTTATTTTCACTATCGCTAGCTTGACCGATTATCGCTTTTTTCATTTTCACCATCTCAGACCACTTATGCTTTTCGTTTTTATTTTTAACCTGGTTTTCATCATCCTTTGTTTGATTTTTATCATTTTCTTTTTCGTCAAATTTGACATTGTTTTCTTTTTTTCCACTATCATCTGTTTTCTTATCAGGAACAGGTTTGTTCTTTTCGTCTTTTTTGTTTCTTGCAACACTGTTTTGTCCTTGATTATTTCCCGCTTTTTTCGTATTATCAATTTTAGAAATCTTTTTAATTTCTTCGTCTTCTTGTCCCGATTTTAAAACTTTTGATTCTGCTACTTGAGTTTCATTACTGTTTTTTTCAAGTTCTTGAATTCTGAGGAAAAATAAGACTGTCATAGGTAGGTACAGTGTTAGATTTTTGCTGATCTTCAAATCGCTTGCGAGTACCAAGATCTAGGTTAGATAGGGCTATCTGAAGCAGAAGAAAATCTCCAGATCTGTTAACTGCAGCTTTTTAAGAGAATTGACATTGGTCTCGTGGACATTAAGAAATTTTTGGAGGTTATTGTAGGAACCGTTGGGTAAAGAACCAAATTTAGTTAAGGAATTGGCGTACAGGCTGGCTAGCCTACGCTTATTTTGATATCTAGACTGTAACGCAGTCAAAGCAGCATCATAGTTCTCAGGGACTAACTCAAATCCAGAAATAACAGCTAGAGCGTCTCCCGATAAGTGACCTCTTAGTACTTGAAATTTCCTAATAGTAGATAGAGTACTATCTTCATGAATCGAAGATATAAATAAAGAGTAGAACTCATTCCATTTGTTAATATTACCATCAAAAACAGGAATCGGCACCTCAGGGGCAAGACTGATTCCGCCAAAGAAAGATGGGGTATCTTTTCCTTGAGTTACATTTTCAGTTTTAGGCAATGTTTTAAGAATTTTGTAATAGTTGTTTTTAGTAGTGTCTATGAGGTTAAGAAAATTTAAATATACCTGTGTAGTGTCTAGTTTCAACGTCGCATCCGTCTGAGAAGAATTAAACTTCCTAATCTTTTCTTGAACATCCTCAAAACGTTGTTCAATACTTGTAAGTCTGTTAAACTGACTTCTAAATGAAGAAGAACTGTCTTCCGTTAACGTTAACGAACTGTCATACAGCTGCTGAGCTAACGCAACAAGATCTTCTCTCTCGTAAAACAACAAAGATTTAGCTTTCTCATTCGCCATCCTGACTAAAATCACTAAAACAAAAGATTTTAACGTAATGTCCTTATGGCCTTCAAACTATATGGCATTCGCCTTCAAACTGTATGGCATTCTAGCTTTATGGTTATAAGGCATAATAGCATAATGACCTAATGGCTTAATGGCTTAATGGCTTAATGGCCTAATGGCTTAATGGCTTAATGGCTTAATGGCCCCACGTTGGCACGACAATTTATATGTACCCCAAATACAATAAACTTACGATATACCATTAACAGAAATAAATAAGAACATTAAATAAGAAAATTATGCTTGTTTATTAACATGTAACAAATATTAACAAGCAATCGCCTGAATATTGTACAACATACAAAAAAAACAAAGCTTAATTATAAGCATGACCTTTTATCTAAAGAGCAAAACCCATCTTTGATCAAAGATAACCCTGCTTTGTCTCTAATTTATCTAAATCATAAATTTAAAACTATAAACAAAACCTGGGCGCCAGTTGAGGTTATAACTCCTCAACACATATATGTTAAACAAATTAAAAAAAAAATAAAGACAATTAATCAAAATAAATACGAAACTTAATTAAATAATAATAAGGAAATAGAAACGAATAATGGGGTAAACATAAACCAATCCGGCTAACTAGCTTTGTAGGTTCGAGTTCTTGATCCAACTGCACGCTAGAGATACTCGGACTAGACTTTCGACAGACGTCATACAGCAAAAATAACTTCAGTATTAAGAAAGAACGCAAAGACTTCAAACTCCAACTTGAAACTGTGGGCAAGCCAACATAAGACATCGACATTAGTTGCCGTGAATCCAAAGTAAAACAATAAAACAACAATAGTAGTTAAACAAACAAAAGTAGATAAACAAACAATAGAAAACGAGTAAAGTTATAAATACCTGAACTAAAAATCCAGTGATCAATCAATATTAATTGAAACACGTTAGAAAAATCATAAGAATGACATTTCTATCTTCATCTGATAATTTAAAACTGTTCAGGAGCACAAATCAAAATATTCGTGAAAACAAAGAAAAAAAATAAAAAGACCACGTGTTTTCTTATTTCTTTCTATTTACCTGCGTAAAAACTGTCACATTTGAAAAATAAATGAACTAAAAACAAATCAAAAATATTAAATTCGGCAACACTGTTTACAACTTACCCGCGATGACAAAAACTGACATTTACTTGGTTACATTATTACTCCTGTAAACAGTATTCCCTTGTAGATTTATAGTTTTACCTACTAACTAAGAACTCCATAAATAATTTAGAGTCATTTAGGGATAATAAAAAAGGCTTTAAGTGTTAATGTAGTGCATTAGGGCTAAACTCCTTCCTTTTAAAATAATATTATACTACAAAACAAATAATCACCTTTATCAGAGTTCCCAAAACAAAGTAATACTCTCCAAACCCCACCAAATACAGGCTTAGGAAACAGGGAATTTCAGGATCATGTGTCTGAGGTCATCCTCAACAATTAATCCTCACCTCATTTATTGAGCTTCTTGGGCAATCTGAAACAAGATAATAAATATTAGAGGATGTTAGTTAATGCCTAAGAGGTTATCAGTCCAGCCTCAAATGAATAACAACTGCCTGTTATGTGGAACTTTTTTGACCAATTTTCTAGATATTTATAATTTAGGTGGCCATAGCAGAGATAGTTCTAAAGACTTATAATCTATCTTACTGACAGTGTTTGCGGTTGTCTTATCACAAAGTTTAAAAAAACATTACAGGTTATCTTTCCTTCTCCCTATTGCTGCTATATCTCCTTCCGCATTATAAATTTTTACTTTTCCCGCTTTGAACACTACTACTTTATTTTTATCTTCTAGCCTCCTAACTAAAAATAAATCACATATTTAATTTGGAACACATAATACAATATGAATAGTGGCTTTACTATATTTATTATTTCCTATTGGTGCTTTACTTTTATATCCCCTGCTTTAAGATATTCATTACTTTTAGCAACTGATATAATTATAGGATTTTTCAAAATTTGAATGTTGTTTGAAATGTGAATGAAGTACATCCGCTGTCAATATAGAACATGAGGTCCTTATTCTCGGACGCTGACGTACATTGATTATTTTTAAAGAGCACTATAAATGAGGGTTAGAGTATGATAAGAGACCCACCCATAAAATCAAAACAAAAAAATTTCCCTACAAATTTTTGACATACAAAATTCTCGGGTATGTAGAAAGGCTTTGGGGCTTTGAGTAGGGCATATATAAGGGAGATAATGTAAGAGGATACTCTTACATTACATGTAAGACAATGATTTATCCAATATAAAGGGTGGGTAGGGACCCATCTATCATACTATCTACAATGGGGTAAGAGTACATTACCCATTGTACTTGATACATTCTTGCCTTAATCTCCCTTATATAGCCACAAAGCCTATTTAAAAACCCGAGAATAGATGTAATGTATTCTTCTAAGGTGGGTCTCTTATAATACTCTTACCCCATTGTATATAGTATGATAAGGGACACACCCTTCATTTAAAAAAACCTTGTTATTGGATACATTATTGCCATAATCTCCCTTATATATGCCCTACTCAAAGCCCCAAAGCCTTTCTACAAACCCGAGAATAGTATTATTGTATTCTTTTAGGGTGGGTCCCTTATAATACTCTTACCCCATTGTAGATAGTATGATAAGGGACCCACCCTTTATATTGGATAAATCATTGTCTTACATGTAATGTAAGAGTATTCTCTTACATTATCTCCCTTATATATGCCCTACTTAAAGCCCCAAAGCCTTTCTACATACCCGAGAATGGATGTATTTATTTATTTTATATTTACAATAATGTCAAAAATGTAGGGAAATTTATTTATTTATTTATTTATTTATTTTTGAGGTGCTCAACTCTTAGGTCATTAGCACCTCTACAATAGTCTATAATAATACGTATTAACAAATTAAATATTTGTTAATATTTATAATCTAAATAACAATTAGATGATTAATATGAGCTAGATTATTTAAATGATACTATATAGGTTATAATTATTTATGATATAGAGGATTATGATTATTTAAATGGTCAAGATAAGCTAGATGATTTATTACTTAGATATATGAGATATAATATAGGTGATATTAAGTATAAGTTTAAATTAGATATTGAAAGATTTAAAATAAGACTACATTTTATACTCTATACGTTTAGATGGATAATTTAGATAGCATCTGGTTATATGTCTTGATAGAACTCGTTATCTGTTAAAAAGTTTAATAAATTTTGAATGGTTTGTTCATCGTCGCCTAAAATTGCTGCCATAGTTGTCGGTATTTGGTGAAATTGAAGTGAGTCTTGCAGCCTAATGCAGTCCATTAGGAAATGCTGTACTGTTAACAGTTCATTGCAGAGTCTGCATTTTGGTCGTTCTTTGTCTCTTGAGAATAAATAGCTGTGTGTTATTCTAGTGTGTCCAAGTCGCAATCTGCAGAGCACTGTCTCCTCGTGTCTGTTTTCTCTGTAGCACGTTCTCCATTCTTCTATCCTCGGTTTGATGGTTTTAAGTTTGTTGTTTTCTGTATTGTCCCATAAATTTTGCCATTCTTGATATACTCAATTTGAATTCTCCTTCTAGGTCGTTTGTTGTTATTAGAGAAAAGGAATCTACTCCATTCTTATCGCTGCTTTTGCCAGTCTGTCTGCTGTTTCGTTTCCCTTGATGCCAGCATGGCCTGGAACCCAGCAGAACTTGATGTTTACTTTATGTTGTACAATCATTTCCCGAATATCAATAACAATGTTGTTTTGTACAAATAACTTTCCTAATAAAATCAAAGCACTTGATGAGTCTGTAAAAATAATGGCTTCTTTCTTGTGGTGTTGTACTAAGTAGATAATTGCCTGTTTTATAGCTTCTAGCTCTAGGTTTGTAGTTGAGCTAAGACGATTTCCTTTAAATTTGCCCTCACCCCCCGAGCTCGTAGTATACGCATATCCAGTTCCATCTTTGTTTTTGGACCCATCAGTATAAACTAGTTCAGCCTGTTGGTACTTATGTTTTATCCTTGTGTACCTGAGTTATTTCTGAAATTTCATGCTTGGATTTGTACGGGTGCAGTTGTTGAGGTCTGGCGTGTTTCCATGGGCTTGTTCTTATAAATTGGTAGTGTTTGGCGGCTGATGGTGAAGGCAAGTGATCCAATTGGTATGACTGTTTCAAACATCTGAAGCGTTCTCCCAATGGTTTACTTAGATTTGGGTTTGTTTCAAATTTACGTCTGTTTCTTACGCAGAAGATTTTATTTGAAACGTGGTGCTTGGGGAATTGACTCTTACGGAAACCGTATTTCATCACTAGATAGTGTCGGCGTAGGTGTAGAGGTTCTTCGTTCGCTTCAACTAGAAGACTTGCAATGGGGGAGGTCTTAAAAGCCCCCGTCGCAATTCTAATGCCAGCATTATGGACAGGATCTAAGCGTTGCAATATTTTATTCTTAGCTGAGCCGTAACAATGGAGCCGTAGTCAAGTTTTGATCTAGTTATTTGTCTGTAAAACGTAACAATGTCTTCCTGTCTGCCCCCCATTTTTGAGCTTTAATAATTTTTAAGAGCTTTAAGTCCCGATTGCAGCGTGATTTTAGATCTTCTACATGGTGTTGCCATTTAAGTTTTTCATCTAGAATCAGGCCGAGATATTTTACTTTATCTACAACTGGTATCTCCTGACCTGCAAGGACAAGCCTTGGAGCCTCATTTCTTTTCCTTTTTGCAAACACTATTCCTTTGGTTTTAGATGGAGAGAAGCTGAATCCTATTAGCGGCCCATCTATTTAGTTTGTGAATACAGCTTTGAATTACTTTTGTAGCGTCTTGGAGCTTTTTAGATCGAAAGAGCACAGTAAAATCGTCTACAAAAAATAGTGTCTCTACACAAGATGGCATCTCTTTAGCTGCACTGTGGACTGCTAGTAAAAAAAGTGTTACACTCAACACTGCGCCTTGTGGCACTCCGTTTTCTTGGTCATGAAGGTCCGAAAAATCCCCTCCTACTCGGACTCTAAACGTCCGCTTAGATAGGAAATTTTGAATGTACTTAGCTATGTTACCCTTGAACCCAAATTCATACAACTGTTTTAGGATTTGGTGCCTCCAAGTACGATCATACGCCTTTTCGCAATCAAAGAAAACACCTATGGTTACTTTACCCTGAGCAAATCCATTTTTCACATACGTATCCAAGGCTACTAGGTGGTCGTGTGTCGACTGATTTTTCCTGAACCCAACCTGTCGTGGTGATAGCAGGTTTCGTGTTTCAAGGACCCATGTGAGTCTCGAGTTCACCATTTTCTCCATTAGCTTTCCTAATGCACTTGTCATCGCTATTGGCCGGTAGGAGCCTTCTTGACTAGGATCCTTTCCGGGCTTGGCTATTGGGATAAGTATAGCCTCTCTCCAGCTCTCAGGGTATTCATTTTTCTCCCACAATGTGTTAAATAGATCTAGTATGTGTCTCTGAAATGATTTGGGAGTGTTTTTTAGCATGATGTTAAAAATTTGATCCGGGCCAGCCGATGTGTTTTTTAGTGATGAAAGGGCTGTTTCCAATTCCCATAAACTAAACTTTTTATTATAGTCTTCCTTATTGTTTGAGTAAAAATTTAGATATTGCTCCTCGGCAGCTTCTTTAATTTTTTGGAATTTTTCCGAATAAGTGGTTGTCGCGCTGACCGCAGCAAAATGCTGAGCTAGAAGATCTGAAACTTGTTTTGGATCTGTTATGACATCAGTCGCTTTCTTAAGTACCGGTGTTTCTAATTTTGGACGTTTACCCCATAATAATTTTACTTTTCTCCATATTTCTGTCGAGTCAGTATTCTCATTAATGGAAGATATATATTTTCTCCAGGACTCCTTTTTGGCTTCTAGAAAAGTTTTCTTGCTTTGGTTTCGGGCTTTCTTGAAAAGCTCTAGATTTTTCTCTGGTAGGGTTTGCGTTAAATTGCCACCATGCTTTTCGTCGGTCTCTAAGCGCTCTCCTACATTCACTTGTCCACCATGGAACTTTCGGTCTACCATTTCCAATTGTAGTCTGGGGAATCGCAGCCTTGGCTGCGCTCAAAATAGATGATGTTATGAATTCTAAAAGTTCGTTAATGTCTTCCTTTCCCCCTTTGTAAGGATGATGTGCAGTCAAAGTTTTTCTGAACTGTTCCCAGTTCGCTTTCTTGAAAGACCACCTTGTTCCGAGCTGATTTAGTTTTGGCTTGTCAGGCGAGATGGTAAGGTATACCGGAAAATGGTCACTACCGTACATGTAGGGTGCCACTTTAAAGTCCGACATTCTTACAATTGGGTTAGAGCTTAAGACAATGTCTAGTGCATCAAATTTACCTGTCCTAGAATCTAAATATGTGCTTTGTGTGTCATTATAAATAAATAAATGTTCTTCATCTATGAAAGTTTCAATAAGTTTCCCTCTATTGTCTGTTTTTGACGATCCCCACAATAGGTTATGTGCATTAAAATCCCCAGCTATTACTAGTGGACTTGGTAATTGCTGAAGTATGGTTTTTAGTTGCTGTGAAGTAATATTGTCCTCGCTTGATAGGTACATGTTGCAAACTGTAATTGGATGCGTATTACCAACTCTACAAGCCATAGCTTGAAGGTTTGTGTTAATAGTGACTTTGTGACTTGCTATACGCTCAGAAACTAAGATAGCCAATCCTCCTTTCCAAGTACCCTGGCGAGGATGGTTTCTGTAAGTTTTGTACCCTGGTATTCGTAGTGAAATACTCTCTGGTAAGTGTGTTTCCTGCAGCATAATTACTGAGGGCTTTGTTTCTTCAATTAGTAGTCTAAGATCATCCTTACGGCTTCTTACTCCTTTACAGTTCCAAGAACATACCCTTAAAGTGTCATTCATTTTATTTTTGTTTATTATTATTTATGTTGTGTTATTTATGTTGCTTTGTGTTATGTTATTATTGTGTTATTAATTATTTAGTTTTCTTTGATTTTGAGTTGTTTAAATGTTGATTTGTCGTAGTTATTATAAATGCTAATAGATAAATTTAATAATTAAAAATAGATTATATAGATAGTATAGCTCACCTCTTAAATAATCAGTAAATTGATTATTTAAGTGTTATTAAAGTAATTATCTAAGTGTTAAAGAGATTATTTCTTCTTATTCTTCGTTTCTTCTTTTCTCCTTTGCTTGATATTGAACTATTATTAGAACAGGTAGTGTCACTCTTGTTATCTTCAGCATCATCATCAGAACCCGATATGTTCCAATCATCTGCCCACATCATCCTTCTTTCTTCCTGGGAGCTAAGAAATTTCTCAGGATCTTTTAAGTACTCTACAAATCCATTTTGCTTTTGTTTCTGTTTTTGTTCTTTTTTCTCAGTACTGCCGTTATTTCTTTTTGTATTGGAGTTATTATCTTGTGTCACTAGTTTTGCGTCCTTCTTTTGCTTTTCCTGTTTTTTGGTTATTTTCTTCTCAGCCTTCGATGATGATGGTGTCGGTACAGATAGTGGTGGTAAGTCACACTGTACTGCCATATCTTTAGTTATTCTTGGTTTGGGTTGGGCCTGGCTAGCATACGACTTAGCCTGGTTAACCTGACTGGTAATCACTTTTCTTTTAGCTTCGATGTAGGGTATGTTTTCTACAACTTTTATTTCCGTCACTTTTTTCTCCAATATCCATCTTGGGCACGCTCTGTCTAAAGTTGAATGGGCATCTCCACAATTAACGCATTTCTTAGGATTTGGGCATACATCTTCCTCATGCTTTATGTCAGAACATTCCGGACACGTGTAGTTTTCCTTAGGACAATTAGTTTCAATGTGATTAAATTTAAAACATTTTCTACACCTGGTTGGGAGAGGTATGTACGGTCTGATTGCCACTGAATAATAGCCGATTTTTACTTTTTCCGGGAGTTTAGCAAGTGACATTGTCAATACGTAGGAATTAGTTTTAAAGATGTCGCCATTCCTTTTGCTGGTGATTCTGTAGATGTCAGTCACTCCCTGATACTTAAGGTTCTCCTTGATTTCCTCGAGGGGGACTGAATCTAGATCAGAGCATGTAATAACGCCTCTTACAGTATTTAGAGTTTTGTGAGGTTCGACTGTCAGGGGTAAATGGATGTTTCGAGGCAAATTTTTACATAATTTTTCTCCTTGCTCACTTGTAAAGGTCTGAACTAATAAACTACCGTCCTTTAATTTCCTTGCATTTTTGACGGCACCACAAGAGTTTACTATAAGTTTATCTATAAGGAAAGGCGAAACAGAACTAAAGGACAACCATCGGCCCTCTTGACTACTAAGAAGGTCTGATTGGCTTTTGGGATCACTGGTACAGTACTTTGGATGCTATGTCTTCCTCTCTTTTTACCCTTAGAATTCAATTCATTATGACAGCTCTTGTCAAATTCCATAATAAAATTATCATTTACGGCCCTTGGAACCCCTAGTTCCCCAGGGTCTGGGGGCTTAAAACTAGCCATTCTCACCTTATCTGTTCTTACACTGAAGATCAAGTACTATCTATTTGCTTCTAATTCGCTAAAAACTCTGCAAGAATCTCTAATTTGTGTGTTTTCTTTTTTCCTTTCAAACTTCCTCACGTCAATCCCCGTAGGGAAATTTATTTGTTTTGATTTTGCGGGTGGGTCTCTTATCATACTCTAACCTAAATGAGCTACTTACTTCATCTGAGTTTTCGGAATGGAGTGCACCTCGGTTTAAAGCGTGGTTAAGGCTTTAGCTCACCTAGAATTTTATATTTACCCAATGTTTTTACGACCTGTTTTATTCCAAAGAATTTGCTCTGAATGAGATTTTTTGAACAATACTTACATTTCAGAAAAATTTTACTAATGCTAGATCTTTATCCTGAGAAAACATTATTATTAGAAAATGTATCAAAATGTTTCCTTTTATTGCATTCATCAAGTAAACTAGCCATAACAAAATCAAGTGACAGTTTAGTGATTTCAACAGTCTCTATAGCAGCTTCAACTTCTTCAAACGACTTAGGTAAAGACAGAAGTAAATAACAAACAATGTCTTCTTCTTCTTCTATATTTGCACAAACTAATTTTAATTGACAAGCTATTGTGTCGAATTCAAGAAAATGTTCTTGCATATGGTTTTTTTCTTCATTGTATTTTGAAAGCAATAATTGTTTTCTTAGGTACAATCGGCTGGAAACACTTTTTTTGAAATATTGAATTTAGTGTCATAACAATGTTTTTTGGTGATTTTTTTTCTTCAATGTATTCTAAATGAGAGTTAGCAATATGTTATATGATAATGGACTTACATTTCTTTAAATTTTTATTATAGTTTACCAAAAGAGACTAATACTTAGGTAGAATACCCTAATGAAGAATAACCAAAGAACTCCATAAAAATTTAGAAGCACAAAGGGATAGTAAAAAAGATTAAGTGATAGTGAAGTGAATTAGGGCTAAACTCCTTCCCTTTATAATGATATTATGCTAGAAACAAATAATCACCTTTATCAGAGTTTCCAAAACAAAGTAGTATTCTCCAAATCCCACCAAATACAGGCTGATGAAACAGGAAATTTCAGGATCATGTTTCTGAGGTCATCCTCATCAATCAATCCCCACCTCATAATTATTAAGTTTCTTGGGCAATCTGAAACAAGATAATGAGTATTAGAGGATGTTAGTTAATGCCTAAGAGGTTATCAGTCCAGCCTCAAATGAATAACAACTGAGCCCGTTGAATGATAAGGGGTCTAGAAATGAGACAATTTTTAATGGTTACCATTATGGTACAACCCTAGAGGGAGACTAGAGATTCCCCAAGCCTCTATATAATGCAACCTACAAACGGCAGGCATTTTTCAGTGACGTCACATTAAATCACTTAATCCAACATAGAAATATATTAAAGAAAATATATATGAAGATTTTTCTTTGATTATATATTCTTTCATATATAATCAAAGAATATATGCAATAGATAGAGTCAACCGTGGTGCAGTGGTTAAGGTACGCAGCCAATACCCAGAATGAGAGGACTTTAAAATTCCAAGTTTATTTAGCCCTGGGTTCAATCCCAGCATGGGCCTCTCTGGAGTTTTATGAGAGGGATAAAAATTCTGTGTACCGCGTCCTTCAGATGGGACGTAAATTTGGTAGTCTCGAGCCTGTGCGTTGTCAGGTACTCGTTTAAGATCCCTTACCCTAAATGAAACTGGGTATGGGCAAAATTTAGGACCGTCATAGTAGATTCATTATAATACTATAGTGTGTCTGCCTTGTAGTTTAAAGTGTACGGAGGTTTGGTTCAACAGTGAGTGCACGTGTTATTGCTGGTTTTTACTAGACTATATGAGTAATTGAAAATATGTATATAATTGCTTGAAAAAGCATAGATTAGATAAAAAATACCAACACTTTAAATTAAAAAGAGTAGAATACTATCTTAGGGAGCTGGCAAAAAGGGCCCAACAACATTGCCTACTTGCTTGGTAATTAGCACCACTACTCCCCCATATTACAACTACTACTACTATATGCAATAGATAATAATTACAACTTATTTTAAATTCATTTTACTTAATTTAGACCAAAATTGTTGACAAATAATGTAATATTTACAAAACATTCTAATTATTATAAAAATCAAAAAATTACATCACAAATGTACAGTTAGAGTACAATTGGGTACCACACTAGCCAGGGAATAATAAGAGCTGTTGTATCCTCCCTTTAAGTTATAGCCTATTTGAGTATACCCCACAGTTATAATCAGTTGACAATGTGAGAATATATTGTTAAGCATCCTATGAGGTTTGCCTGATATTAGATAGTGGGCATGGTTTAACATCCAGCACTAATCTCATTGGCTACCTAGCATTATTTTCCCAAGCTGTCAACTGATTATTATAGAGTATGCTTCTTGCTTTGACAAGATTATTGTATGCCTCGGTTATTTTGTAAAATATTCTGAACTCACCCTAATTGACTTGTTACTCTTGCTTGACGGCTGAGTTGACTCAAATCAGTCATCGATCCTTAAGCATGACTACCAAGCATCAATCAGTCTAACTCAAACTCGGTATTTACAAAAGTTTGTCACCATGGTCATTTCTGAAACAATTTGATCTTCTATTTATAACTTTTCTACAACACTAAGTAGTGTTACACTATTAATGGCAGTATTACAGTCTATAGTTTAGTTTAAAAATCCCCAAGGTCATAAGTATTTTGGGAATTGACCAATCAGAGAAGCCGCTGCCAACCTCTCACTTAAAAGAGAAAAAAAATCCTACCACAATAACCACTGTAGGGAAAAAACCTTCTTTCCAGCAATCATTCACTTTGTTTGTTGTTCTTCTTTTGATTACATAATTTTGAAAACTACTTTCAAATTAATCTTAAATGATATTTTAAAATAAAACTACACAAAAGAAACGTAAAAAAACATCGCCAAGAAAATATGGGTAATATAACCTGATTTGTTTACATAGTTTTTTCCCGCTACCTTCTTGCAGGGATTTTTTTTCTTAAGAATTAGTAGTGTCTAAACTGACCTGTCAAGATTTTTAAACTAAATGATAGACTGTAGTAGTAGGAGTTAATATCATACTACATTTACTAATACTCCTGTAACTAATACTACCATTATTATTATTATTACTATATTTTGTGTAGTAATAAGGGCACGATCAATAATTGTGTTAATATTCTATAATAGTTATTGTAAAAATGATTGAAATATTAGTAATACCACCACATTTGTTTAATATTAAACAATTTATTAATTAAAAAATACTCCTATTACTCTGATACGACACACGGCTAAAAATCAATTGACAGCCCGCCAAAATCTCAATGTTTTCAACCCTCTTTTTTTAATAAAAAAAATCCCTTCTTTTAAGTAACAAAAAAATATTCCCTACTCTGGCAACACTGAAAGTCAGGTTATGTTTTAAATTTTACCATTTGTTTTTATTTGATATCGTATTTTTTATTTTTAAAAATTATTTATTTTCTTATGTATCTTATAAATTTACCAACTAAGTGTTGCTTTAGATTTGTTCGGGAAGTATAAATTAAGTGGAGTTAAAGTTGGTAATTACGTAATGTAATAAATCATAATAATTCTATGATAAAAGTTTGACGATTTAAATTAATCATCAGCTATAATTAATTTTTTCCAAAACAAACTGCTTATTTGTGTGTCAAGTTTGTATAATTGAATGCGTATTGTTATTATAAAAATAATATGACACAATATGCATTCATGACTTAAAAAGTCAAGACTGTTATCTATTGAAAGACATGGCATTTAAAAAAAAAATGCTGTCTTTTGGTTGACTGACCACAGACCCTGTGCTGTACTCAAATAGCAAGAAATGCTTGAAGAATACATCAATGTCCATGCGTCAAATATAGGCTTTCAGATCATATTACAACTCTGCAATAATTGGATGAATTGAATAGATTGGAATGATACGAAACGAACTCAAACAGATCAATATGCACAATGAGGGAAATAAAAGAGACGAGAGGTTACAAATATTTACAACCAGTGTTGCCTTTTTATTATTTTATTTACGTAAAAGGTATTTTTTTACAGAGGTTGGCATGAGGTGGAGGGGGAAAGAGCGTATCATTACTGCTGTAACTATTATTAATTTTACTTTTGTTTTTATTGTACACTACATCTATAGTATAACACATGGTTATAATCAGATGACAGCGTTGGAAAATAATGCGAAAGAACCAATAACATCAGTCCTGGATCTTAAACCACACAAACAATTTTTATCAGGCATACCTCATTGGTTGCTCAACAATATTTTCCCACGCTGTCAAAAGTAACCATCCCCCCTCTTCACCTTCCTGTGTTTCACTTGATTAACCATTTTTATTCTTAAGCGAAATCAATCTCCACATGTAAACCCTATTCACAATTATTTTGGCGATAGAAGCCATAATATTACATCAGCTTCGAGAACCCCTAAACCCCTATTGAAAAAAATAGTATCACGCCATAGTCGGTCCCAAGCCCGATAAAGTGAGAGAGCTATTTTCTACATCAAAAATACATCTTTAGGGGGTCATGATAAATTTTGGGGCATCGATAGCCTTGTTTGCCCCTCCAAGAAAAAATACTTATCTACGTCACTGCTAGGTTTAGAGTCTTTTTTAACTATTGACTATGTAGTTTAAAATATAATGGCCATTAAAGAAAAAACTAGTATAAATTATTTACCTTCATTAAAATAGAAAACTTTTATACAAAGCAACCCAATCAAATTATACTATCAGGTTGTTCTAATCTGTTAGTATAATGCATAAAAGCCAAAATTAATTTTGTGATGTCACACTTTCCTAATGTGTTGACATGATAAAAACATTAAGTATCAATATGCTGATAAAGGTTTAGAAAGGAATTTATTTCTAAACATTAATGGTTCAGAGAGGATAAAAAAACGTTTTTTCAAATATACCTAAAACATAATAAGTAAGTTCAATAATACGACACGGCTAAAATCAGTTGACACATGGAAAAATAATGCGAGACAGCCAATAAGGTTAGTCCTGGATGTTAAACCACGCCCTCAATTTCAAATTAGGCCAACCTTATCGGACCCTCAAAATTATATTCCCGCGCTGTCACTTGATTTTAGCCATGTGTCATATTATAACAATGAATACATACCAGGGCAGAATGCATCTCAATACAGCAGGATGTGTTTTTAAAGCAGCCCTTTCTTGACATACAAATTTATGAGATATGACATCAGATTTCAGAAACAGCATGCAGTTGCCTGGTAAAGTTAATATTTCATGTAATCTGGCAAGTTAGTCTCCACCTAAAATAATCAGTAAATTTGACACTTTATTCTCTACCAATATTAACTAAAGAGCCACATTTTGGTTAGCCAAGCCAATGAGGTTGGCGTGATATAAAATTGTGGGCATGGTTTAACATCCAGGACTATTCTTATTGACTCCCTCTCATTATTTCCCCACACTGTCAACTGATTTTAGACGTGTGTTATACTATAAATTCCATAAGAAAATCTATTTATAAGGAATGACCATTCCTTAGATAAATGGAAATGAGAGTATGCCAAAACATTAAGGGTAAAATTTGGTTTTCTGTTTCTTAACTAAGTTAAACTCTAATGTATTTGCGCCCGAACTTGGGTTAATTTCTGTGAAGTAACCTTCATCAATGACAGGCAACATGACATGAGGCATAACCTCCACTACGATTACTATCATCCCTAAAAGTAGCCTTAGCGGCCCAAGATGATAGAATTTAATAAGGTGATTCAAATCCATGTAAACAAACCAAACGCATTCGAAGGTTATAACCTAATTTTTTTCTATAAATTATTACGTACACACAGCGTATGTAACAGGCGATCGTATTTGTTACGTATGCAATACGTTCAAATAACTTCACAGTTCTTACAGCATCTTTGTTTAGTCATTTGAGTGAGATTAAGTGATAACTGATCCCGCCAATACATCGCGTCTTTTATAAAAAAAAGTTTACTTTTGGTTATAAGGAATTTTAAAACAAAAAATATATTTAATTAAATTGTGACTTCTTTGCATAATAATAAAGTTACACTAAAAAAAATAATATTCCAAAAGTTATTTGATCAAAAAACGGTAAAATAGAAGTGAAATAAAAGTTCGAAGAGAAGGTTATCCAATGAATACGATCATCTCTACAGGTACACAGCGTATCGGAGGATCCATTTAGATTCCATCTCCCTAGTTCTAGTGTATGCGATCGGATCCCCTCCGCATGGTTCATACAGCTATTATTACCGTATTGAGAGATCGTATTCAATACGATCCGCGGATCTAGAAGTGTGTGTGAACGTACTAATTGACATGTCACGTCATTGCAGAAATTAGTATAGTTGCTCAACATTGACAATTTATTTCTGCAATGAAGTCAAAAAATTTGATTTCATTCATAACCCTCTAACTGAATCACTATATTACTCTATCAGCTTGCTAGCGGCCAAACAAACTTTTCTTCTTTTGACTGCCAGTTATATCGAAAAACCGAAATACGTGAGTAAGTCACTTGTTATATAATTCTATTCCACTATAAATTAGACATCAAAATAAGTGGCACTTACATCGAAATGATCTTGACAACAATTGAGTGTTGATTTGAGAATTGCTGAAGTAGGGTCCTTCTAAGCAGCTAGGCACCATTTTCCTTTTCTCTTCTAGCTTAGGAACATTAAAAAATATTTATTCCGGATTTCTTCTGAGTACCAAATCGGATTAATCTCTTCTCCATGGAGAGAATCAACACGTACTATCCAGGATCAATCAACCGCCGTTCTTATCAAACTCCTGAAAATTTTATAAATATTAACAACACTATACTGATTTAAGATTTCAATTTAATACTTAAGAACACTCAATTTTTAATTAAATAAAGTTAAAAATAATGATTCGAAGGAAATAAGCAACAAAAGTTTGCAAATTTGGCAGATCGTGAAATACCTATGTTAAGTTTGCGTGACTCTCAGTTATGCAATCCCACATAACAAAACCTTTATAATGACGTCACCTAACAAACCCAGCGAAATAAGCTCCAGTTTAAATTACCCAATTTTAATTAATTATTTAAGAAATAATTAATCAATTATTTCAAAAATCGTTGACGTTTTTATTATTAGAATATAATATACTTTCAATTTCAAGTATAATTTTTTTCATGGGAGTTCCTTATTGTTATAATAATTACAGTAATATTCTGAGATACAACAGCAAAAGTAAAAACATTAAGTGGGGATTAAAAGTTGAAAGAGGAGTGATAAACAATGGTAGTTATATCAGCATTAATAATAAGAGTAACAAGAATATTAGTAATTGGTCTCCAGTAATAGTATCCGTACTGTATAGTATAGTGCCTGTATTGGAGTAATTATTTCAATAGTATTACTATATTAGAAGTAATATTAGTGAAAGTATTAGTAGTAATACTATATAGATAGTAATACTTATTACTATTAATAGTAAGAAGTACAAAATAAGTAATAAAATATGAAAAAAATGAAACAAAATAAGTATGAATATGAAATAAAGCATTCAAAATGGCCGACGCAAAGAGTGTCTCGCGTCTCGCCTGTATTGCATTTCTTCATTTTATAATATTTTAGAATTTATTACAGTTAATGAATTAAAAATTAAATGAATCCTAAAATTAAATGAATCCTAAAATTAAATGAATCATAAAATTAAAAAAAAAAAATAACTAAAAACAAGTGTTTTACTTACTTCCTTTCGGTCTTTTCGAACTGCAGGAGAGCTGAAGGCCGACAGACTCTGGAACCGACCCGACCGGCCATCTTTATATATTCCCCCTCCGCCTCTTGAATAACACATAACATATAATTATTAAATATTCCATTATATTTATGATGAAATTTATTAATATTTATTAACTAATATATTTTTGCAATTAAATTTTAATAATTTATATTTATTATATTATTTTAAAGCAAAAACGTAATAAGAAATTATAAACTGAATAGATCAGATGTTACGATTAAAACGAAATTTTCTTTAATAAATACTCTGAATTAAATTAAAAATTAACAATAAATAATGATTTTTTTTATTATTTCAAACTTAATGATTTTTAAATCGAAATAGATCTGTTTCTTAACCTCGACTTTCCATCAAGAGAATTGTTTTAAACAATTAACATAAAAATGTGTTAAATAACAATAATTAATTCATAACTAATCATTATAATTACTGTTTAAATTATTAAAATGAATTTTTAATTATTTATAAAACCCTTATTAATATAATGTATGAGTTTTGCAAAAAGAAAAACATAAAGCATTCAAAATGGCCGACGCAAACATGATTTTACATTTCTTTCTTATGACGTAATAACTTAGATGATTGGAACTCATTATGTTTTGGAACAAATTTCAAGATTATAGGAATGTTCAAAATCTACATTTATCATTCTCATTATCAATGCGAACATTCTCTTATAATCAATTCATACAATTTTCTTAAATAAATAATTTATGTTTATAAATTAAGCCCAATAAAAGTATACTTTCTACATAAGTTTTTATTCTATTTTTAGCAAAAGTCGATGTCGCATGTGATATAAGACATGTGGGTATACTTTAAAAAAATTTGATACTTTAGGGTGGCCCTATTAGTGTTAGAGTGCCTGTATAATCCGATATTTAATCCTATATTAGAAATTCTGTATAATCCTGGATTATACAGGCACTCTAATCAGTGTAAATTTGTGACACCAAAAAAGTAACCTGAACTCCGATTAATAACAAAATAAAATAAACGGAACAAAGTTACTGTAGCTTATATATTAGATTGTTTATAATACTAAACGAAAACAATGAGCTGATAGCAGACAAAGATTGATTCAGTATAACCTTAACATTCTTGTAAAAGAGGTTTTAATAGGGTTTTACAGAACCCAAAAAATATTTTTCAAGTCTCACGATGTATTGAGATAAGTTATGTCTCCTCTAGTAATATATATCTATGACCTTGATAGAGAAATGTTATCACTTTTTCCCGGCTTTCTGATAAACAAATTATTTTATGTAATTACGTAATTTATTTGTTCTGTTGGAACCGGTTTGAATGAAATAAGATTAGTTCAGTATCTTTTAAGCTTCCTTATCTTCAGGTTGGAATTCTAGCCTGACTTTATATTTCTTTGCAATAATAATTTTCCTATTCAGTTGTATACTGTTTTTATAATCTGGTTTAAAATGATGAAAAGCTTGAAATTAAATTCAATTGTGTTTAATGTAAAACGGGCTTATTCGGCTCTCCCTAAACCTCAAACAACGCCAGCTGTAAAATACACTGGGGTAAGATATTGCTTCTATATTCGATTTTTGTGCAAAAGATTGGATTTTTTTTGTAGACATGATGTGGATAATGGTGGATAGAAGACTAAGAAGTCCTACTCAATAAGGAACATAGTTTGCAAATAATGGCAGGTTCCTTTAGTAAGGAATATAGTATAACTCATAGCTAAAATCAGTCGACAGCATGGGAAAATAGTGTTTAAGAACCAATTACTACATACACACAGTGTATTTAACATGAGATCGTATTAAATGCGATAGGGTTTTTGCACAATATTTGTTTAGTCGATGGAGTGAGATTTCGTGAATAATATTGAAGTGAAATAAATGTTGTACGGTTATCCATTAAATATGATTGTCTCTAAAGGTACATACAGCTTATTGGGAGATCCATATAGATTCCATCTCCCTATTTATAGCGTACAATCCGTCGATTTAGAAGTGTGTGAATGTACTAAATGTGGCTGGTCCGATATGAAATGGTGGGCATGGTTTAGCATCCAAGAATAACCTCATTGGCACCCTAGATTATTTTCCCACGCTGTAAACTGATTTTAGCTGTATGTTACACAATAGCAGCCCTAAGACTCTTTTTATATAATTTGTGCTGTACAAATTATAGGCTGTCTAAAGTGATGTAAAAATGAGGGGTTGTTGGTGAAGACAGTGTTCCGACTCCCACCCTTTCGTTATTGATGTGATGGACTAACTTTTAATCAAGGGGTGCAATAATAATATGCAGCCAGTCAGCACCAATTGTACCTATATGGTGCTTTGTAGATTTTAAGCCGTTACTAAGCAACGGCCAACAAATCTCTTTAAAGGTACTAGTGGAAGTGTAGTAGTTGAACTCCAATCTTCTAAGTATTTAATTCATTGTTTGTTTGTAACTTTCTTATGCCTCTAGCCGAGGTCATTAGAGCGTTCATCTTTATACTGACCTTTGACACCTCAGAGGTCTTGGGTTCGCATCTCAGGTTAAACGATCACCTGTTAAATAACCTTTGTGTACTTAGTAATGACTACTTGACAAATAGAATACTTATTTAGGCTAGACGATATAGAATGGAGCTAAATACTTCCAAAAACTATTTGTATTAGTCTCACTGAGAGCCTTTATACATTTCTTAATTTTTATTCTTTAGGAAATCCATTCAACTCTAACTGCAAGAGAAAAAGGAAAATGAATCTTCAATTATATTATATAACACAAAGTCACACATTAAAGTATTCACTAGTTGGGAGAATCCCTACTCCAACTATTTTTCACCAAATATTTTGATGAACCTGATCCTAGAAAAAAATCTATAACCTTAGAATTATACTAATATAGAAGGAATGACAATAAACATAATGAAATATTACTGTAAACTAAATTGAAAGCCGGTTTTCTGGTGGTCTTAAGTAGGGATCCCACTCTTGGAACAAAACATTTTTACTTTAAAAATCCCAAAACCGGGATGTCAGCTGAATTATCAGTTTCAGGTGTTTTTAAGACCTCCTAAAAGGTTTTCACAAAGTTGTCTATCAGTATGTATATGTCTATCTGCACATCTCATAGGAAATTTGTACTAAATAGTTGAAACTTTATACAAAAAACAATCTTTAGGTCTAGTTGTGCTGTACGGAAAACATTTTTTTTTATGATGTCATTAACTTACAATATGTTGGCTGCTGTACTTGAGACCACCAGAATACTAGCTCATCTGTTTCCGGTGGGTTCCTTCTATATTTAGGATTATTCTAAATCTGTAACAATCCTTTGAAATTTCAGCTTTTTATCAACAATGAATGGGTGAAGCCTTCGTCTGGCAAAACATTTCAAACTGTGAACCCTGCTTCAGAGGAAGTGATTGCTGAAGTAGCCCATGCTAGCAAGGTAATAAACTTTTATCACAATAATAATCTTCATATAAAGAAAATTGTTAAAATTTTGTTATTATATTAATTAAATTAAAGATTAATTACTTAGCTAAAAAAATTAAACTTGCATACCAATAATCTGATTTTGGTATCTGAAAACAGATACCATCAATTGTAACTTAGGAATGCACTGATTGAGAGGTACTTATTTTGAAGTGGTAATTAAGTTTAATGTAATTTATTTGATGAAATAAGTTCCTATTTTACAATAAAATAGGATTCTAATGTAAAAACACTACAGGAAAAGTGTGTCAATGCATTTGTTTGTAATGCTGTATTGTACAGTTTTCTAGATAAATTAATTACTTTAGTATTATCTAATTTAGCCTTTATTATTTTACATGTGTGATCATGTTATCATTTACATGATAACAATCATGTATTATCATTCTAAAACAAGCATGTTTTAAAATGAGCATTAATGGAGTCCATCTTTATAGACTTATAAAACTTATTATTCTTTCATTCTATTATGTGTTATCTGTTATGTCTTTACTATGCAAATATTATAATACTCATTAGAATTTATTTTCAACTTGTTTGACGTTAATTGATAATTTAATAAATACTTATATTCTGTGTTTTATGACTATCTCTAGGTGCTTCATTTATCTATGAATATAATAAATTAGTGATATTTTGTAATAAAATAACATTCAAACAAGGCCTTAGCTTGTATCTTTTACATTCACTTTTTAATATAAATGTAGGTTAAAGTTATCTAATATATTGTTAGATATGTATGAGGCCTCTAATTATAAATAATTGAGTATAACTCTACAAATTATTTAATTACATAATTACCATTACACTAATTTAAAACAAGCTGCCTTTCATGGATCAAGGCTTTTCTACCTAAAAATCAGCTAATAATCTAATGGAGTTCAAATTTGGCACGTGTGTATACTTATACTTATTAAATAAGTACACTAAGTTTTATTTTAATACGGCAAGTATATCTATAGTTTTTGTTGGATCATAAAAGTTAACCAGCATTGAGCATGGTCAGTACTGTATGGAAGACTGCTGAGAATGAAACAGATGTATTTACTATTTAATTTGGAAAATTGTATATTCTTAGGACGAGCTTAGCGAGTCCTAAGAATATAGGTTCTTTTTTTTAATAGGTTGATGTCAATGATGCAGTTCAAGCGGCTAAGAAAGCATTTCAACTTGGTTCTCCATGGAGGACTATGGATGCATCCAAGAGAGGCCTGCTGATTAACAGATTAGCTGATTTAATGGAACGAGATGCTGTTTATTTAGCTGTTAGTTTTTTGCAAATTTTTGTTTAATTTTATATACTTAAAGGTCAATTGATTTAGTTTTATCTTGAAAATAACCAAGTTGGATTTTTTAAAATCTTTGTTGTTACTTTTTTAAAGTTAAGAGCACGCAGATAACATAACCCTATACGGCAGGATTGTAAACTTCCCTCTTTTTCTACCTTTGACACACTGCTAACGTTGTTCCCCTAAAATAGCGGTTAAAAATGAGAACACAAGCCACTCCCTCCCGCCTTTAGAAATTTTTACTTTCAAACTGGCACATAGTAATGGCTTACTCAAAGCTGTAATTTGGAACATGCCTCAAAATAAGCTAAGAACAATGCAAAGAAAATTTTTTAATCAAATGTACATTAAAAGTTAAAAAAAAACAAATTGTAACAACAAATGTCTTACAATAAAATAAAAATTGTGTGCTGGAGTTTTCCTGTCACCCCGTCTTACTGATTATAAACTACAAGCTTAGTATTTCCTCTGGTACATTGGGGGACCAGAGGAATTTATTTGTTCCGTGCTGCTACTGAACAAATAAATCGCTACAGCTCGACTCCCCCCCCCCGGCAAGGTTATACATTAATATAAAGTTATCACTATTACATCAACAGAAATAGTAAGGAGTACAAGAGGAATATAATTTTTCAATTAAAAAATACTTTATAGCCAATATTATAAAAGATACATAAATGTAAGACA
Organism: Microvelia longipes; assembly: GCA_018340805.1. Lineage (NCBI taxonomy): Eukaryota > Metazoa > Arthropoda > Insecta > Hemiptera > Veliidae > Microvelia > Microvelia longipes. Next base: position 17,788,207 of record JACMZG010001913.1, on the reverse strand, counting down.
TTAAAACTAAATAAACTTAAATATATTGCTATAATTTGAGGGTTAACCCAATCAGCTATACAATATTCTTGTGTTCACTTTTTTAGAGCCTTGAAACTCTTGACAATGGAAAACCATTCGCAATGAGTATGGCAGCTGACGTACCAATGAGTGTAGCGTGCCTTCGTTACTATGCTGGCTGGGCTGATAAAAACCATGGTAAAGTCATCCCTATGGACGGAGATTTCTTTACGTACACAAGACATGAACCTGTTGGAGTTTGTGCTCAGATCATCCCTTGGAATTTTCCTTTACTTATGGCAGCTTGGAAACTTGGACCTGCTTTGGCTACAGGTAATATTCTTACTTAGTTATATGACCTTTTTAATTCGTCTCTTCTTTTTCTTATAGTATTTAGTTTTATATATTTTTACTTCTTATTTAATCATTATTTTATTGTTATGTAATAGTTATTGCACTGATGATGACCTTTTGAGGCTGAAACCCGGCTTTGTTTGTTAACGTAATTATAAATTAATAAAGTACTTAAGTCATGAGACTCTTTTATTTATTATTATACAATTAACTCCTCTAGCTCGATCTTTCTTAATAATTTTTTACTGGTTAGAAAGCCAGTAAACCAGAAGAACAGTGTTTCCAAGCAAGTTTGTTTTTTTTAATTAATTTATTTTCCGTTTAGACAGATATGCATTAAAATAAACTTAAAAGACATCCATTTTTAAAATGACTTGCAATTTTTCCAGGTTTTGGACAGTCTTTATATCAGATTTTTAATAGCCTTTTTAACATAGTAAAAACTATGGCTGCCTCTTTGCTACAGAGAAGTAGATTTTGCTGATGATAAAACTGAGTCTACATTATATTCCATAATTTACTGGAATTAATTTTATTTTAAATTATGAATTTTAAATACACTGATGAGTTTGTGATTTTTATCAAACTCAAAATGTAGGTTAATTTCTGTTAATTAAACTTAAAATTATTTAGTTAATGAGGGATATTAAATGCAACCAGTATGTTTCTAAATCTGTTGCTGGATGTAAAACAAAGTATAATTTAAATAAAGGACATTTTATTATTATATTATTTAGTTAAAATATTTCATAAATTTCAGGAAATACTTTGGTGCTAAAGCCTGCCGAACAAACTCCTTTAACAGCTCTGTACTTAGCAAACTTATGCAAGGAAGCTGGCTTCCCTGCCGGTGTAGTTAATGTGGTGCCTGGTTTTGGTGACACCGGTGCAGCATTGGTTGAACATAATGATGTTGATAAAGTTGCCTTCACTGGTTCTACTGAGGTGCGTTTTTAACATTTCTGACTTATGCGGGTATAAATGATTATTTCATTGACTTTATATGCTTAGTGGAGGTTTAAAAATCTTCACATCCATGCCTATTTCAGACTAATGTGGGTATAAATGATTATTCCATTTACTATATACACTTAGTGGAGGTTTAAAACTGTCCATATCCATGCCTATTTCAGACTAATGTGGGTATAAATGATTATTCCATTTACTATATACACTTGTGGAGGTTTAAAACTGTCCATATCCATGCCTTTTCAGACTAATGTGGTATAAATGATTTTTCATTGACTATATACGCTTAGTGAAGCTTTAAACTCTCCACACCATATCTATTTCAGACTAATGTGGGGTATAAATGATTATTTCATTGACTATATACGCTTAGTGGAAGCTTAAAACTCTCCACACCCATATCTATTTCAGACTAATGTGGTATAAATGATTATTTCATTGACTATATACGCTTAGTGGAAGCTTAAAACTCTCACACCCATATCTATTTCAGACTAATGTGGTATAAATGATTATTTCATTTCAACACTTTTATTTTTGATCTAAAAAGTACTATTTCAAAATGTAATAAAAATATTTGATCAGTCAAAATAAGGTCCAACTCAATCTATAACCTTTGCCAGTACATGAATGGGTAACTGTACAGTAGTCTGAGGACAGGCAGAGCATGTTGGAAGTGGTAAGATAAACGTTATAATTCTAATAAGGTGAGAGAAAGATCTGAGGTAACCTGATTTTTAAATAAGTAAATAAATTTAATATTTTCTGATAGTTTAACCTGTTACTTCTTTTTTAAGGTTGGAAAAATTATTAAACAAGGTGCTGGTAAAGGAAATTTGAAAAGAGTAACCCTGGAGCTTGGAGGTAAATCACCCAATATCATAATGGATGATTGTAACTTGGATTTGGCTGTTGAAGGAGCACATTTTGGACTATTTTTCAACATGGTAATTGATTACGGTTTAAATTTTATTGATTTATTGAAATAATTTTTGTATTGATTTTTTACTTGAATTTAATGCATTAATCAAATCATTGATTAATGCATTAATTAACTAAGACTAAAATTTAAGTCTTAGTTTTATATTTTATTTTAAGGGACAATGCTGCTGTGCCGGATCTAGGACTTATATTCATGAAAATATTTATGATGAATTTGTTGCCAGATCATCTGCCAGAGCCAAGAAACGTGTTGTTGGCGATCCATTCTCTGCCAATACTGAACAAGGACCTCAGGTAATTCATATTTTGAATTAAATGAAAGATTTACAAGGTGGAGGTATTTTGAAATCAATATTTCACTAACAGCTAGGAAATTTCTAGGTTGTACTCAATTTAAATTATTTTAGGAAAAGAAGTATAGTTTATCTTTTTTCACGTTTGAACTTGTTGGACCATTTTAGCATTTTTACTTTTCCGAGTGCCACTCTAATGAGAACCCCAAGAGTTTATCCACACACTGCACCACCTCTGTCTGTGAGGTTTATCCACCTTTGTACTTCTACCTGCCCCTTTTAGGAAACTTTATTGTGACCAATTCATAGTTTGTCTCGTAAATTTTCTCTAGTCCCACTAGCTACTCTTATTTCATTAAGCCTGCTATTTACTAGTTTTTATAATTCTCACCAGTTCCTCTTGTGTCATCAGATACTCGTTATACTCATTGTTTAGTATAGCTCGACAAAAGAGACGCCGGAAGCAATCCCAAAGTTAGCGTGCATGAATCCATTACACAGCCCTGTCCTGAAAGCCAAAGTTTTTCAAATATTTAGAAAAACTTCCTGTGTTTAGTTCTTCCAGAACTAAACACAGCTTTTCTAATCACCTAAGCTAATCATTGAACCTCAGACACTGGTAAATCCAGGTCTCAACTTTCCGGTTCATTATCTTTCCAACCCTCCACCGTCCCGCAGAACTTTGTCTTTACATGAGTTGAAGACAACGAAAACATGGTTCCAGAATTTTCTCAAACGAAATCCAACCCCATAATATTCATTTAATAGTCAAAGAAAACCATGGTAAACCTAGGTTAGGCTGGGACCTTGGTTTTAAAATAAACGGAACAAGGGGTAACAAGGCAACTCTCGACCTCCAGATTGTAAGGTGAGCACTCTGCTCTACCACTGAGCAAGTCCTAGGTATTTTTTCATCCCATTATTATTTAAATAAAAACACTATTCACCTTTCCACTCATGTTGGGTTGTTTTGTCTTTCAATTCAACGAACTGTTTATTTATTTAATTAATGCATTTTGTCGTTATTTTCAGATTGACAAAGAACAGTTCGATAAGATCTTAGGTTATATTGAGAGTGGAAAGAAAGATGGTGCTAAGCTGGTACATGGTGGTAATAGACATGGCAATAAAGGCTTCTTTATCGAACCAACTGTCTTTGCTGAAGTAACTGATAACATGACAATAGCAAGGGAAGAGGTAAGATAACTCACACATAGGTAATATTTGTCATGAAACCATAGACATATTTTTTAATAGAGTTGATGCCCCCTATTTTGAATATATTGTTTCCTTTAACTAGTAAAAAGTTTTAAAATTATTGACATGCCACAAACATAAATTAATAAAATAAAAATCCATTGTTGCCATCTCTTGTTAAAGGGACAACTTAAAAAGCAGTTCATTATGATTCCTTCCTTAAGAAGTATTCTAGAACAGTGATTCATGACCTTTGGATCGGGACAAAAATTGGGTCGCGATAAAATGGTTGTTTAAAGTGCATAATTTTAAAGTTTTAAGAATATGTATACTTTTGAAAAATTGTATAAAATTATTGTAACAACTTTATGTTTAAGTTTAAACTTTTATAAACTTCAATGAGAACTTTGGTTGGCTATTTCAATTCTATTTGACAGTTGCCCTCCGTTGTTTATTAGATATATATGGCTCTATATAGGTTCATTTCTGAACCTAACATAAACACAAAAACTAAAACATTTGTTTGGTTTATAAAATTACTTATATTCTCAGCTGTATTCAAGGAATGGTAAAATTGGGGCATTGCTAATCCTAGAATATTTGGTGCCCATCTTAAAAATAAAATTAGAAAAAAGGTAAAGCCACAATTCTGATCTGGAGTAAGGCTGTCCAAAACCCAACTACAAAAACAAACCCAAGAGCCCCCAAAAAAGAAGGAAATCCTAACACTGCAAAATTAATAATTTGTCAGATGCTCCAAAAAATAAGCAACTAACTGTTAATTAACTATTATATGCTATTATATACTTAACTATTATATGCAAAGAATAATTTACTTCTCTAGTAATACAGTACTCTTTAAGTACTGTTTTGTTAATGAATTTGGCCAGAATTCATAATATAACATAATAATAAGCCCGCAAACTGGCTCATATGTATTAAAGTACAAGAATTGGATCGCGGAGTTGTTACCATCAAATTATTTGAGTTGGGTAACAGAAATGTTGTGAATCCCTGTTCTAGAATACACCAGTGATTTAATTTTATTCTAGTACTTAACACTTGTTCTTTATTGCAGATATTTGGACCAGTACAACAATTGCTTAAATTTAAAACTCTAGATGAAGTAATAGAGCGAGCCAATGATTCCATGTATGGTTTAGCTGCCGGCATTTATAGTAATAATGTTAATACTATCAATACTTTAAGTCAAGGGTTGAGAGCGGGAACTGTTTGGTGAGTTTCATTTCTTTATTTTGACTATGGTTAAAAATTACAAAAGTTTATATACCTGTTATTCTAATCAAGATGACAATCTATTGCTATAAGAAGTGAAATATTTAAAAAAAACACCTGAAACGGATAATTCTGGTGACATCCTGGTTTTGGATTTTTTCCTATATACCTAAGGTATAAATGAGGAAAAGTAAAAATTCCAATTTAATTTAGAGAGATTGTATTTTTTGTTAAAAACCTATTTCTTCTTCTTTAAGTTCATTTTAATAAGTGGTTTTATTTAAAGTTTTTTTTTTAAATGCATTTTAAAATCAATTTTTAATTTTCTTGTGTATAATTTAATAATTTGTTTGTTTCCAGGGTTAACACATACAACACTCTTGGTGCACAAGCACCTTTTGGAGGTTTCAAAATGTCAGGAAACGGAAGAGAACTCGGTGAATATGGACTATCTGCTTATACTGAAGTTAAGACTGTTATTACTAAGATCCCTCAGAAAAATTCATAAATATGATAGATGTTTAAAAAAAAATATTAAAGGTGCATAGGAAACAAAAAAGTTTAATTTCTGAAATAGTCTTTTAATGCAAAATTTTAAAATTAAAGAATTCAATAATTTTTCAAAAGTTATGAATTATCTTTTAATTTTGACTTGTACTGAAATAAAAAAACTGACTAATCTTATCTTTCCCTATATGATTTTAAACAAAAAAAATGTAGGTCTTAAAATATTTCTTTTAAGATATGCATCACAATTATTTAAATAAAAATTATTAGCTCTTTCTCTTCAATTTTTGTTTTTATTTCGTAATATATTATGAGAATTTAAACTTTAAGTGCATATAAACTAATATTTTTGATGAATTAAAACTATATTGTAAAATAATTTGTTTAAACTTAAGGAAATGATTTTCTTTCTTTTAAATTTTGTAAGAAGTGAAATATTTCCTATGCACCTTTATGTAAGTAAAAGTTACAGTATACCAACTAGCGATAATCCAATAAATCTTACGTAATTTGATATTTTCCAAAAATTTGATAAAAAACATATTCTGTGCCATGAGGATATTTTAAAGATATATTGAATTAAAAAAAAAAATAGGACCACTATTTAGCTCAAAAGTATGATATTGTATTTTTTCTGTCAAGATGTTGAAGAACTTAAATAAAAAAAATAATCATTTTAGTTTCAAATATATATGAAAACTCAGTTGTTAGGGAAAATATGAACATTAAGTTTTTCTTAGACCATTGTTGACATAGTATGAAATAGGATAAAAAAGTTTTTTAAAAAAACAAATAAAATCAACTTTCAAACTTTAGCCCTTCATTGTTGTTTTTAAAAATGAGTCAGATTGTAATAAAACCAAGTATTTAAGTTAAACAAGAGGCATTTAAGAAATTAATTAAAATGGCCCGTCAGGAATAAAAGGATTATAGAACAAGCATACTCCTTGTAATCCACTGATAGCAGAGATGTTTCACTGTGGACCAATCGTTACCAACCTAACAAATCTAAATTATATATTTTTATGAATATTTACTCTTAAAACTTATTATAAACAAGTCATTTGTATGGTAAGAATTTTACTTTTATCAGGTTTACCAACTCCCCAGCCATTCAATTATAAGATTACACTAATTACCATCCATACATCTTGTACAGAACAAAATAAACTTAATTGTAAGGACTAACATATCAATTCTTTTACTTAATTATGTACTTATATCGTCCTAATATTTATTATTGTAAGTCTCGTAAGTCGCTATTTACAAATTTGATTGAGAATATAAAGTTTGTTTATTTAATTAGTTTTTTAAAAATCAGCTAAAGTTAATGGTAGATGGAATATAATTTCTTATCCTTTTTTGAACAACACCCTACATTATAAAGTTGCATTTATTTTTAATAATTATTTGTAATGCATTTAAATTTTATTCAAATCTTATTTTTGTTGTCCTGTTTTATTATTTAATTACTGTTATTATTAAATGTTGTGTGTCGTAAAATGTTTATTATTTACATCTCTCTGTTAATTAACTATAAATTTTCACGCAAGTATTTGGTAAAAAGTTGAAAAAACAGCTGTATTAAAATTGTAAAGTAAATTTACTTACCAATTTTTTTGTCTGAATTATTTTTCCTTGTATTTTTTTTAAGTTTTATAAATATATTTTTAAAAGAAAAATTGTTTTTATTGTTTTTAATTTCAATCCTAACACAACAATTCTAGAGTTCAGAGTATTTTGTCATTAGTTGCCCTTCTTAGAAATATAGAATTCCTTCTTAAATTACTCGATTACAGCATTTAAAGATTAATTTTGTTATAGTTATTCAGACAACATTGTGACCATCTACAGAAAAATTACTAACTTTACGTTAAACTAACACAGATTACTTAAAAACATAAAAAGTACATAAAAAAAGGTTGAAATTATCTATAAACAAGAGGTCTTCAGCCACTTGCCCGCTACGTGGTGTAGGTAGCTGTCATATTGCTATATCAGATTCTCATATTAATAGTTTATATGAGTAGTATACTGTTACGATATAAGCGAATTTCCAATGTATCAGCCAAAAAAAACATGATTTGTTTACATTATATTATATATGTCGATCAATAAGACCGGAACTAATACTGATAATACAATGTAACTTTGTATTTTTGCTGACCATACATAGTAGGTACATGTGTAAAAAATGTCAGCCCGATCTAAACACTTTATAAGGATTTGAGATTTTTTAAAATGTTTGTGGGGTCATTATTGTGGGTTAATGACGTCACACAATTCATAAACAACAACCTGGACATAAACGAAGTTTCATTATGATCCAAGTAAGAGTTCAAAGTTATCATGTCCTATAGAAACGCCCAGGAACAAAAATCTCATACAGACATATATACACGCACATAGATATATATATGTATATACATACATACATACATATATATATATATATATATATATATATATATATATATATATATATATATATATATATATATATATATATATATATATATTCTTGATACAATATCTGAGATATTGTGTCTTATTATTTTTTCCCTAACTTTGATGTAGTTTGTTGTTTTTTTTTTAGATAATTTCAACCTTTTATTTTTAAAGAAGTCTGTGATAGATTTATGTAACTTAGTTATTGTTCAGAAGATGGCCACAACGTTGGCTGAATCAATAAAAGAAAATAAATGTTGTAACAAATAGAATTAAAGCCTACTTTTATGAAGTAATTTTAGTTCAGATTAGAGCAACAACTCATTAGTCTAAAGGAATTCAAGAAAATTACTTGAGATTGGTTAAGAATTATTTTTATGTTAATTACTCTTACTCATGAATAGGTCAAACTAAAATTAATGTCTTTGAATAAGAGTCACCCTTGGTGTAGTGGTTAAGGTACGCGACCAATACACAGAATGAATGGACTTTAAACTTCAAGAGTTTATTTAGTCATGGGTTCAATCCCAGCACGGGCCTCTGGGATTTATATGAGAGGGATAAAAATTATGCCTACCACGTCCTTCAGAATGAACGTAAAGCCAGTGGTCTCGAACCTGTAAGTTGTCAGGTACTCGTTAAAGATCCCTTACCCTAAATAAAACTAGGTATAGGCAAAATTTAGGACCCTCATTGTAGATTCTATACTGTTTCTGCCTTGTAGTTTAAAGTGTGTGGAGGTTAGGTTTAACAGCGAGGGCACGTGTTGTTCCCAGTTTTCACCAGACTATAAGAGTTAGTGAAAGTATGTATGATTGCTTAAAAAAGCATGATAGGAACCATAGAAATCCACGGCTCTTCTGTCTAGATTAGATGAAATATACCTATACTTGAAATTAAAAGGAGTAGAACACTATCTTAGGGAGCTGGCAAAAAGGGCCCAACAACGTGGGCTACTTGCCTGGTAGTTACTACCACTCCCCCCCCCCCATATTACTACTAATGTCTTTGAATACTGCCCTAACACTGTTATTGAAAACACTGAGCAAGAGTAACCAATACTACAGTACTCGAATTAGGAAGCACATAGGCCATGTTATTTAATCATTTAAGTCAAATGGAAGGAAATGTTTAAATAAAATTAAATAAACAGTAATGTTTACAAATGTTATTAATTTTTAATATTTCACAAGGGCCAGACCAACAAGTTAAAAAAATTAGTGAAAAATATGATATTCCATTCTATTAAAAACAAGCTATACTAAGCGTTACCAAAACACTCCTAATTTTTTTAGTTCTTGGTCAGCCTCTAGATGCAAAAAATGTTGTTCTATGCTAAAGCAACAAAATCAGAAGATTCAAATTTTTCAGTCATTTTATCATACTAACATATTTAATCTTACAAAATATTTACAATACAAAACGACTATTATAAAAACTTATCAAATAAATAAAACAACTTTCAACAACCAGTTAACACTAACACTCAAGACATTAATATAGTAGTAATGATGCTCTCTAACCCTCACTATATTAGACACACATATTATTACATGTAGTTATTGTAAAAGAAAATAATAAACATTTATTTATTTATTCAATAAAGAAGAGTCAAAACCTTTTTAGGAACAATTTGTAATAACTTTTCATATTTTTGAAGTCTGCTGTCATATTGTTTGTGAAGAACAAAGAATATGTAAAAAAAATATTATTTTGGACAAGAAAAGATTGGTTCCGGAGCACTAGTGTAACTTGGTAATTTGGTACCAAGTATGAGAATCTGATTAATCCAAATATTTGCTTTATATAATAATGTCCTATTTCAGGTTATAACTCGTGTCTTTAAAATGGTAACAAAGAATGATATTATTTCTTAATACTAACTTAGAAAAGTGGGAAGAATGTTAAGGTAAGAAAAGTTAGTTTCAGAGCTGCCGCTAGATGCACCAAGTTCACCGGTGAGCTGTCTAATACTCATATACCTTCTAACATTTTATAACTATTATTATATTCTTTGATGAAGAACAGGATAAATGTCATACATGGATGTCAGCAGATGTTGAACCATGTAAAGCTGTTAATTCTCATTCGTAAGAGTGACAGACATCAAATTAATAATAACTAAACCTAAATGGATAGCGTTAGAAACACCGATCATATAGCCTACACACAGACCATGGAATTACCAATAAAAGCTTATTGTACTGTATTTTAAATACAGTACAGAGTTATGAGTTTTATACAAATGGTTGATAAATGATATTTATTATTCTTTATTAAAACATAACATACACACACATAATCCTATCTGGAAATGTGTATTTTCCCTCCCTCATTAATAAGGAGGGGATGGAGGCAATAGAAAATTTAAGAATCTAGAGGTGAGCAATGAGGGTTGAGAACCACTGCTCTAGAGTGTTCATTGGAAATTTTCTAGAGTGTTCTGGGGCAAGAGTTTCACTGGAAATTTTCTTCCACTCATTTTAGAAACTCTTCAGTAAAAAACTTTTCTCAATTTGAATCAAACCCCTCAATGAAACAAGACACAACCATTTATCAACCAACAAAGCATTTCAGAAATAAACTTAAACAATATCTCTCTGTGAATGAAACAAACTTTAAGTTTCACACAAAGTTTGTGAAACTCTGGAACAAGAATTTGGACAGTAAGTAATTTGATTTGACCTTAGGTGGTATATTATGTGAAGTTTATTAACTAGTTTTTTTTGAGAGAGTGAAAAGTGTTTTCTCAAATCAGCCCCCAAATCTTAATAGAAGGGGGGGGGATTTCCATTTTTTGATTTTTTTTTTTTAAGTGGTATCTCTTAAGTTTTTAAGGACCGAGTAACTTTTTTATCACTTTCCTGGGGAAAGTTTTTTATTGCCTCAAGAGCCTTTTCAGGCCATAAGGGTATGTTGGGAGTAATAAAATAATTTTATTTATTTATTTTTTGAAGGAAGTACCCTCCTAAATTTATGAGAAGGTCCGACCCAAAAAATTAAAATAAAATACAACAAAACAAGAGAATGAGAATAAAACTTTAAAATAAAATTTTATTCTATTAAAATAAAAAAAAATGACTGGTATGAAAATTACAATTTTTTTAGTCAAATCTTTGCTCTTTATCTAGTACAGTTTGCAATATTTGGCCAGTATTTTCTAAGTATTTTGTAATATTTGGCAAGTATTTTAACATTATTTTTACCTTTTTATATTATTAATGTTTAAATTAAATTGTTTTTTTTAATTGTACTTTATCTTTAAGTAAAAAATTTCAACCAAAATTTGTTGACAGCTATCCGAAAAGAATATAAGTTGGAGTCCACACACACTGGCCACTTGGCTTTGTGGGTTCCTTAAGATTATGTAAATTACTTACCTCTTAAATTACTTTACTTTTTTGTCTTGTACTTTTTACTTACGGAAATAAAGACTCTTTTGAATTGAATTGTTGAAGCAATAATTAAATGACAACAACGTCAAGAGAGAAAATCTTGTATGCACATCAGGAGTAAAATTCTATTTTTCCTCTTGCAATAATTACCTTCCTCAGCTTTGCATCAGGAATAAAATACATAAATTCCTTGGCTCAGGGAAATACTTTACTCATGTTTATGTTAATGTGCTTCATGTTAATGTTCTCCTTTGGTGCATAAATAACTATTATTTTTAATTAATGTTTTTAAGATTAATACTTTTGACAAGTACATGCTTATTTTATAATATTATTACTATATAATTATTCCTATCATAATTAAACATATCCTTCTACAGAAAAGAAATAATCAAAAGTGGAAATTTGCCACCACCTTCCTACCTCCCATAATGCTAAATTATTTATATACTAAAATACATTATAAGCTAACAGTTGACAGCAAGAAACAAAAACAATACAATATTTGTGTTATATAAATATAAGAAAAAATAAAATCATACATAGTGGATTTACTATCACAAATGATAACAGAGAAAATAAAAAGGTCCAGGGGTTAAACGAGTAGTAGATGTAAGAAGCTGATAGGTATCCAACTATCTATAACCACACATAATTCATAGTTTAACCAGGTTTAACCAATCAGAAATAAGTATGAGAATCTAATTCTTAAGTTTATCCTCCTGCTTTTATTTAAAGCTTTCGTAGTTAATATATATAATAATTATAATTAAATAGAAATAATAATTAATATAAATAATTGAACTAAATAAATATTTTATTTTTCTTTACGGTTTTGGCACAAACACTAAAACGTGCATTATATTGCACAGTATGTAAAAATCATCATGTAAACCAGCTAAAAGAAGTGGAGAAATTAGTTTTTTTAAAACTATCATTCAAGTAGTTAGAAGAACCCTTTTTCTCATTTCTATCATAGGCGTATAGGAAAAGTATAGAATATCATTTGATACTACTGTGTTTTGCAAAACATGAATAGTTGACACAATATAATTATGCGAGAGACACCTAGGAAATGTAACAAGCAAAATGCAATGCTACATCTGGGAACTGTTCCATCATTCGACTTTCGTCATCATTGATGGCTCAGGTAAATACTTCAGAGTGAGTTCAGGCTCTGTCGGCACCCTCATGAGTTGGATGTAAGAAACAGAGTGAGACAATATGTCGAGCCATCAATGATGACGAATGTCGAATGATGGAACAGTTCCCAGATGTAGCATTGCATTTTGCTTGTTACATTTCCTAGGTGTCTCTCGCACAATTATATTGTGAAAAGTATAGTGTTTGCAAAAAAATTTGAAACCCGGATTTAACCCGAATTACACCTTTCATGTGTAAAGGACCTCCTGTGTAGTTTTCACAAAATTGTCCTGTGAGTATGCGTGTCAGTTATCATCATAGCTCCCAGGGTATTTATGATAAGAGAGTTGAAACTAACTATGTTTTTAAAAGACAATTTTAAATTAAAACATATGATATGAGGTATTTTTTTATAGAACCTGACTGTCTCCAATACACTCATCCCACCACATTATATTTTTAGGCCCCAAGAAAGATTAACATTTTTTAAGAACTTAATAAGTTCTTAAACAAATATATATCTCACATTTAACATTAAATTTATGGATGGATTTTTTTGGTAAATTGTGATATATTTGTGCGAACAAATATACCTCTCAACAAATATGGATAATAGGAAATTTTTTAGTTGGTTCCTTTAGAATACCAATAATATTATAAATAAAACTGGTTTTATACTTCTAAATGATTATTCCAATCATGAAACTTGTTTTTAGATGGACTAATAAGCCTCAATCATCACTGCCACTCTCCTCATCCTCTTCGTGCTATTGTTTCATCTTTTTCTCTTTGATTTCAATAACATAACGCTGAGAAACTTTGAGTGGAGGAGCATATCCGGTGGGGTACGATGAATCTTCAAACAAAACTTCGTACTCATCCGAGGGCGTTCCGGGTTTTTGTTTAACTAAAGCCTTATAAAAGCATGTTGTTTGAGGGAATAGTGCCATCACTAGAACCAATATAAAAGAAAATATTCATTTTCACCAATATAAATAGTCATTTTTCCCAACTCAAAGATAAAATACCATTGAAAGATACCATGGGCTTTGTTTATAAAGTCCCTTGTAGAGATTGCCCTGCTCAATATGTTGGTGAGTCACGTCAAACATGGCAAAATCGTAGAGACCAACATGAAACTAACATACGAAGTAAAAATAGCAATAATTATACTGCCCTTACTACTCATGTGAAAACTAAAAAACATATATTTGATTTCGATAATACTAAGATTATTGACATAGAAAATAATAATAAAAAACGCCTATTACTTGAAGCAATTCATATCTCGAAAGATTCAAATAATGTAAATTTCAAAAAGGATGCTAGGAGTATGAATAAACATTACAGTCATATATTCAACAACCCGAATTAAATCATTTCAGCTATTCAGTCTTTCATATTTTATTTGTTTTTAATTTAATTTAATATTTTCATATCAGTCGTTCAGTTGTTTCTCTGTAGCCTCCATCTTATGTAGTTTAAATTACTTAATTTTTATTTATTAAATGATTTTAAATTTATTTTAATCTTGTCAATTTTAACTTTATCTTTTCAACTTTTCATGTAAGTTTATTATAATTAATTTAGTATAAATTTAAAATTTTCTATCTTGCAGTATTAAATATATGACCGTTTTATTTTCACTCTTTTAACCTCTTTTTTGTTATTTTTAGGTGATTTTCTTAGATTAAAACCCTTTTTTTGACTAAAGAGATAATAAATATCTCTGGTTAATTATTACTTGATACAACTTCTGTTAGATGTTTTTCCTCTTAGTATAGTATTGTAAGTAATTTATCTGTTATACACTTTCTTATTTTGAATGGTACTTTTTGTAGTTTTTTAAAATTCTTGTTATTGGTTTTCAAATTTATTATTTATTTTCTTTTTATTTTTAGACATGAATATGACTCGTAGTGGAGTCGAAATATAGTTATGTAAGAAGAATTTGTTTGTATATTTCCCTGAAGTGTCAAGAAAATATTAAAGAAAATATTAGTTCTGTGTAAAAAAACAAGAAACAATTAATTATTTTAAACTAAACAGAAGATAAGAGAAATGTTTTTATCAAACTAATAACAAAAGTAAACTAATAACGTCTAAACTAATTGGAACCTTTTCAAAGAAATACTAATCATTAATCACCAATAATAACCACGTATGATCACTCGATTTCGGCACTGGAGGTCTGGGGTTTGCAGACCGGGCTCAAAGTTTATATGAATATTATATATTGCATAAAGATTTCACATAATTTAATTGATATTTTAAAGATTATGGAAACAACCCACCTGACGTGGTTCCTACAAAGTGAAAAGCAAGATGGGCTGAAAAGCCCTAAAATAGGCATTTAATAATTTATTAATTAATAAAGTGAAACTAGATTTAAATGTAATGAGTTAGATCGATTGAACAGATTAATTAGAATCTGTACTCATAGTAAATGTGTAATCATCTATTAACAAACCTAAAGCACCAGGAGGATAAAGGGCATCAGGGTCTGTTTCAGGGTTGGCTCTCATCAAGGGCAAAGAAACAACTCTACTTTTACTCAGTGTGTGTCTTGGCTTGTGATCTTCATGAATATCATCAACCTAAAAATAAATAAGTTAAGTAAGATAAGATAATTGATAAAAGTAGATAAAATACAAAATTAAGGATATAAAAAAGATTTCAGATCTGCAGCTGTAATGAGTTGTATATATTAGAACTGCTGTTTTTAATAACTTAGTTTATCTTTGAATTAGCTTTAGCAACATTATTAGTACCCTGTATTGCTCCCCCCCCCCCAAAAAAAAAACATTCAGCTCCTCAATACCAACATTTATTTTTTATATTATTATTAATAGCTATAGTACAATAAGAATTTAATCTCATTATAATACATAATATAAAGTTATAAAAACAATAAAATACAATTGATTACATATTTAAATTAAAAAAGTAAAGCAAAATGAATGAAAGGCAAGATGAGGTGAGCTTATATATCATATCCACAGTAATAGAGATCATTTGAGCTTTGAATTCAAGTACTCCTAAGTGGAATAAAATCCATGCGAGCTAAGAAGATGTTTTAGTCTTTTAGATAAGACTTTAATATTGCAATGATTTTGATGCTCTCAAGCAGTTTGTTATAAAAAGTAATTGCTAAGTTGTAGGGCGATTTTTTGTAATGAGCTGTTCTGCAAGGCAATGGAAACGAGTGTAGCTTGTTTCTGGTATTTACATTGAGAATTTGAGAGTGAGTTTTAAACTTATCCGGAAATTGTTTAACTATTTTACATGATTCTGGAATTAAGATGGAATAGAGTGTTAGGATATTATGCTTTATGAAGACTGGTTTAGCTGAATCTTGAGGTTTTAGTTGGAAAATTAGTATAATTATTTTTTTTGCCTAATAAACACTCTTTCTGACTGGGAGGAAGTGGCCCATGTTGCAATATGGTTTGATAAGTACGGATATAAAGCATTAGTAGACACAATATAATTGTGCGAGAGACACCTAGGAAATGTAAGAAGCAAAATGCAATGCTACATCTGGGAACTGTTCCATCATTCGACATTCATCATCATTGATGGCTGGACATAATGTCATGTCCCACTCAGTTTCGTTACGTCTAACTCATCGGGGCGCCGACAGAGCCTGAACTGAACATTATATTCTTTGGAATTAATTGAAGGTCAGAGTGAGTTCAGGCTCTGTCGGCCTGAGTTATAGGACCTTTGTTTTCTTAAAAGATGGTAAATTGTATTTAGCTTAGAAACTAAGTTGTCACAGTGACTAAGAAAACACCATGTCCACATCCATAGCTAACAATCCATTACAGCTTACACAGTAATGAAGGTCCTCCCTTCACACAATTTGTCTACAATCATTTTACTTTAATTAGATAAAACTTTTCTTGATAATATTTATTTATAAATACCTCGTATTTTTTTGTAACAGGATTATAAGAGACAACTTCAGCAAGTATCCAGTTTTCTTCTGTATTAAAACTATCAGCAGCTTTAACTAAAGCAGCAACCATATCACCTGGCTACAAAGTAAACATATCATATGAATAACGTAACATCATATAAGGCATGGAAAACTAATATACTAAGACTTTAGAACAACATTCTCGGAATAAATAAGAAATTATAACCAATCGACTAAACCACCACCTTGTGGTGTTACCTACAAGGTAACAAATTAAAAATCAATCTGGTGAACTGATAATACTATTTTTAAATACCTTTGCTATATAATTTTGATCTGCTGGTATAGCACCACACAGAGCAGGAGGTTTAGAACTATTAGATGAGCCAAGTTCTCCAACCCATAGCGGGAGGGTTTGTGCGGAAACTTGTAACATTTTCATTAAAGCTCCTTTATGAATAGCACCTCTATTCCCAGCAACTCTTTGCTACAAACAAATCAAGAAAAATAAACTAAATAATCAAACAAGTATTCTATTTATTATATTTTAAATAATCAAACTATTTACATAATAAAGTATAAACAACTATGGAAAAAAACAAATCATAATAGCGTATTCAATGGGACAATGTTTATCTCCAAGTATGTAGGCCACATAACAATTAAAGTTATATCTACTTCAGTTTTTGAAAAATAGCAATGAAATTGCAGTGAAAAATCCTGCAAACTAGGTTAACATGAAATATTTAAAACTATGAATCTTGAAGATTGAGATCTTCCAGTGATTATTGTGTCAATGGAGATGATGAATCTGACATTTTGCTTCCATTGTGGAAGGCATCTTCAGAGATGTAGATCATCGCACTACAAAACCTAACTGAAGACAAGGGTTACTCTATTTATCCCTTTCTTTGAACTTGTTTTTGAGGACAAAGAAAGTAGCCATGATAAGGGATAGTAGCAAAGAGACTGATACTTAAGAGGGAGGATACAACAGCTCTTATCATTCCTTGGGTAGCTAGGTGCCATAACTGTACATTGGTGACATCATTTTTTGATTTTTCATAATAATTACAATTTCACGTAAATGTTACATTATTTTTTGAATATTTTGTTTTAAATCAAGTAAAATGAATTTAAAATAAGTTTTAATTATTATCTATTGCATGAATTCTTTAATTGTCTGTGTTGAATAAAGTGGCTTAATGTGGCATCAAAAAGGCGTTAAAATGTAGTTTAAAGAGGCAAAGAGTAGAAAATCTTCAGCTCAGAGTCTTATTAGAAAATCTTCTTCAGAGTGTATCTCCATCGATTTTCCATTAACCACTATCAGCCTCCAATTATGTTACCCAACAAACAGCCATCGCCTCCTACTATCATTCTGACTCTCAAATCTAATAAAAAATATAGATTCACTTCTCTTCTTCTTTACATCTCAATGGTAGTTATTTTATTTATTATGTTTTTTGTATTCTTATTTTATTTCTTTTGTCTCCTTTTCATACTTTTCCTCATCATTTGTTAAGTATTTTTTTTGTGTTTTACTTATTTTATTTGCTTGTTTGTTAGGTTTTGCACTGATGATGGCCTCCAGTTAGGTTGAAAGCGCTTTACCAATAAACTTATATTTTGTGGAGAGACTTCTTTTCTTTCATTATTTATAATGGTCTCCATTCACGCTCACTCTAAGGATATAAACAGCCATCGATTATTATGATCTAATTGTAACCCTCCAGTGAGTACATCAACTAGGCGGGATACTCCTTCACAACCTTCAAGTGGATTATGTCATTCTGGACCTTCGAATCCTACTATCCTTTCTCATGGCTACTATCTTTGTCGACAAGGACAGAGACAGATATAAATAGGGCAATCCTCAATTCCAATCTTCAGTCCAGTTTTTTAGAGCACTGTGTTTACATCCATGATGTCCTATGTCCCTGAGAATGCTTCTGGCAGTGGAATTAAAACATCAACATGTTGGTGGATTCACCATCAACATTGACGCAGTCACCACCAGAAGACATCACCTCATGACAATCAGATTATTCAATAATTCCTTCATAGGTTACAACCAATTTTGACTATGGAAACAAAAAAATCATATTATAAGACATTTTTACAAAAAGTGTAAAAGAAGAAAAAGTTCTTAGAGAAGGAAGGTTATTATCAACCCTGAAATCAAGAAGGTGATATGGTGATAGAATTATATAGTAAATGAAAATACACTTTTCTTCGCTCCCTAATAAAAAAATTCTTGGTGTGTCATCAGAAAAGTTCTGATACGCCACAGTCAAATTTGATGAATGAAAAACAATGCTTGTGTACGCATACCTGGAAACGCCGTTCATTGCAAATAGCTCTTATTTCATATATTTTAGACAATGCCTGTCTGAGGAGGTCTTCTTCAGTAGTAGCATCATTAAATGCTTTAGTGTACAAGTTTTTCAATTTCTATAAAACAAAGAACACAAAGTCTTATCAGTTGAAAACTTTAAAGCACTAAGACTAATATTTTCACAGCATATATCAGTATAAGAACTCTAATGTACTTATTCTTTCTACACATAAAATCATGCTAAAATTCGGTGAACATTTTAAAAAAGGGAAACTGGAGGACATAAAATAAGATACAAAAATTAAAAAAATAACAATAAAGTAAAAATACTTTATAATAAGTAAGTAAATACTTACTTGTACTTTCCACAAGTAAGTATTTAAAAAGCAATTAAAAATTTTAATAATAAGAACTGCACCTTATACCAGGGCTACGCAAATTGTGGTCCAGGAACCCCTGGGGGTTGGTAGAAAAATTTTAGCGGGTCCATGAGCTAATAATTGAATTATTATAGCAAAATCGGTGAGCAATTTATTAACTTAACAGACCATATGCTTTCTGTAAATATTTAAATGTTTATATCACGTTTATATGTCCATAAATCAAAAAATTGATAACCTTGATTTCAATGGTAACCAGAAAAACTTTTCATCCACTTTTTCTGTTGTAAGAAGTTAGAAAAAGTAATATCAAGATTCTGCTTATTTACCAATATAGAGTGTTCACCTTTATCTTGGTTGAAATAAGAAACATCGAAGGTTACAAAATATGTTGTTTTTGGACAAACAATTGGGATTTTTCATTTAAAAAAAATGAAAAATGTATTTCATTTTAAAAAAAAATGAAAAACAAACTGAACTGACACATTACATTTTGTAATGTTAACTGTTAATAACTATAATCTTTTCATTTATTAAATTAGTCAATTATTCAATCAAATTAGGGTTGATAAAGCGTTTGCTTTTAAACCATCAAGATCAACTCATAAATAAGCATTATTTACTGGTGAAAATTTACTAATTTCTTAAGCGTTGTTCCGATGCAAAATTTTGAGCTGCTTCTCATGTTGCCATTCAAAGTGTTAATGCAGAAAGGTTAACAATGAGCGTAAGTTTCAAATTCATGGGGGAGGGGGTTCATGAAAGATAGGGTGTCCACTAGGACCATTTATCTAAAATAAGGGTCAGGAGCTCTGATGTCTGCTTAATACCACTTTACACTATAAAAGACTTTTTTAAATGGTCTCTGGAAATTATTTTAATAATTCTCATGTAAATATCTTTGCAATCAGTATAATTGGAATGCAATCAGTGTAATTATTAGCATTATGACTTTTTCCCGCTATCAGACACTGAAGATCCTGCCTTCTAAATCTCACCGGCACTGTTGATGGCTATTTGCCGAAAGCCGGCTCTGTCAATTTATTTTTAATAGATAATGTTTAGTGGAGAGACGTGGTTGTTGTTGTTATTTATTGGCATTAGTTTTGATTTAACTGTTTATTAGCATAAAGAAAAGTTCCAGTGTAACCATCACGGGAGTGTTACAAAGGAAAATTCTTGAGAAATTTTATAAAATTTTCTCTTTAACATATTGACAGTATTTGATAATATATATTTGTATATCTAGATATCACAATTTATACTTCACTCCGTCTTTTATAACTAGGCACCTCATTAACATCTATATTATATTATATTATATTATATGTGCAATAGATTAATTCAATCCATATTTAATTTAAAGAGGATGTTCTGTTGGACCAATAAGCCACAAAGCCATGAGCTAATTTAAATAGTAATTTATGTTCCAAGGGAATAAAGAATGAGCATTTATTTCCCAGGGCAGTAAATTGGTGCCTAAGAACAAAGACAAGGGATATAAATTACACAATTTTATCTATTTTAATGAATAGCCATTACCTGATACTGTGAATTCTTTGACGTTCCATCATGGTTTAGAACTTCATGAGCTTTATTAATAGATTCAAGAGTAGTCTCGCTCCTCACTCTCTCTGCTTCAATATCATGAACCAGTTTATTCAAATCATTTAGCCTTTCCTTAAATATTAATACATATGGGTAAAATAAAGAGGACAACTTTAAAAAATTAATAAAGATAATCCAGAAGAATGTATAAATTTAGGTTTTGTGATATCTAAACATATAAAGTAAACAATCCAGACCCTTGATACTCTATTCTTTAATAATGTTATCCCTATGTTTATATCCTTAATTTTTGGTATCCATATACTTAAAAGAATTAACAAGTAGAACATTGAAGATGAGGTTTTATTAATAAGTAGGGCTTCTTGAAGTTTTAAGTATAAAATATCTGGTTAAAAGCCTCTATAAGAACTACACAATCTGAGCTGGTTATTTTATGTCTTCTTTTTTGGCTTAATAGAGTAGCCCAATAGTGAATTTAATGGCAGGTAATTGCTCAACTTTACACAGCATGATCTCCACTACCACAAGCAATAAATAAGTTAAAAGCTTTCTATGGCTCATGTTGTAGAAATACTAACTGATAATCTCAGAGTGTAAACTTAAATAGGCAATGAGATTTACATAGAACAGGGTACCTATTCTAAAAAAAAACAAAAAATCAAAAATGTAGAAACACAGGCAGAAATAAAGTAGCGACTAGCAAGAAGGGCCCAACAACTAGGCCTTTTTTCCTGGATTTGTCTTCCCACCCTTATACTTTTACTGTGGCAATACAGGTTGACATTCCCTTTTCAATCAGTCAATTTGAAAAATAAAGACTAATCAATTGTCAAATTTTAGAAGAACTTGATGTTTCTATGTAAATCAATCTATTTAATCAAAGTTTTTAGGTTTGATACATGAAGGGGCTATTTCATAAAATTAGGTAGGCGATAATTCATTTGAACAATAAATCAATTTAAAGTTAGAGTGTAAATTAAGATGCAAGCTGAAGGCCTATGTGAGGCCGAAGGAGGTCTGGGAGTAATTATCATTTTTGATCCCCCATATCTTGGGGGTCAAAAGTGTGTTAAGTTGAACAACTGCCTGCTATCAAGCCATTAAGCTACACCATTAAGTCAGAAAAGAATCAATTAAATATCAGTCAGCTCAAATGCCTAGTTCTCATACGCAGGCCTTCAGTCCCTGCATAGCAAAAGAAGTCCCTTGAGTATTGGTTGTTGTTTTATTATTATTATTTATTATGTGGCATAGTACAAACCCTATTTTATTTTACACGTCTTAAAATTTAAATGTCCATAAAGTTTGGTATCTATTATCCCTCACCCCTTCCAAGAGGGGGCCAGCATGATTTACACTTACATTAATAGTTATTTATGCCATAAGGCTGAGAAGTGTGTCTTTATGTCACGGCAATTAGATTTACGACGAGCGAAGCGAGTCGGGAAAAATTCCAAGACATATAAAGACATTCTCAGCCGATGGCATACACTATTTTTTTTGAGGTAGCATCTCATTAAATAAATTGCGCTGTATACTAAATTGAATGAAAAAAAAAAAAAACGTCCAATTAACTCATATTATCGTCGTCATTGAATTCATCCATCAGCTTCACACTTTTACTCAAAAATGTAAAAGCTTTACAAATAAACACACACAAATTGTCAATTAAAACACCTTTTAAAAACGAATAAAAAATTAGTCTACGAACAAAAGCAGAAACAAAATGAACGTTTTTAAGAAACTCATGAAGGTTTATACACAGATTGTGTTTTTGAACACGCAACATTACAGTAATGGCGGCAATATATGAATTACTTTACGTCCTAGGAGTTTTTTACATTTATTATTGTCTCTCGAGGGTAAAGTACTAAATAACCTCCTAAACAATAATGATTGGCTTCTTATCCTAAAAACGGTCCAATAAAGTGTTCAATTACGTACTACCTCAAAAAAAGAATATTATATTATATTATTAGGCAGTGTAATGATTTTTTTTACCGAAGCAACTATATTTCAAAGCAAGTGGTTTGTGGCTTTTTTTATTTCAAGGTGAGCAAAGCGAGTCATGAAAAGAAGCTGAGATAGAAAAAGCCATTCACAGCCATGTAGTGTATGCTATTTGTCTGAGGTAGAGAGTAATAATAAAATAAATATATTCGCAAAACACTTTTTATTTACTGCTTCACCAATTCAGTGTCATTTAATCACAATCTAACATTGTAAAAAATACTTTCTATTAAATAAAAACAAATATGTTATTAATTTAAATTAAATTTTGATTGTAAAGAAACAAGAGACAGATAATAGAAAGAAAGATATACTGCTAGAACAGTGTTGCCATCTAGCTGAACTACAATAAGAATGAGGTCTTCAGCCCTTCTCGTAGCAAATAGATTAACTCCTTGCTGTACAAAAAATGGTTTTTTTGTACGCCATACAAAAAACTCTCCTTTTTACAGTGGATACAATTTTTTCATTTCACATTTTGTACAACAGGGAATAAAGTAACCTAAATTCTCTACCTCAGAAAAAAATTATATTACTTATCACTTACCAGAGATTACCTTCTCACTCAAATGACCAGATAATCACAAGATCAGAAAAAATTCACAATATATGACTTGTAGACAAAAGGTTGCAATAAAGGATCAATTTCAAACATAAATAAATAAATTATTCTTATGCTTTACATTAAATAAAATTATGATGTAGCATCAATAAAACAGGCAAAATTTATTGATCACTTAAACACATTTTAAATTGAAAATAAATGGATATTGCCATTGTAACAAAAAGAAAGACTTCATTTCTATAAAATAAATATTTTTTAAGCTACAATAGTTATTTTATATAGTTTATTAAACTATATAACTTGACTAGTTAACTTAACTAAGTTTAACTAATTGCGTTAAACTTAGTTTAATGCAATTATTCTTGTGTGCTTTGATGGTCTAAGTCAGAAGATGACCCAAATGAGATTGAAATCATGGTAGCTAAAACATAATATTTTATACAAGTGATAATAGGGTCATCTTTTGTCAAGTCTCTCTTCACATTACAAAAATTATGTCTTTCCAATAAGAGAGATATTTCTCTACGCAACAAAATTATGGATATTGTTTTAACTTAAAAAAATAACTATGTTACCTTCACTTGTATTGTGGCTGGGTCAGTCATATTGATATATTGATTCTATATACTTCCTTACTAATGCCTTTGATTTGATGTTAAACCTACTAGTAGCACACAGTACCAACAGATCACAACAGCAAAGGCAAACGTCTAAAAAGATAACAATAAAAGTTAAACCATGTGACAAATAAACCATGTAGTTGTTTCTAGGACGGAATGACTATCTCACTTATATCCATAGCAATAAGTTTGATGAGGATGAAATAGAGAAGGTATGATGGTGATAGGTGGATGATTTCAGGGTTGATGAAAAAGACTCAAAGGTGTGGTCTACCCACCTTTGAGTCTTTAACACCCCACTCTTGCTACATAAGATACTATATCAACATAAGATTATTATCAGGGCTTTTGGAAAGAAATAGAAACCAACCAAGACGTGAAAATGTGGAGTGAGGAGGTTTTGCTGAGAAAATTCAATTTTTAGTTACATGGTAAACTGTTCAGTTTGCTTAAATTAATTTGGTTTTAATCAACACACCTGTCAAAATTATAACAGTAACATCTCATATACAAGATTTAGAAATTTAAAAGGTGATTCAATTCGATGTAAACAAACTAAATGCATTCACGTTTGACGTCATGGCAAGAATCGGTATAGGCGGTCAACACTGAAAATTTACTATTTATTCCTGCAATGACATCAATTCTAAACTATAACCTAACAAAAAAAATTATTTCATTCATAAAAACCCTCCAATTGAATTACCTTATGAATTCTATCAGGTTGCCTCACATAATAGTAATACTTAATAACAAAATCTTACTTAATAATATTAAAAAGGTATACATCAGATAACCCCCATACATAAAAGATATATATAATACAGAGGTATATATGATCATATACATAAAAGATTGTGGAGTAAACAGTAACAGCTGGCCAACAAAGGAAATGACTACAGTGTTGGGTGGCCACTACCAACAAATGAAACTAACAAGGTAAGATTCACCCAATAATCCCCGCCTATAATTCTATTCTTAATGTTTTTTGAAGAACTTCAGCTACTCGTCAATACTTGCTGTTGGATATTCATATCCAACAGCAAGTATTGACGGTAGCTGATTCTTCCATTGCTTCTTCAACTTGCGGTAAATACAACCTTTTTAATCTTTTTTTTTATTTATGATGAGGAAATCTACAGGCTCGTTTTATATCTTAAATTCTTATGTTAAATTTAATGGCAGTTCAACATGAATTAGCTTTTTGAATAAAAATAATTTAGTCATTATTATGTTTAGACAATTATTGTTAAAAATACAGCTGTAACAAATAATATTTGTTGCCCAGAAATTTGAACTAAAAAAAAACTAGCAAAAATCATAGAGGAATGTATAGTACTACATACTACCTAATCAGTGGCAAAAATAAACTCTTTTTCTAAAGATAGAAAAAAAGGTAAAGTACAACAAAGGTGCTTTGACATAAATAGTTCATTTTTTAACGACCAGACTGGTCACTCAACACATGCATCAGTCTTATGTGTTGACCTCCTCCTCCATTTAAGTTTGACAACCCTATTCCTATCTTTTGTAATATCTTGTGAATAATAATCTTTTAAACCACTGGCAGCCATATTGAAAAATCAAGTTTTCTACACTGGCCCAAGATTTTGAGGGGAGTCAGTTAGCTTTTTATGCTATTCTATACCTTACATTTTATTATTTTTTAAAATTCACAATTTAAATCGATCAAATAAAAATACTTAATACAGTATCTATTAGGTCCCATTGATTAATTACTGTAAAACTTTTTGAGATACTTTTGTCTGGCTTCCTTTAACAATTTTTAGAGAAGAAACTTCATTCAAAGCTCACTAGAATTTATAAAAGAATAACAAAATCTATCATATTCCACACCAGGTCATATGGACCTTGTTGGATTGCTGATTGGGTTAACCCTCTAGTTATAACAATAGTTTGCAAGTTTAGTTTAATTTAAATGTCCTACTTTTAAGTATCTTTTATAATATGGGCAATAAAGTTTTTTTTAGTTGAATTGAAAGTATTTCACCCAGCATTGTTCTCCCAAACTCACATAAATCACTATTACTTCGTTCACACGCAGGATTTGGCTGAAGGTTTAACCCCAACTGTTCACACCAAGTGAGTATAACACCTTTTATAACTATTAACCAATAGTTTAGATAGGTTCAGGGATGAACCCCATGTTCAATCCCGTCTACATGACAACTACCCGGGGGGGGGGGGGGTTGAAAACCCTGCCAAACCCCGTGTGAACGAAGTATATATATAAATAAGAATATTCTAGCAAGAGCAAGGTGCTCATAAAAATAAAATTAACTTACACACTTAACAATCAATGACTGTTGTGGAGTCATATAAACAGAAAAGGTTCCCCTTATCACGTATTTTAAGTGCCTTATCTTTAACTTTTAAATAATTTAATTAAAAAAATGTTCTCGCATAGCAGAAGCTAAGTCATAAAGTATAACTATTCTGTGGTCGTTAAGGAAAATTAAAGAAAACAAAGCTACTACTATTTACAAACAAGACCAACTTCGCAATTTTCCCGGGCTTTAATTTAAAACCCAGGTTTATTTGCTTTTAAACATTCTCCAAGGAGTTGCGGGTTTACTATAATGTCAGAAAAAATATAGAATGCAAGAATCATTCTGTTTGGTCCAAGGATCTTAAATAAAAATCCTTGAAAAAAAAAGATCTTTATTTAAGATCCTTGGTTTGATCTGAAGCATTAATAAACCATTGTAAGTAAGAGAACAATTAGGATGATTCCCATTAACTATTTCCCTCTTCATTCAGATTTTATAATAAGTAAATGAATAAATTCCAATTAAAACTAACACACGAATGCTTTATTATAGATGCCTAATTATAAAAGACCAGAAAGTAAAATCCTTTAAATGATAATTTCTTTACATTAAAATTGTTAACACTACACTATAAACTATTTTCCGACCTATTGACCAAAAATATGAATGTAATAAAAAACCGGTTAAGATGTACCTTTAGAACTTTTTGCTATTTTCGGAATTTGCCTACTCCAATACTCACCACATTGGAAAACTTTCCCTTATCCAGATCAGTATCTGGATAAGCAAAGCGAGGACAGTATATTGCTCGATTCTACTTAACATAAGTGATCTGATAAAAACCAAAGACATACATGCTGAATTGAAATGAAACTCAGTATACTTATTTCTTGCATAAAGGGATACACTCGTACTTATGCTAAATTTCAACAAAATTGGGATTTTTTAAAAAAAATATATACTTGCTGTTTAATAAAAATTCTGGCGCGGTGGTCCGCATGTCGGGCGAATTTCCTTTGGATGCGTGTTTCCGTGCTTTTTACATTATATAAGTTTACAACTAGTAAATAAATAATTCCGGCGCGGTGGTCCGCTGTCGGGCGAATTTCATTTAGAGTGCGTGTTTCCGTGCTAAACAACCCATTTCTTGCTTATGCAAGAACCATGCCCATTGCGTGGTTCCGGTTCATGCTTTAGAACCTAAGCAGTTTCTCAATTGTCAAGCACTGCTCGTAACTCATTTTGTCTGTATTTTCCAAAGGAAATGCGCTAAAACCTTTAAAGATAACTGACAAAGCTTAAAGATAAGTAACTAATCTTTAAACTAGTGCAAATAATAGTGCGTACTTCTAATTTTAGAGGCATCGTTTTGTACAACAATTGGATGATTATGCGCATTTCCTTTGGAAAATACAGACAAAATGAGTTACGAGCAGTGCTTGACAATTGAGAAACTGCTTAGGTTCTAAAGCATGAACCGGAACCACGCAATGGGCATGGTTCTTGATAAGCAAGAAATAGGTTGTTTAGCACGGAAACACGCATTCTAAATGAAATTCGCCGACAGCGGACCACCGCGCCGGAATTATTTATTTACTAGTTGTTAAACTTATATAATGTAAAAAGCACGGAAACACGCATTCCAAAGGAAATTCGCCCGACATGCGGACCACCGCGCCAGAATATTTTTAGTTGTAAACTTATATTAGTAAAAAAAACGATAAAGATTAATTGTCCCTACGTAGGATTTGAACCCAGTACTCTGGTTTGAGAGCTGGCATCCAAAGGAAATTCGCCCGACATGCGAACACCGCGCCAGAATTATTTTCTAGTTGTAAACTTAATATTTAGTAAAAAAAAACGATAAAAAATTATCGACCCTACAGGATGTGAACCCAGGTACCCCTGAGTTTGAGTGGTCGTATTGACCCCGGACCACTGCCATTCAACTCAGAGGCCCAAAAAACATTGAAAACGACACCCTACTCGAAATTTAATTTTCAACGACCGTAATGTTGGTTTTCTATATTTTTTTGTGGTTTTTTCGACCTTTTGGTACTTAGTGGTCTATCGTCTTCGGACCGGTTTCATTCGATTCAGCACCCAAATTACATAGAAAACGACACCCTACTCGAAATTTATTTTTTATCGACCTAAATTTTGGTTTTTGGTAATTTACAATGGTTTTTTTCGATTTTTAGATCACTAGAGTGGTCGTATCGACTTTGGACCGTTTCATTCATTTAGCGTCTTCTAAAAACATAAATATTGACCTTTTTCGTGGCAAAAAATATTAACCCTGAATTTTGCTGATTTTTTGAAAATTTCGCTGACTCAGCAAACCGGGTTAATGACGTCACAAAAACCTGGTTTTTCAATAGGGGTTTCGTGTACCCCGAAGGTTGATTTTTGCACCAAGTTTGGTTAAAAAAATATTTATCCGTTCGAAAGATAGAGTGTTTACAAGAAAGTGTCTAGAAATACATATATATATATATATATATATATATATATATATATATATATATAATATTATATATATATTATATATATATATAATATAACAAACAATAAGAAATAGAAATAAACAAATCATTAAGATTATAAACAACAATAAAATAACTTTCAGATGGTTAAAAAATATAGAAGGACAAGGATGTACTCGAGTTTCGCCGTGCGGCTTCGTCAGGAGTGTAGCACGTACTGGAGGTTGAAAGGGTTGATGTGCGTTCCAAAGTAGTAAGTGAGACTGCAGCGCGTGTGAGGTGGTTAAAACTATACACTACGAACGCTTTCGTTACTATCAAACGATACAGACGCGTGCTCACGTAATAAGGAGGGTACGGGAAAAATATAAAATATTAATAATAAAACTAAAAAGTATATAAATGTAAATATATTAATAAAAGAAAAAAAAAAAAAAAAAAAAAAAAAAAAACTAATAAGAGAAAAAATAAATAAAATAAAAATACAATAAAAAATCGAAATACAAAATACTCTAAAAAGGGGGGGGGGAAGCTACTATCTCTGATTGATACCAGGGAAGTCGAGATTTCGTTACATATTGGTAAGCGAGCTCCATATTCCTCTGTCACAATCAGAGTACCGGTAGGGAGGAGACGAAGTGGTGGCGAAGTAAACAAGAATTAAAATCACTAAATATATATATATATATATATATATATATATATATATATTATATATTATATATATATATATATATATATATATATATATATATATATGATATATATATATATATATTAAAGTCGTCGCGAAATTTTTTTTTTCGTCATTAGGGACCTCTGAAACGGATTTGTGTCTGGTCCGAGGTCGAATTCCCGCATGACGCCTATCCATTAGCGAATTTTTTCCCAAAGGAAATTCGCTAAAAGTGAATCATTGTTGATAAAATAATGAAACCTGGAACATTTGTTAGTCCTATACTGGAAAAAATTTGTCTTAAATTTCATATTAATCCAAACATTTTTTCCTTTGAAATGTTTCCTCAGTCAATAATGCATTATTGACTCATGTTGATGATGTCATGAAATAATCATTATCCATATAGCACTACAGGTATCGACTACTATTAAAAATCTTGACAGCTCAGTTTAGGCACCACGATTCTAAAAAAAAAAATCCCTACAAAAAAGGCGCGGGGAAAAAACTTTGTAAACAAATCAGGTTATGTACCGTGTTTTTCTTGGCGATGTTTCTACATTTCTTTTGTGTGGTTTTATTATTTTAGGAAGTATGCAAATGTGGAAAAAAATGAATTGTGGAAGGGAAATAATAAACACAGAAGAACCCAAACGAAGTAACGAATGCCGGGAAGGAGGTTATTTCCCTAAGGATTATGGGAGTAGGGAATTTTTTTTCTCTTTCAAGAGAGGGGTTGGCAGCGGCTTCTTGATTGGTCGATCCCCAAATGCTTATGACCTTGGGGATTTTTAAACTTACGATACACTGTTACACCCAAAGAATGATTTTTGTACTAAGTTAAAATTCTCTAGTAGCAACTATACACTGGGATCTACGAGAACAAACACACATACAGACAACACGGTAAATCTAACCTAGGATGAACCAGACAATTTAGGTGAATTCCTAAACTTCTTATATACAAAACGGTACAAATGAGGGTGTAGCTATGTATAAATAAGGATCTCTGAGTAACTCCCTCCAAGACGTGTCAATGTAATGATAAACCAAAAGTTGAATTTTAACACACATGTTCTATTTTGATAATAAAATAAATAGGTAAGTATAAAATAAAATAATTTGCAATTAAAATAAACTTAAGTTTATTCATTTAAATGTAATATTTATTTAAACAATTATATATGCTTAATCTCTAGGGCCTTCTTGTACTGCTTTCATACTGATTACTTAAAAAATACAAATATTTAGAGCCCTTTTATCAAGTATGCTAGGGCCTGGCCTTACGTATAAGGCCCCTAGAAGTCTAAGTAAAATAAAACAGGGCCTCAAAGACCTTACATTTAAAAAACATTTGACTTTAGGGGCACATAAGACCCCTACATACTTAAATATATTTATATATTATAAGTTTAAAAATATTGAATATATTAATAATTTCTTTTTAAATTTATTTTTGGCTGAGAGACCCAAGGAAGACTGCTGCCTTCACTAGCCAGTTCACCTCTGAGTAAAGGTTACTTTTATGACACTTCTAAACTGAACATAATATCTCTTTGATTAAAAAATACAACACAGCAACAAAAAAGTTTAATAAAAATTTATTATTAAAACAAAATGATCAATACACAATAATGAATTAATCTAATATAGTTTATTTACAAATAGACAAATAAGGAAACTCATATTAAACAGGTTTATTCTTTTTTTTTCCTGATTTTTTTAGGTAGAAGATTATTTACGTCATTAATACTCACTTTCTTTTTTGCCTTTTTAGACTTAGGAGATGGAATCTCCTCCCCACTTTCAACAGATTTTCTTTTATTTTTCTTATTATTAACCTTAACTGTTCCATCCACATCATTATTAAAAATATGGCAGAAATTTTTAAATGATATTTTTAATTGTTTTTTTACACTTGGCATTTCAGAAAATGAATTTATAATATCTTTGATTAAATTCCAATGATCACTTGGTGATCCTTCAACTTTGATATTTTTTAATTTCATTAACGACAATAAATCAAAAATCATACAGCAGTATTTATTATTAAATTCAGCATGATTCTGTTCATTTTTAAAAGACTTTAAAACTTTTTTAATAATTTTCTCTTCTAGATTGTAGAAAGAGTCCATATACATATCCTTTTCATTAAATAATCGGTTATTGCTATAAAACGTTATAAGTAATTGAAGATACTGAGACCTTTTGTAATACTTTAATTTTTTAGAAAATGAAAATTTTATAACCTGAGGTAATAAATTTAGAAGTTCTAGCAATGGTAATTTTGTATATATTTCTGATAATAATTGAAAAGAAATATGGTCACAATCTTTGAAGTCAGAAATTATTTTTTCAACAAATTTAAAAACTTCATTTGAATCTTCTTTTAGAAGTGCAGAAGCATGAACTAAAAACATAAAAGAATCAACTACTTGTTCAGTTATATCTTGATAAACATTGGTAGGGCAATCTTTATCAATGATTTCCTGTAACAAGGAGCAAATACTTGTTTCAGTTACACAATCTACATCAGCAAATTCTTTCAAATCAGTAATTTTCTTAAAACATTTTTTAATACAAACTACAAGAGGGGCAAGAGTATGATTAGGTATACATATTTTTAGAGAAGAAATTAAGGAAGTAATAATAACAGTACAGAAATATAATGATGGTTTGGATTCAATAAATGTTTCAAGCAATTCAACAACCCTAATACGAAATTGTAACTCTAAATTATCAACTTTCTTCTTGTTGGACGACTTAAATGTATTAGATTGTAATTTAAATATTTCACCTAATGTTGCATTAAGTGCTTTCCCTTCTTCTTCGTTTAAATCGTCCAAATCAACAGAACCACAAGTAGAGGCTGTGTCAAGTTTAAACAGTTCTTGTCTGAGAGCATCTTTCAATTTATCAATTTGCCCTTCATGCTCTGGGAAGTCATCATCACTTTCAGATTCACTGTTTTCATTTTCTGAATCACTTTCATTATCAGATTCACTTGCATCCCTAGACTCATTATCAGAATCATTTTCTTCTTCATTTAACTCCATTTCTTCATCATCGTCAATATTATCCCCACGAATAACAGTTAAAATTAAATTTAATCCTTTGTTAGTCATAAATTTACAAATATGACTAAATGTACAATTTACAATACTTTTATGAAGTGCATCCTCATTAGAAAGTAATTGCAGATACAAATCTATCATTACTTCTGTCCAATGTGAACTACCTTCCAACTCTTTATCCTCGATTATTTTAAATAACTCTTCCAAAGTGCTTTTTGAGTTTGAATAACTTTGAAAAATACAAAGCATCATGTACTGTAATAGAATTTTAAAAACAATGGTCTCATCATTTTCCTTCAAACCTTTGATAAAACTTATTGATTTGAACCATAAGTTATGAGCTTCATCTCTGAACTGAACTACTAGAATATCATCTTTATCTGCTATCTTTTTAGAGACAAATTTAATCAGTTTTGAAAGCAGTAGGTCTAAATCTTTTAGAGAATAACACTTATGATTTAAACATTCAAAAAAGGTTTGCCTCGCAGCATTTTGAACAAAAGGAGTCACCATATCTTTATAATCATTTAAGAATCCAAGTTCAAATAAAAATTTTATTTGTTTCAGTCTCCAGTCTATTTTATTTCTACAAACTAAAGAACCAACTGACTGAGAAAACTGCTTGATAATAAAAACTTTTTCAAGCTCTTTAAATTCCTTGTTTTGTTTTTTAGAGTCAATTTTATACCTTTTGTTTAAAATTATATCTTTAAAAAGTTCGATTACTTGTTCAACTTCTTCAAATTTAATATTTTTATAAAATAGGAAAGATAATTTAACAATCATTAACTTGTTAATAAAGGATTTACAATTTAAGATAATATTGGTAAGTGTCTTAAATTTAATGTCAAAAGTCATATTTGGAACGATATTAGTTAAAGATGTTTGGAGGGATTTATAACTCTGTGAGTACTCAGGTTTTAGTTGAGCACTTGTAGATAGAGCTTTAATAATAGAAGTCGTAAATAGCCGAGTAATATCAACACTCTTCTCTTTTACATTTTCTAAAATTGAAGCTAATAATTGAACTTTAATGCAAGGATTACTAACTTGAGTGGTTTCGATCTTTCCCCAAATTTTGTACATTGAATCCTCATCAAAAGATAACATCTTCTTAGCAAAAAGATCAGAAAGATTATTTCTAACATTAGGATCACACTCTTTGAAAAATACTTCAATTAAATTTGAAAGATCTTTAGAACTTATTAACTCATCTCCTGATTCTTGCTTACTGTCTACGGAGAGCATAAAATATAACTCTCTAGGCAAACTTATATTAACTTTCTTCAACTTAAGTGTGCTTAATTTAACTTTGCTATCCAGCAAAATAAGAAAGTGAAAAATAATGTCACTTGTATTAGCATCATTTTGATAAATCCTAAGCATTTTTGAAACGATTTGATTTTGCTGTTCTGGTTCCCACTTAAGTATAATACCAGATGAAATCAATGCACCATAAGGCAAGGAAAGACAGATATTGTTAGACTCCGAATTCATCTTGACTGATTCATATATTCCAGTAAATACATCGTAAGAGATTTCTTTACAGTGTAATATCAAGTATGTAACTAGGGTGGCGTAATCATCTTTAATACTAGAAGAATTACCAGTAAATATACTCCTTAAAATTTCTGACAAAACTTCATGATTAGAGAACTTTTCAACCTTACCATCCTTCTTTCCATCAAAAGCTCCAAGAACAAGCTTGCCTAATAATTTCGACTTTTCCGATGGTTTCTTCTGAACATTATTTTCAAGAAGCTTTGGAGATTTAACAACCGTCACCTTTTTCTTCGCCATCGTTAGACTAAAATTTACTAAAACTTTAAGTACAACACGTGTGGTTTAATAAAAACACAAACACCGCGAGGTTTGCAATAGAACGAGATAAAACTGTCATTATAAGCATCAACTGTAGCTGCTATGTAGCAAAGGGGTTTGTAACACAAATAACAAATGAAGCCGCTACAAGCCAGCCCTGTGTTATCATTGCTGATTTTGTTTATATTCTGTCAACTGTCAAAACATATTTTAATTATATTTTATTTGTTTTATAAAAATATATGCGTATTAAATATGTATTAAATTAAAACCCAAAACGTGAAACGCTTATTTTTTTTGAAAAGGTGAATTATTTTTTTTTATTTATAATAACAATGGGAGCTGAAGGAATCGAAGGTGAGCTTATGATATGGGGTTATGCTTGTAAATTGTTTCGTGACGATGAGAAAGCTCTTCACATTGATAGTGGTAAACATCTCATACCATGGATGGGAGATGATAAGCTAATGATTGATAGATATGATGGACGAGGTGCTCTGTATGATTTAACCAGCCATGAGCCTGTAGATGGAGTTTGGGACAGCTTGACACAAGAAGAAAAAGAAATTGAAGTTAAATGTGATAACGAAAGATACAGGGCTATGTATGAAGAAGAAGAAATATTAATATATAAAGAAGAGGAACGTAAAAGGACTC
The DNA here is from genome assembly GCA_018340805.1 of Microvelia longipes. Classification (NCBI taxonomy): domain Eukaryota; kingdom Metazoa; phylum Arthropoda; class Insecta; order Hemiptera; family Veliidae; genus Microvelia; species Microvelia longipes. Next base: position 17,753,314 of record JACMZG010001913.1, on the reverse strand, counting down.
AACTTAGCTACAGACAAGTAGGTTATTCTTACGATGAGAATGCAGTTTCAACTTGTGAACCGCCTTCAGAAAACATTAAATGTAAAGCTTTTTCACCACCTCCTAATTTAGAAATACCTTCTGAATTGACTAAACCAGAAACTATGAAGCAGCATGCTATTATTACTAAGACAGCTGGATTTATTGCAAAGCAAGGATCACAGATGGAAATTTTAATGAGATTAAAACAGCAGGGTAACCAAAAATTTAATTTTTTAACATATGGTGACCCTTTACACGATTATTATAAATTTTTGTTGAATTTAATCAAATCTGGATCTTATGAACCCTCTGAGGCAGATTTGTCTTGCTTAGACGATGAAGAACAGGATGGTGAAAATTACTTGCATCCCAGCTTGGTATCTTCTAATCCTAATACGAATCCTGATCCTAAAAACCCTCCGCCCTTGACCAAATTAATAATTTCAAAAATGATAAAATATATTAATAAAAATGGATTAATATTTGAAGAGGAAATTAAAAAATTGAATGATCCCCGTTTTTCATTTGTAGATTCTTCCGATGTTTATTATAATTATTATAGAGATCAAGTCACATCTTCATTTAAAATAGATAAAGAATCATTGCCTGAAGTAAAACCTGATGTAAAATCAGAGAGTAAAGATGAAGAAAAGAAAGCAACTAAAAGAAAACCAACTCCAGTTTGTTTCTCTTTGAAGAAGCAGAAGGAAGCAGATAGTTTAGAAGTGTCAACAGCATTGCCCCAGGAAGACAGCACAGATGAAGATGAACAGTACGCATCGTCACCTGAACACATGCCAGCTCCTCCGCCTCCTCCTAAAATTAGCAAAAGGTCCCCAATAGATGAGAGAAAGAGTAAAAATAAAACCACGCCTGATATTAAAAAAGAAAGGAAAGCCAAAGTTGCACAATTCTTAAATAACCTTAAATATAAATAATTAATTAAGCCTCTTGTTTTATTTTTCTTTTATTGTAGAACCCTTTAACTTAGTTGAATTATATCCTTTAACCATTAATATGACAGTAGTTTTGCCTTTTACTGTCATAAGTATAAAAAGAAAAGCTAACTTAAACCCAATTTTACTGGATTCAAATAAATGAAAGGAAAATCAAGATAACAAAAATTAAAAATAGCCTATCAAAACATAACAAAAGTACAATAACAGAAATTTAAAAAGAAATTCCTGGTTAGTCTGCATTTAGTGTTTAACAATGTATATCAAGACTCAAAAGGGGGAAAATAATTTCTTCTCACCCATATTTACTTATTAATTTGTTGTCTGTTATTTTATTTTTGATTCGTTATTTTTACCTTCTGTTTCTTATTTCATTTTATATTATTTATTATTGTGTTCTCTTGTTTGTATACGTACTGATGATGACCTTTGGTAAAACTGAAAGTCAGTTTTCATTATATGCATAACAACTATAAGCAACTATTGTGGATAGACCTTTATTAGAATCTTAATAGTATGGAGTCGTCCTCTGGCAATATTTTTTTCCAATTTTAAACGTAAAAGCAATTTCACTTGCTGATTATGAGAGTGATTCAATGATGCCATTACTATTTTAAACACTATACTATGTGGATATATATTATAATATTTTTGTTTATAATACATAGTCAAAATTGTTAATGATTAGAGCTAGGCCAAATGGTTAATAAATTGGTTAAATAAGTAAAATTATGAACACTAGCTTCTTGTATAATTGCTGAGTATACAAGAAAACTATCTGTTCATAGTTTTTCTCAGATGTGTCATTTGACATAAAAATAAAATTTCATATAATCAAACTGTGCTGGTCTCATTTTATTAAAAACTAGTACCAAGCTAAGTTCCTTATACCAGGCAACCCTGCCTTATAATAACCTAGAGCATGCGCAGTCATTTTTTCAGTCTTTGGTCAACCACCTGATGAAAATTTAATTTACTCTTTTGATTCTGATCTGCTGAGTAGGAATAATAAATAAATGATCAAAGAATTCCATTGATAAATGCTTTATAATGGCACTGCAAGGTCCAAAATTAGCTGGTAAATGCCTCTGAAAATTTGAGGGCTGTCTAATAATCAAACTGTTATTTTTTAAAAATGCATTTGTTTGAAAGAACAATTAAAATTGATAACAATACTACTGCGCATCATATTTAATTTCAAGCAATGTGCTTGTTTTACTGCTCTTATTAGCTGTTAAGTACAATAGATATTACTTATACTGTACATATTTTATCTTGAAATAATGAGTTAAAATTACAGTTTACTAAAACGTTGGACCATAAAAAGCCAGACATATAACATTAAAACATTTATTTAGGGAATATCTTTGTCGATTTATAACATTAGCTCAGAGAAAAAATAATAAAGCCTACGACTGTATCATAGTTGATGGCTGATGCCAGAGACTATAGAGTTATGTAAATGCATCAGCTATAATTTTGACCAGGATTACTCATATATATTCCAATAGTATTCTAGGCTGGAACTTCGCTGATCTAGTATAAAGGGAGGAGAAGAAGCTGATTATGATTTAGCAGAGATAGTAAAATCCACAAGTTTCAGCAAATTTGAAATAGATCTACGGGGCGCGGAGTCGGAAATTAATCAAATCTATACTTAGATCTTTATTAATTTTGTATATCTCTGTTTAGTTACTGTTTTCATCCTTCCTGTCACTTCCTGCGCAAGCGCGAATTCTTTTATTTTCATTCCTCGAATAATTAACATTTTTTCTTACTAAATTACTTCTTATTTCCGTATTAAATTATTTTTTTACTCATTAATTTAGTTTAAATTAAGTAATATATAGTAAACTTAAATGGTCCAAGCTTAATTGATTCAGGTGTTAAAGCAAAAAATTGTTATGGTGTAGTGGTGATCTGTGTTTATAAGACAAATTAATAAACAAATAAAACATATTTTTAATTAGAGTTATTTGGTTGATCTTTGTTCTGGAGGTTATATTTATTTTTAGTTGAAAAAAGTGATGATTGCCCAAGGTTTCTATTTGCGTGTTTAGTGAAATATATCTATTTATCAGTAATGTAATGGAACCAGATAAATCTTACTTTTTAACTCGTAAAATGGAAAGCTGGACACGCCTGCTTAAACGTAGAAAGGGTATTTTTAAAACTATGCATTTATCTTAATTAGTCAAAGCCAGTGATCTGTTAAAGTGTAAGAAATAACTTCAGTCCGATTTTTCTGTGAAAATAACTAAAAATATGAAATGAAAACGGTTTCAAATGGAGATGTGTCAGCAGACACGTCAGATAGTACTGATTCACAGGATTTTAATTTTAATGAACATCTTATTGAATGTGATTCACAATTGATATCAAGAATACAAGGACATGAATCGGCCAAATTGAAGCATGGACCAGGCCATTTCCTTCAGAAAGTATTTCTTCAAAAATTGAAATCCAAAAGTGTACCAGTACTTATTAAGAATGAAGGAGCTGAAGAAATAGAGGAACAGCCGCAAGAAGAAAGTCATGACGATGGTAACAGCACTGAAAATTGGTGTAAAACGTGGCCTGATTGTGTTGATAAAATTAAAGAACCTGATAAAACCATTGACGATAAAGCAGAAACTAATGGAAATGATGTAAATAAAAATGTTCATACTCCAACTTCTTTAGATAATGCTCTTAATGATCTTCCAATCGCTTATAGTCCTTTAACTAAGCAAATATTAATTGTAAATAATGATAAGAAAAGTGATAATGTTCAACAACAATCTGCTCCAAGTCCTAAAGCTGTCCGATCAACCTTGCATCGAGTGAGTACTGAAGCTGGCTCATTTTCTAGTACGGTGTCAAGTTTGAGTGACTATTCACCCATAACAACTGAAGAAGGATCATCAAGCGCTTTTTTTGAAAATGGTGATAGTTGTTCCTTGTTATCTATTGGCAACTGTAGTATTGGCTCTCAAGGATCCTTAGGGGACAAACCTAAGAGAAGAGGAATTTCTGGATTTTTTAGCAGGTGTGCCTTTATTTTGATGAATTACCTAAAAATTAATAATAAATCATTTTCTTAAATAAGCTAAAAAAAAGTATTTTTAAAATCTTTAATGCTAGAGAGTTGAAACTTCGTACAAAAATCAGCCTACCACTGTTGTTGTGCTGTTCGGAATCTAATTTTTTTATGATGTCATTAACTCAGAATGATGACAAAAAATTAAAACATGGATAAACTATGCGATCCGATTGAAATTTGGCACATATGTAGCAATGTATAGGAATAACATATATGACAAGTTTCATTTCATTATCAGCATTAGTTACATTTTAATTGAATGAATTGTGTACGTTTTTTTTTTTTAAATTAAAAAATCAAAAAAATTATTTAATTGAGTTGAAATTTAGTAAAAGTGTATACTTATACTTATTAAATAAGTACACTAAGTTTCGTTTCAATACGACAAGTATAGCCATGATTTTTGTTGGATCATAAAAATTAAGCTGCATTAAGTGTGGTCAGTGCTGTATGGGTGACCACTGAGAATGAAACAGAGACATTTACTATTTGCGGACGAGCATAGCGAGTCTGAAGACATGTAGGCAGTATAAATTTGACTAATTGTCTATTATGAGGATGAGCGAAGCGAGTTGGAAGCAGGGAGAATGAGCGTAGCAAATCTGATGTGATGAGGAAAAGTTCTGAGGTACACCGTACCCGATTTTTTTCAGTGAAGCTGGGAAATTAAACTATTGAAGGAAAAAGGGAACACTTGATTTAAGTATAATAATGCTGACTTTAGCTGATGTCATCATAGTTTTTTTTGTAACTTAAGTCAAAGAAATGGTCTTTTTCTTTGACTGTGTTAATTTTTAGACTTATGACACTCATGATTTGTATTTACTTCTTGGAGCTAATGTTATGCATTTTTTAAAATTTATTTTAGAAGTGTATTTGGTTGGAAAGGAAAAACGGAAAATGAAAATAACGATGGATGGAGTTTGTTTGGAAAATCAGCCATATCAAGAAGCTTATCTGCTCTTCCAAGAGATAATTTCTCTGATGTGAGTAGATTTATCATTACTTTTAGGACTTTGTTTCTTTTTATGCTGATATAATGTAAAAATGATTTTAATATCTCCTAACTATAAAGGTATGTTTAATAAATTAATAATTGTTCTAATGATTATACACATGAATCATCTTAAGATTATAAACAATCATAGCAATAATTGATTTAGCCTAATTAACATTTTTACCCAATTAACTATAAACTGTATTTCATTTGATACTACCAAGTTTTGCAAAAAATAAACAAACAAAAAAAACAAACACTTTTCAAGTTCCGAACTTAGCAACACTGAATGGTCACGTTATTTGCTTTTATAAGTTGGATGAAAGAAAATTAATCCACTAGGAAACTACTAAACTAAACTACTAGGGAAACATATGATTTTAAAAGTAGTTCACTTAGTGCATCATACTTAAAGCAAAGGGCAAAAGATGGCTGAAGACCTGGATGCAATTGTACCCTATCAACAAAAAAGAAAAGTAGGAAGGCCACCATATAGTTGGGACCATGAAATGTCAGTTTGCTGTGGAGGAAAACAAGGCAAACGGCATGGTATAGAAAAGAGTGTGAATGGTTACATAAATAGAGTATCACAACAAAGCCTAAATTCAAAATTGAAAATATGCTTTCTCTGACATACTTTTCCTCTACAAAACAAATTATCCAAAATAAAGTAAAAAAAATAATAAACAAAAATAAAAAATAAATTTAATTTAATTTAAAATTAGGATTTTTTGAAAAGAAAATTATAATTCCATAATTAGAAGAAGAGAAAATATTAATTTAGTAAACTAGAAATATCTGATAACCTGCCTAACCTCAGGGAATCCAGATAGATGCCTGGTCAAATTGCCAAAATGGCATAAAAATGCTTACTTACTTAGGGCAGGGGTTATCTAAGTGTGGTATGCCTACCACTATATGCGGAAGAGTTTTAGGTTACATTATTTATTTTACCTTGGAAAAATCTTACATCTGTTGTAGATAAAAATTGTGATACACAAAAAATATATTAAAAAAACAATAAGAATTAAAAGTAGTAAAGTCATTTTTAGTGAATATTCAATTTTTTTTGGAAAAAAGAATTTTTTATTTAGATTAATTTTATTTCAACGTTAAACATTATTTTATTGACAGTATACAGGGGCTTTATTGTATCTATTGTGAAAAAAGTATTATTTATTGAATAAATATGTGTTATAAATCATAGGGGTTCGCAAAATATTATTTTGGATGTTTACTGGTATGTTGTTTCAAAAAGCCTGAGAACCACTGATTAAGTGGGTACTTGATTTTGTTACACTTATGCAGATTAGAGCTTGAGCCACGTCTTATCATCAGTTAACATAATAATCTTATAATAAATATAACAAACTTATAAGGGTCTCTTTCTTATGAAAATTAGCTAAAAATAGAATATTTTAGTAGTTTTTTCTATTAGTCTTTATGACAATCAGTGACATCAATTCAGGGAATTCAAAAAAGGTATAAGTACAGCCTTAAGTACAGCCTTATACCTTAAGTACTTAAGGTATAAGTTGAGCCTTTGACTCAATTTTTTTAACATGGCATTAAAAAATGGTTCACAACTTACTTATTATTAATTAAATTACCTGTTATTAAAATTACATTTCTGATTTCCATCTTATATGTTCCAGGAACAAGGTTCAGTTAGTAGTGATAGTGTTCAGGGCAGTAGTGGCTTAATACCTTTAGAAAGACCTGAAGGACTGCCTGAAAAAAGTAAAGAAGAGCGTCAATCTCATGCTAGTCAACATGACAGCATTCTTAGATCTGCTAGAAAAAAAGGTATAACATTTTTCAACTAAGAGATAGATGGGCAAGTTTTTGAAATTAGTCCCAAATGGAAATGACCAAAATTAAATGAAAAGAGGTTATTTTTTTTTTTTATTTCAGTTGTGCTTATTAGTAAATTTCCAATTTTATCCCAGATATGGCGACAGATGTTTTATTTTATTTTTACAATTCATATGTAAAATGTGTTAATGCTGTACAAACTTGATATGTGAAAAAGATTGGAAAATATGCTAGTAAGAGAACTTGCATATTTTATTTCATTAGAACTGTATCATTCATTCACAGAATGATCCTGCATCAATTAGTTAATATATTGCAAATTTGACAGTCGTGATAATTAAATAAATTTATCTCCACAGGACTCCAAACTATTATAATTATATTGAAATTAAAAACTTTCAATGAAGTAGTCACACTTGTTCTATTCCATTCTAAACTAGTGTTTACATCTTTATTATTGTTGTTTATTTTATGACAATTATTTTTTTTTAATTTTAAAGACTTGTTTAACTTTCATTTCATTCTTTTACATCTATTTAATAATTCAATTTTAGAATTAAAAGAGGCTAAAGAGAGAAAAAAGTTATTGCAACATCAGTTAAAGACTGAAGACGAACTAGCCAATGCTACCAGAGTTTGGATACACGATTTACTTCCTAAATGGAATCAAGTGTAAGTATGAACCAACCTTATTTATTTTTCATATTTTTATTTATTACTTTTCTTATTTTTTTACTTAAAGAGTTAAACTTTGTTCAAAAATCAATCCTTATGTATTTTTGTGCTATCCAGAAAATAATTTTTATGGCATCATTTACCTGCAATAATGATTTAGCAAAAAATTCATTTAACTCGGAAAAATTTGTCCATCAGTTTGAGATTTGGCACACATCTATTCATAATTAAGACCAACATATGTGCCATGTTTCTTCTCATTATCAGCATTAGATTAATTCTTATCATATGACCTGTATATGTTTTTTAAAAAATTGTTTAATAATACCATTGAGTTGAAATTTTTTACAAGCGCATTCCTTTACATAATTATTAAGTATGCTAAGTTTCTTTTCAATATCTGTGGGCAAGTATATCTATGGTTTTTGTTGGATCATAAAAGATAAGCAGCATCAAGCAAGTTCAGTGCTTAGATAGGTGACCACTGGGGGGTAAAACTAATGTAATTACTATTTGAGGACGAGCGAAGCGAGTCCAAAGATGTATTTTAGTATAAATTTCAGTAAATTGTCAATTTTGAGGACGAGGGAAGTCCTAAGTAGGGAAGATGAGCGTATTGAATCCGATGTGGTGAGAAAATTCTGAGGTACCTGAAAAAATTTGTACCTGATTTTTTTATTTTTAAAAATAGGCTTTGGCTATCTAACAAGTGAGTTGAATCCGGGTAAAAGTTTTACTTTCTGAGTTTTTATTAAACAAGAACAACAGTTGATTAATAAAATTATATGTTACACGTTTGTATGACTATTCCTTTAAAAGTTTCTACGTTGAAAGTGAATAAACTTTGTAGGCTTTTACGCAATTGTCCTTAAGGTTAAGGTCTTCCTGTGGTGACATGTCAACATTGATAATGAATAAACACAAATGTTACATTATTTATTTTTGTTAATTATTTCCCCTCCTTTTATTTTACAGGAAAACAAGTAAAAAGACTTTAGACATGTGGTGGTTAGGAATACCCCCTGGAGTGAGAGGAAAGGTGTGGAAATTAGCCATCAGCAATGATTTAAATTTAACTAGGGAGTTGTATGATATTTGTGTCACAAGGTTAGTTTTTGTTTTAATGCCTTATCCATATGTATGTTGTCAGATCTGATGTATTTCTTAATCAATAGCTTTTCCTGTTTTCAGAGTTTTAATGTATTTATTTCTTAATCAATAATTTTCCCTGTTGTCAGAGTTCTAATGTATTTATTTCTTAATCAATAATTTTCCCTGTTGTCAGACTTCTAATGTATTTCTCAATCAATAATTTTCTCTGTTGTCAGAGTTTTAATGTATTTATTTCTTAATCAATAATTTTCCCTGTTGTCAGAGTTCTAATGTATTTCTCAATCAATAATTTTCTCTGTTGTCAGAGTTCTACAGTGTATCGTTTAGTTTAAAAATCTTGACATGTCAGTTTAGACACCACTGATTCTTAAGAAAAAAATCCCTGCAAGAAGGGATCGGGAAAAAACTATGTAAACAAATCAGGTTATTTTACCCGTATTTTCTTGGCGATGTTTTTTTACATTTCTTTTGTGTAGTTTTATTTTAAAATATAATTTTTAAGATTAATTTGAAAGTAGTTTTCAAAACGATGTAATCAAAAGAAGACCCACAAACAAAAAGTTAACGATTGCCGGAAAGAAGGTTTTTTCCCTACAGCGGTTATTGTGGTAGGGATTTTTTTCTCTTTTTAAGTGAGAGGTTGGCAGCGGCTTCTCATTGGTCAATCCCAAAATACTTATGACCTTGGGGATTTTTAAACTAAACGAAGACTGTAATGTATTTCTCAATGATTTTCTCTGTTGTTAGAGTTCTAATGTATTTCTCAATCAATAATTTTCTCTGTTGTCAGAGTTCTAATGTATTTCTCAATCAATAATTTTCTCTGTTGTCAGAGTTCTAATGTATTTCTCAATCAATAATTTTCTCTGTTGTCAGAGTTTTAATGTATTTATTTCTTAATCAATAATTTTCCCTGTTGTCAGAGTTCTAATGTATTTCTCAATCAATAATTTTCTCTGTTGTCAGAGTTTTTAATGTATTTATTTCTTATCAATAATTTTCCTGTTGTCAGACTTCTAATGTATTTCTCAATCAATAATTTTCTCTGTTGTCAGAGTTTTAATGTATTTATTTCTTAATCAATAATTTTCCCTGTTGTCAGAGTTCTAATGTATTTCTCAATCAATAATTTTCTCTGTTGTCAGAGTTCTACAGTGTATCGTTTAGTTTAAAAATCTTGACAGGTCAGTTTAGACACCACTGATTCTTAAGAAAAAAAATCCCTGCAAGAAGGGATCGGGAAAAAACTATGTAAACAAATCAGGTTATTTTACCCGTATTTTCTTGGCGATGTTTTTTTACATTTCTTTTGTGTAGTTTTATTTTAAAATATCATTTTTAAGATTAATTTGAAAGTAGTTTTCAAAACGATGTAATCAAAAGAAGACCCACAAACAAAAAGTTAACGATTGCCGGAAAGAAGGTTTTTTCCCTACAGCGGTTATTGTGGTAGGGATTTTTTTCTCTTTTTAAGTGAGAGGTTGGCAGCGGCTTCTCTCATTGGTCAATCCCAAAAATACTTATGACCTTGGGGATTTTTAAACTAAACGATAGACTGTAATGTATTTCTCAATCAATAATTTTCTCTGTTGTTAGAGTTCTAATGTATTTCTCAATCAATAATTTTCTCTGTTGTCAGAGTTCTAATGTATTTTCAATCAAAATTTTCTCTGTTGTCAGAGTTTTAATGTATTTATTTCTTAATCAATAATTTTCCCTGTTGTCAGAGTTCTAATGTATTTCTCAATCAATAATTTTCTCTGTTGTCAGAGTTTTAATGTATTTATTTCTTAATCAATAATTTTCCCTGTTGTCAGACTTCTAATGTATTTCTCAATCAATAATTTTCTCTGTTGTCAGAGTTTTAATGTATTTATTTCTTAATCAATAATTTTCCCTGTTGTCAGAGTTCTAATGTATTTCTCAATCAATAATTTCTCTGTTGGTCAGAGTTTTAATGTATTTAATCAATAATTTTCCCTGTTGTCAGAGTTCTAATGTATTTCTCAATCAATAATTTTCCAATTGCTCTACTTTATCTGATGCCTAGGACTAGGATTAGTGCTCTTACTTGCACACTAATTTTAATAATTAGCGCCCCAAAAATAAGGAAAAGTAATTAAAAATAATTTATCTCCGTATGAAATTTGTGATTTTGTTGATTAATTTTATGCTTGTTAGTGTGCAAATATATTTGAATTGAACTTGTCCCCTCCTTTAAATGTGTTTACTATATTCTTTTAAATGTGATTGAGCACAAGTGGAGTTATCCATACTAGGAAACAATTAAAAAAGTCTCTCCACAAAAATAATTGTTTATTGGCAAAGCACTTTCAACCTAACATGAGGCCATCATCAGTGCTATAAAAATAAAGCCATCTTAGACAAGAAAATAGTTTTATGTATGTCTAACTTTCATCTTTATTTTTATGGCACTGATGATGGCCACATGTTAGGTTAAAAGCGCTTTGCCAATAAACAATTATTTTTGTGGAGAGACTCTCTTCTTTGTTTCCTAGTATATTCTTTTGGTTTTAAAAAGAATGGGTTTAATGTAAATTTTCTTTACTATCCATATCCTTAATACTATTTGAACAAATTGGTAAAAAACCTACTATCTACTACTTCGTACTTATTTTGTTTAGAGCAAAAGAAAAGCTAAGTAATAAACTAACATCGAGTCAAGAAAATGGTTTGGATAGAGAATCTAGTTTAGATCTTATACAGCTTGATATTAGCCGCACCTTTCCAAATCTTTGTATTTTTCAAAAGGTAATAATTTTATCACTATAATCCTCACTTAATTATAGTATTTTTGGTTTCTGTTATCATCGTAGCTCCTAGTGTCCTATTTTATTTATGCTAGAGAGTTAAAACTTTGTACCCAAATTAACCGGAAATAATGACAGAAAATATTTTGAAAAAAAATTGTGGAGAAATGTTTTAATTGATTTGTGATTTGGTATGCATGTAGTCTTATATAAAACTAACATAAGTGCCAAGTTTTATCTCACTATCAACATTAGTTCAATTTTCATTAAATGACTTGGATGCATTTTTTTAAAATTTTTTGAAAAATTGAAAAATAAGTTAAAACTTATAACGAGTCTATCCTTTTATTAATAAATAATAATACTTAGTTTAATTTTAATAGAGGAAGTATATCTATGGGTTTTGTGGGATCATGTAAGTTAAGCATTATTGAGTGAGGTCATTGCCAGGACTGGTAACAGCAGGGAATAAATGAATGTATTTACTGTATTAGGATGGATTATTATTATCGTTATGGATTATTTAATAATAAATACTCTATTCAGCATTCTTATAACATAATTTGAAATCATGGTAATTTCTGGAGGACTTGTTATGATAATTATTTTGTATTTTAAGTTGTGTTGCGTGTATAGGTTTTTATATTATTATATTAGGTATTTAAACATATTTTACTTTTTTTAATTGTAATAAAAGCCACTAGAGTCTAGACTGAGTCCTCACTCTAGCATTAGCTTTTGAGGGCTCACATTTTTGAAATAATACTATATGCTCACAAATTTGAATCTAGAGATAGATTTAATTATTTCTACTATTGTAATTTAATATGTAAATTTAAAAAATGGAAGTATACTATTTAATATATATATATATATATAATATATATATATATATATATATATTATATATATATATATATATATATATATATATATATAATAAATTATTTAATATATATCGATTTTGGTACCGGAGATCCGGGGTTCGCAGCCAGGGCTATGCTCCTAGATCATATGAATAGTATTTTTATTTAAAATATTTCGCCAACAAGGTAACCACCTTATTGGTGGTTCCCACCTTGTTGGCGCAGGATGAATATCCTGATGGCCGAAGAGCCCTAAAACGATCATTTTATTATTGTTTATATATATATATATATATATATATATATAATAATATATATATATATATATATATATCTGTGTGTGTGTGTGTGTGTGTGTGTGTGTGTGTATGTATATATATTATATCAGGAGGCAAAGTGGAATTGATCCTCCAAGTCCACTTCTGTTGTCCAAACAACCTATTAAGCATAATTGTTCGATAAAAATCTGCTAAATTATTCCATTGTCATCACTCTCATTATATAAGTATTTCAACTCCCGTCTCTATACTCTATCTCTATAAATAATAATTACATTATATCATTATAATAAATCTTTAAACACGTGGTAAAGTTGAAGGATTGCTTTATATTTATTTTTCTTTGCAGGGTGGTCCATACTACAACATGTTACATGATCTGCTAGCAGCTTATGTATGCTATAGACCAGATATTGGTTATGTTCAAGGCATGTCGTTTATAGCAGCTGTTTTGATACTCAATATGGATGTCGCTGATGCTTTTATTTGTTTCGCTAATGTTCTTAATAGACCTTGTCACCGTGCTTTCTATTCATTAAATGAAAAAATGGTAATATTAAAAATATTTTTTTTTTCAGAATTAATTTGTTATTCAATAAAAAATGTTCATGAAATACATGTTTGATTTTTTTTATTGCTTAAAGGATTTGCTGAGAGAATTTTCCATAATTTCTTAGATAAGTTATAGTGACAGATTGATAGTAATGAATGAGGGGTGATAGATAACCCTCTGAATAGTCCAGAGTGTTGACAATACCCTGGACAATTATCTGGGTGTGTGATAATTAACTCCCAGGGGAAGCCCAGGTAGGTAATTTTTGCAAGGGAATACTGCCAGTTTACTCCCAGTGCCTACCAAATTGATCTCCTGGCTTGTTAATTTTAAAGCCTGATTATTAATCAGAGAAAATAATTTGGATTATGATGTGATGTAAAAACAATCCAAGTGCCTTGAAATTGAGGCCTACATCTCTGTGAATATGTATATAACATTGTTTTTTTTTAATTTCCAGATGGAAGGTTATTATGAAGCTTATCTTGAATTATTAAAAGAAAACTACCCGAGGCTTTGTTCTCATCTAGAAGCCACGAAATTGACACCCGATTTATACTTATTAGACTGGCTCTATACAGTTTACGCCAAAGCCATGAATTTAGACTTAGCATCTAGAGTTTGGGATGTCTACTTGAGAGATGGAGATGAATTTCTTTTTAGGACTGCTATTGGTAAAATTTGTTTAGTTATTGTGGCTCCTTAGATTTGGCAAACAGTTGTTGGCAGTTAATATTTAAATTTTTCTTTCAATTTACTACTTTATTGTAACACTGGTTCAATCTTGCTTTGTATAAGACCTCATTCATGATAAGGAAAAAATTAACAGTTACTTTTATCAATGGTTAGATTTGATACTATAGAGGATTGAAATGTTTGTCAGACATTTTAGGGAAGAGAAAAATCTCTCTGCATTCTCCATTAAACATTTTTTGTGGAAGTGGATTTTGTTTTTTGGTAAAATTTTTTATGGAGATATTTTATTGACAAAAGTTACTAATGTTAACAAAGGCTTGTTTGAGGCAGTAGACTGGACTAGCTCAAGGCCTTAAAGACTATCAGTATCTGACAAAAACCTTAATTTTGAGTGCCAATAACAAATCTTCCTTACTTTTATTTGATATAACTAATCAAATTTGTAGAATGTTTGGTATCGTAAAATTTATAGCTAATAAAGAAATTAATAAAAATTTTAGTCTTTAGGATGTTAAACTATTTTAATTTTATAAAAACTCATCATCGGAATTTAAAGCAAAAAAGTTTTATCTACTTCTAATATATTTGATGATTTTATTGTTTAAAAACCTTGATGATGCTGAACAAGGAAACAACACATGTTGCTCTGGAAACATTGTTATTTTGCTTAACATGCTAAGTAACCATTTTAATTCCTACTTTAATAAAATTCCTGTGTATTTTATGATATCTTTTAAAAATTCATGTAATATTTTAATCAAGTAATATCTTAGTTTTTGTTATTTAACATTTATTATCTTAATTAATATTACCTCAATTATAATTTTTGTGTTATTATAATAATGTGATATCCTTATTATTATCTTTGTTATAATTATTATTGTCTTTATTCTCTTTGTTTCTCTAGGAATACTCGGAATGAATGAAAGTGTTCTAATGAAGGCAGATTTCGTCATTGGTTCCAAATATTTGACAAAACTTCCTGAGGATCTTTCTCCGTGTGTTTTATTTAAATCAATTTCTCAAGTTAAAATGACTTCCAATAAACGCACGTTTTCCCAAATACTTGATTCTTATATAACACATTCTTGAGTTTAAAATATATTTTTGACACCTAAATTCATATAATATGATTAAAAAAAATATTTTTTTAATTTTGTTCTTCCTGTGACATTGGCTCTCTAATAATTCAAGCTTTTAAGTTCAATAAAACTTGTAACATCAATGATAAAGATATTAAAAAAGTGTAAACTTATTAATTTTAGTATTGCTTCAGTCTGACTGTCTCTGCTGAATTCTATCTTAGGTTGAACCTAAGATAGAAGGTTAAATCTTTATAAAATTTTTAGTTGAATTATAGTTTAGTTGAAGTTCTGAAGTCAACCTAAGATTGAATTCCTCGACTAGACGTAGTGTAAATATTGTTTTTTTTAGGATACAAGTGTGGTCTATTCACTAGGCCTGACTTTCTCCCCTTACTATTACTATTAGTATAAATAAATATAACAAAATTGAATTTTTTTTCCCAGTTATTTGGTCTGTTATTAGGGCTAGAAACTTAATTCTGAGCTATAAGTAAGTTACAGTAACTTTGGCTACCAATGGGTTTTGAGTTGTTATAAGAATCTTATAAAACCCTCAACTCTATCCTTAACTTTAAATCTACCTTAAGTACAGTTTTGATGAGATCTAATTATTTCCATATCAAAACTGAAGTCAAAATTTTGTACTTTTTGAATTGTTGAATTTGTAAAGCCTAAATAATGTTTGTGATTCTGTTCTTAAAAAATATTGAATTTATGGGCTTGAATAGTTTATATAGGTGTTGTAAATTAAATGTTATTTTGTTGAAAGTCTTAATAAGATTTTTTAAAATGGTTTGGTAAGTTATAATTATAATATAAATGGCTTGGTGTCCAGTCAACTTCATAAAGTGGTTAAAGATAATAAAGATCTTATTCTGGCCGATCTTATTAATTGTTATTTTTTAATGAAACTTTGTTAAAAACTGGAACCGAATCTCTTGTTCTTTCAGTAACTTTTATGTTATGTAAATATATTTTTATTGTATTCAAATAAATAGAAAATATAAGTGGTAGATCTATTAAATGTTAAATCTCATATTTCTTCTGAAAATCAATATTTGTGCCATTTTAAAAAGAAAAAAATATTTTATACAACCCACCGTCCTTTATATAAATTAACAAATGTTAATATGTAATATTCAATTAATTATGTGTAAAATATAGTAATTATCAGGATAGGAAAATAGTATGAGGAAGTATAGTGATTAATTTTGATTATTCACTTTGGGCCATAGACCAGGATTTGTTCCTTGCATTATTTTCTTATCACGACAGTTTTAATATTTACATAAAAATAATTAAAATTTAAATTATATTATAATTTTATAATTTAAATTTTATTTAAAGCAACGAATTTTTTATTTTATTTTTCTTTGAAAATTAGGCATGAAATGGTGTAATTTGTAAAGTGTCAACTAATTTGTTATGAAAAATGCCTAGAAGGGTCATGAATCACCATTAAAAGTTTTAGTGAACAAATTTAATTTATAAATGGAGTGAACTAACAACTTTATTTAATAATATAACTTTATTTGCCAAAAAAAAAATAGATAGATTAAATTTAAAAAAATGGTTATTACATTAATATATGTTGAAATCACATAATATTCTGAGAATTCAAAAATAAATTTTATGTTTAATATGTGCTACACCTCCAAAAAGTTGATTGCTTGAAGCTGGAGGCGCTCAATTTTTATTTTATTGTTTACAACAATATGAACTGAACTGAACTTGATTTGGAACTATTTTAGAAATATAGAATTTCAATGTGTTTTTATTTTTGAACAGAATAACCTATCTCTTACTTTAGTCCAAGAGCCAGGCCTAAAAAATGTGACTCATTTTGTACTTATTCAAACCTAATTTTCCTGTAAATATACCTTAAGTTATGAAGGAAAAGCATAGTCTGCCTATCCAGAGTGGGGCCTTTTATATGAATGCGCTCGCTCAAAATATTAGAAAATTGCACAAATTCCAGTTTTCTTGCAAGAAGTGGTTCTCTGTAGGTCGTTTGCAAAATATGATGACAACATTTGTTAAAGCTGATACAATTTCCAATAAAACAAGTGTTTTTTTGTTAACTAAAGATATAAAATTTGTTAAATGACCAAAAAAATTAACAAAAAGTCGATATTTTTTCAAAGAAATTCATTGACTGCATAAATTAATCATTTTTTTGGATGCGTTTAAAACAGCTATAACTTCAGTTGTAGCCATCCGATTTTGATGACTGAACACTCGTTTTAAAGCACTTTTTGTCACGTTTAAAAAATGTTCTCTTCATGGTTTGCTCACGACCTACTGGGAACCACTTATTCCAAGAAAACTGAAATTGGTGTGATTTTATAAAATTTTGAGCATGTGCAACAATATGAAGGGCTCCTCTCTGGATAGGCAAATTTTTTTCTCCATGGTTTAAGGTATATTTTCAGAAAAATTTGGTGTCAAGTAGTACAAAATGAGTCACATTTTTTCAGGTTCGGCTCTTGGTCTACTTATCTTCACCTTATTTCCTGGGCAGTGTTGTTTATAATAAATACGTGAAATAAAATTATAAAATTAAGATAAAGTTATGCTCACTCAATTTTTCATAATATGTTAGTTGCAGTTTAAGAAAAGGCAATTTTACTACACAAAAATATAATATAAACTTTTCTTTTGACTCTAAGTAACTCTTTGAATTACACTACTTGAATATGAATCTTGTGATATTATTAAAATAATTAAACAATGTATATCTGTTATTATTTTATTTTTTTAAATAAATGTTAATAAGCTTATAATGAATTTAAAAAGTTAAAATGTATATTGTAACCTTTTGTAAACTTAAAAATGTAGTCCTGGATGTTAAATTTCAAAACTTGTTCTGATATGAAATAATGTCGTGTTTTTTTTAGGTGATTATAACTGAATGATAAAATGCTTCATTTTATAATTTTATTTTATCCATGGGAGGAAAATTACCATTAATATTCTGCTTCTGTTATCATTATCATTCTGGTGAAAAAAAAACTTTTTCTTTAAGTATTTCTGAATTATATTTCAATTTCATCAACGTATCATCTAGTTCTTTTATTAGACATCCAACTTTTTGGTTCTGCCATATTTTGGTAAAAGCAATAATCATTTATGTTAATACAGGTTGATCAAGAAATTAAAAAAAAAATATACTCTTTTTTAAGTTCTAATTTACAAATTGAACAAAGTTTAAAATAAATTCAGAACTTGTTTATAAAGGCTGAATTGTTAAATAGACACTACAGCACTTTCTATATTTTTTACTTATTTAATGTATTTATGTACTTTGCTGATCTTTTTAATTATTTTACTATTAAAATATTTTTAATCTCTCATTTTAGTACAAAATAAAAAAAAAATCTCAGTCGAAATTATTATTTAATTTATATCTCAAACAGTCAATTATCTCATACTGATAGTTTATGATACAATATTGTACTTTGTTTTTAATTGTTTATCATTTATTTTAAGAACATATTTTTTTTATTTTATTTTCTTTATTGTTATTATAAATGAAAATTATATAGAGGAAATTTTATTATTAAAAGAAAGAGTTTGTGTGTCCAAATATCCTATTGTCCTGACAGATTGGTGGTATATTCACAAAAAATTGTCTGAGATATATACAATCTATTATTGATATAAATAATTAATTTTTCATCTTATACAGGGTGGACCACAAGTCTCTTAAATTTTGTACCATTTTACGCAAATTAATGAAACTTGAAGTCCTTTTTTGTGTAAAGGGACTTTCTTTTTGATGGTGTGATTAACTTAAGAAAGAATTTCCCAAGAGTAAAAATGCCTCCTCTTTAACTTAAAAACACAAATCATTAATTGTATTCTCAATTTTAAAAACATTTAATGCAACTATTTCCCCTAAATCCAGCAGTGTTAGTGACTATAAATACCTTAAAATGAGGCTAATGTAAACCTAATGCTAATGTTAAAAATAAAACTAAAAGTACTAACTACTTAACTTACTTAAGTACTTCTATTGTACTAACTACAATAGAAGTATAACTTTCAATTTACTTTGTTTTATTTGTTTGGCAAATTCAGTGTTGGATACGATACCCAAAGTTAACTTACAACACGAAAAAAGTTCCCTTCACACAAAAAAAGTACCCCAAGTTTCATTAATATATGTCTACTAGTTCAAAATTTAAGAGGAAGGGACTTTAGGTACACCCTGTATAACAGCTAGCTATCATGCTAAGGTGTAAAACAGAGAGGAGGGGGGGTTTAGTCCACCCTGTATAACAGCTAGCTATTATGCCAAGGTATAAAACAGAGGGTGGGGGCAGACTTTTGGTCCACCTAGTATAACAACTATCATGCTAAGGTGTTAAACAAAAGAGGGGGAAGACTTATGGTCGACCCTGTATAACAGCTATCATGCTAAAGTGTAAACATGAGGGGAGAGAGACTCTTGGTCCACAATGTATAACAGCTATCATGCTTAGGTGTAAAACAGAGGGGGGACTTTTGGTTCACCCGGTATAACAGCTATCACGCTAAGGTGTGAAACACAGAGGGGACTATTGGTCCACTCTGTATAACAGCTACCATGCTGAGGTGTAAAACAGAGGGGGGACTTTTGGTTCACCCGGTATAACAGCTTACATGCTAAGGTGAAACAGAGAGGGGACTTTTGGTCACTCTGTATAACAGCTAACCATGCAGAGGTGGTAAATAGGAGAGGGACTTTGGTCCACTCTGTATAAAACAGCTACCCATGCAGCAGCTGTAAAAATAGAGAGGGGACTTTTGGTCCACTCTGTATACAGCTACCATGCAGAGGTGTAAAAATAGAGAGGGACTTTTGGTCCACTCTGTATAAACAGCTACCATGCAGAGGTGTATAAAATAGAGAGGGGACTTTTGGTCCACTCTGCTTATAACAGCTACCATGCAGAGGTTGTAAAATAGAGAGGGGACTTTTGGTCCACTCTGTATAACAGCTACCATGCAGAGGTGTAAAATAGAGAGGGACTTTTGGTCCACCTTATAACACTATCAATGGTCCACTCTGTATAACAGCTATCATGCTGAGGTGTAAAACAAGGTTGGAAATGAACAGTGTCATAGCTAGAAGGATATTTTTCTAGGCCATTACAGATATAGTTTGCCACGTATTGTAATAATAGTAAATATTACACTCTGGTGGTATATCTATATATATATATTTATATATATATAATATATATTATATATATATATATATATATATATATATAAATATATATATATATATATATATAATAATATATATATATATATATATATATAATAAATAATATATCTATATATATATTATATAATATATATATTTATATATATATATAATATATATATATAGATATATATATATATAATATATATAATAGATTTATTAGACATAGCTTTATATGTATATAAAGCTAGTACTAAATTTTGCCTAAACCCGGGCAAAATTAAAATTTTATTTGAGTTAAGGATCTTGTATGAGGACCTGATATCCCACATTCTTGGCTTGATGTTCCTCTCGAAGGATGTTGGAAATTCCATCCCTCCCATAAAATCCTAGAGGCCCAGACTGAGATTCAACTTGGATTGTTGGGAGGATGACACTCATATTAACAGTTATGCCTCTGGAATCCCTAAAGTAAATAGAGGATCTATTCTTTATAACCTTAGAATAATACTATATATAGAAGGAGCATAGGACTGTAAACACAATGTAATTCCACTGATAACACGAAAGCCGGTTGACAGGTGTTCTTAAGTAAGGGTACCACCCTATAAATAAAACATTATTATAAATATCAATTAATGAAGAAAGATTGTAATGAACAAATATAATAACTTAAAACACCAGCTGAGTATTTAATAAAACTAGTCCTAGATGGCAAAAGGATAGAGGAATACAAGAATTACATTTAGTTGATGAGGACTACTTATAATATAATTTTAATTAAAAACGGTAAACTACAATTTAAAATGCTAAAAATATTGTAATGCATCGATATTTATATTAGTATTTTATGAATAATCAATCATTAATTAATAATAGAACATAATAGTTCACCAACCGGAAGTATAGCCAACTTTTTTTTATAAGAAAATTATATATCGTTAGGGAGGCAACACTACTTAAGACCACCAGTGAATCGCCTTTCGTGTTATCAGTAGTGCTCCTTCTATATTTAGTATTATTCTAAGTTTATAACTATGTAATTATAATAAGATCGAAATTGGAAAATAATATCCTAGTGATATATACATAAAAACAGTAATTGAAAAAAGGATAAGATAGGATTTAAGGGTATCCATCAATGTTTAATACTGCCTAAAATTATCAGTCTCCACTCTAGATTCAATAGTTTAAAATTAAAAAAAAATAGCAGTTCATTTTTTTTTAAGATTATTTTCAGGCATTTACACTAGATAAAAAACAATGAAATTACAAAACTTAAATAAAGACATTAAATTAATAAATAATAACAATAGCATAAGATTAAAATGCAATAAATTAATAAAAGACAAATCATATTTCACCTTAAAGGTCTCCTTGGCCAAATTTGTCTCTTCATTAAATTATCAATTAATTTCAATAAATCTTTTAATTTCTGTTCTAATGGTAATACTTTTTGTTCCAACCACTCATCGATTGTATGTTTATCAAAGTATTGATTCATAATCTCATTAGTGTCATTTTTAAAATGATTCAATTTTTCTAGCAACTGTTGTATTGTGTAAAGTGAATGATCTTCAATGAGACGGAATGGTGATGTAAAGTTATGATTGATATTGTATGGACTTAACCATCCTTGGACTTGAGTAAAAGTCTTATGAAATGTTTCGATGTTGGTTTTAATGTATTCATAGTGAAGAATGTTTGTATAGAGATCAGAACCTTCGAATCGACAGTAGCTCAATATTTTTGGATCGTATTGAACACTATCAGGACTTATTTGTGAAGGACATAAAATTGCACTTGACCACTTATCAAATATGGATTCGTCTGATGTACCGTGGAATTTAACAGCTTTTAAACTTAAAAGTAAAGAAGGAATAGAAACAGGTAGTAGTTCACAAAGGATTGAGAAATGATCGTAGCGAGACCATCCGGTTAGAACAATCCCACCTATTGGAACTTTAGAATTTTTTATAAAATTCATCCATGATTTTTGGTTATTGTAATGTTCCTGTATATTAGGTAAGATAGAGGTTGGAGTTGTTGCTCCTTTAAATGCACC
Organism: Microvelia longipes; assembly: GCA_018340805.1. Taxonomy (NCBI): domain Eukaryota; kingdom Metazoa; phylum Arthropoda; class Insecta; order Hemiptera; family Veliidae; genus Microvelia; species Microvelia longipes. Next base: position 17,731,147 of record JACMZG010001913.1, on the reverse strand, counting down.
AGCCACCCAAATCCTTTTGAAAATTGATGAGTACCTTAAAATCAAAGCATTTTAACTTTATGATTAAGGGGATTTTATAAATTTTCAGTTATGCTTAAAAACATTTTGCTGAACAAGGAACAAAATCCTTAAAAAACAAAGATATTAGGATGGGTGAAAGAAAAGAGTTCCTCCACAAAAATATTTTATTTTTTTCACGCTTTTAACCTAGTATGAGGCCATCATCAGTGTCTTAGAGTAAAGATGAAATTAATAAAACATGAGACAAATAAAATCAATAAAAACCACAAATAACTGAGCTGTGTGTAAGACTCCTGAGTCTTACACGGCTCACCAAGCTTTTACCATCTAAGAGGAAGAAGTAGTTATTTGTGTTTTTTATTAATTTTATTTGTCTTTTGTTTTATTAAATTCATCTTTACTCTAAGGCACTGATGATGGTCTCATGCTAGGTTGAAAGCGATTTGCCAACAAAATATTTTTGTGGAGAGACTATTTTCTTTCACCCATTATGAACAACTCCACCGGTGCTCAATTTCATCTAAAAGATATTAGGAATAACTAGGTTTTTACTCTATATGATAACTCATATTTTGAATTATTTCTTTTTTTACCTCAAACATTATAGTTTTAGTTAAACCAACTAATTTATCATAGCTAAAATGTTTAATAAACCATCTGGCGTTTTTGCTATTCAGCAATCAGAGTTATAATAGTCTTTGAATAAAAAAAAAAAAGATTTTGGGGTATTTGTACCAAATTTCAAACCAATTGGAGTATTTTTTATTTTATTTTTTACCTAAAAAATCATTAATAAGTCATTTGGTAAAAATTGAACTAATGTAGGATAAAACTTGACACATATTGATTTTATATATGATCACATGTGTCCTAAATTTTAAATTGGTCAAAACATTTTTCCACATTCATTATTTTCTATTTATAACGCCATATAAAATTGTTTCCGGATAACACAACTAGACCAAAGATTGATTTTTGTACCAAGTTTGAACTCTCTAGCATAAGTACACTGGTAACTACAATGACATCAGACACACAGGTGAAATCCAAGTTTTGGAGTTTTTTGCAAACAATACTTTTCCTATATACCTACAGTTTAAATAAGGAAAACTAAAAGCACATAGATGAGATACATAATGTCTAAGTATTGCATTATATAAATAAAATAAGTTAAAGGTTACCTTTTTCATTGGGTTTATATAAATAAAATAAAGATAAAATTCTAATTATCGACATATTTGAGATTGAGTACCGCATGACTTATTCTATTAATTTTTAAGATAAAGTTATCCATATAAGTTATCTTATTACCTATTAGGATTAAGATAAAGTTTAAGGAAAAATCCCTAGTTAGCAAATTAACTATTTTAATCTAAGTACATACCTACAATCTTCAACCCATTTCAAGATTTTTTTAAATCAAACCATTATGACATTAATATTATAGTGGAATAGAATCATGAAGTGAATTTCCTGCTGTATCTCTGGCACGTCTGTTGATCTTATGAAAAGAATGTTTCAGCTATTGTGTTACATTGTTTTGTATATTTTCTCTTATAACAATATAATATTCTGTATTTCATAAAATTATTACATTAACAATAAATAGTATAAGAATACATTTAACTAATTTTTTTTTATTTGTGGTTCTGTTTTGTTTTTGTTTGAACAAATTATTTTTATTTACAATTTATGTGGTAGTTTATAAAACTTGACTCTTTTCTACGTCTCCAAAAAGTAATACTGCTTGAACCTAGAGATGTAGTTTTAATTATTAAATATTTCTATTGTTTACTTTATTATAAATTATATGTCTATAAAATATGGGTTTGCACTAAGGGGATGGTGCTGGTAATAACATTCAACATTTACACTAGTCATCTGAGTGGTCTAATGATCGGTTTGCACAATGAACTCGTCTGAGTGGTCTAATACACAGGTTTGTACGAAGGACCTACATTTTATACCCTGTTTGTAACCCTCGTCTAAAAAATTCAGTAGTGTGTGAAACGAAGGTGTTGTAAATATTGCTTTGGCATCAAAGAAGATTATTTTGCGTAATTACTTTTCTATTCCTAGATTACTACGGGTATGAACCAAAATCATAGCAATGTTGACATCACTTCTCTATGAACTATTTTTTTACACTTTGAATTTATCTATCATTCTTTTCAAGTCGAGCTGGCTATATTTAAAAATTTCAATTAATATATATATATATATATAATATAATATATATATATATATATATATATATATATATATATATATATATATATATATATATGATGCTTTATATTTAAAATTTAGTTCTATGGAAAATGAAAACTTGCCAAAATGAAAGTGAGTACAGTGAATTCACTTGTTGATTATATTCCACTTTATTTATAATATTTAAACATACCAGTGCCAAGTATAGTGTTTAATGAGTCTTGTAACATCATTTGTATAAGCCCAAACCATGGGTTCAACATATTGAGGTAGTTTGGTCTTGGACAATGTCTCTATGGGCCATTTCCTGATCATGTCATCCCATATAATGGGAGTAACTCGTGGATATTTACTTTTAACTAATTGAGCTACTGTCATAATGTGTTCACTGTATATTTCACTGAAAAATAATAAAAAACGTATTCAAGTCAAATAGAAATAAGACAATAAATAAATGAGGAACGTGACTATAAAAATCAGTAAATTAAATTAATAAATAAAACATAAATCTTTAATTGTCATTACATTTTATCAAGGTAGAACATTAAAAATAATCCATACATAAAAAAGTAATTTTCAATCATAAAAAAGTTATATAATCATAAAATTAACTTAGCAAATTTTTTTTGTAACTAATGATATTATAAATATAAATTTTCTATATTTATGTTTAAATTTATTTTATATTATTTTATTCATTATATTATTTTATATTAATTTATTTATATTTAAATATTTCTACATTTATATTATAAATACAGAAAGGATGTAAATAAAAGCATATCCACAAATAAATTTCAACCAATGTAATGATGACAAAACCGGCTTTCAACCTAATACAGGTCATCCTTAGTGCCGGCGAGAAAAGCTAATTTTTCCTCTTGAGTCTTGTTACAAGATTTGAGACTGGATGCAGACAAGATTTGAGTCTGCATCCAGTCTCAAATCTTGTAACAAGACTCAAGAGGAAAAATTAGCTTCTTCTCACCGGCACTGAGGATGACCTGTATTAGGTTGAAAGCCAGTTTTGACATCATTACATTGGTTGAAATTTATTTGTGGATAGATAGTTCTTTTATGGTGGTTTGATTTTGGTGCCCAGTTTTACTTAAATTAGTCAAACTTTTAGTTTAGGATTTATTTAAGAAAATGTGCTCATTTGAAAACATACACAACTTTTTTCAATTTCGGGATCTAAAAGTACCAAAATGATTATATTTCATGAAAAGTGAATATTTCAAGTCTTAGCTCTTACATTGTAAGAGCTAATTTTATTTAATTTAAATTTATTTACTTAATTTTATTTAATTTATTTAATATAATTTATTTAATTTTTAGCTAATTTACTTCTCCTTCTAATAGAGTAAAAAAAGTTAATCATATTCCTTAAGAATACACGAACATATTAATTAAAACTTGAGACTCACTTAGCAGTAAGGTGCCTCTGACTGCAAATTCCACATGCAGCTAAATGGTAGACTTCGTCACATCCAATATGAATATATTTAGTAAAAGGATGGAGTTGCATTACCTAACAAAACAAGCAGATAATAGTTTTGTGGGATCATTTGGAGGTAATAAATGGTTTAATATTTTATGGATATATGATATTAGGTTGTAGGTGAGGCTATTATTAAAGAATTTCATCTGTAAGAGTCCATAGATAAAGAGCAGATAAAATTATATAATCTAAAGGGCACTTATTTAGTTTAGATGACTCTAAGGATCATCAAAACTAAAGTAGCTGTCATATGGAAATTCTATACTTTACTTGTATTAATTGACCTTTTTATCTCCTTTTTTTATAAACTATCGTGCAGGACATATTTTCCTTCAATTTACAATCATACAGGATTGATGGGGCCTAATAGGGTATAAATTGGGCCTTTTTAGAGGGTAAACAGGTACTGTTAATGTTTGAGGTAGAGAAAACTGAAAATCTTAAGTAATCAAAGAGTGTCTTACGTTAAACTTAAAGAGTTGCTAATAAGAATCACAAAGGCTACATACCACTATTCTAGTACATATGTCCTGCCATCATGAAATGGAATGGGTGCGGTTGCAATTGTACTTTTGGTTGAAACCATGATAAAATTATTCACTAGTCTCGGATTTAGCTAATGTCTTTTAAAGAACCAACTTAGTCAAATGTTATGTGAACCAATGTGATGAAATGAATGTGAAAACCATGTGAACCATTGTTATTAAAATAAAAAGACAGGACCTTCATTTGTTCATTTCAAACAAACAACCATAAGATCATATAAGTGCAGTCTTTTTTAAATGATTTAAAGTGGCGCTCGATCGAAATTTATATTTTTGTTACGTTTTTATGTTTCTATGTATTAACTTCTTGAAAATAATTAATGTTTTTTTATTTATTTATTTAAAATCGGTTGAAGAAATACATTTATAATATGTAATTTTTATTTATTTATAATTTGTAATTTAATAATTGTAAACAGGCATTTAGATATAAATAAACAATTTATTTATTATTATTCATTTATTTATTGAGATGTTTAAATTTTCTTGGGTATTTTTATAGCATACCTGATCAATGATTTCTTCTAATAAAACAATAGAATCAGGATTGGATGGACATAATTCTTGAGGAAACGGATCTAACTCTCTTAAATGACGAAACTCTTCTAGTTTCAGGGCGAATTCCATGTGCCCAAACGTTTGAACTAAAGGTATTACTTCTATGCTATGATCTCTGGCTAGACTTAATATTTTTCGAATCTAGAAAGAAAACAAAAAAATCAGGTGAAAGGTATCTGGGAGCTTTCCTCATGGTATCGGATTCTACGCTTGTCCTTATCACTTTGAAATCGCTTCGCTCGTCCTTAAAATATTAAAATCGACTATCTTACAGAAAGTCTCGTTAACCGTGATAACATATTCATATAACACAGGAATCCAATCGTGCAAAATTCAATTGTATTATTTTTCGATTTTAAAAACTTTTTAAAAATCGTATACATGTTATTTGATAAAATTTTGGCGCGGAGTTCCGTTGGCCGGCCAAAGTTCCAGTTCTTGCTCAGGTTTTTCTAAGCAACAACTTGGCTTCGGGAGCTAATAAAGATTCCTTCTTAAGAGAGTAATTCTTACCGAAACTGTAACAAACATGCTTCCATTCCTTGTTACAACTATTAATACGTGTGTAGTAATTTGAAAATTTCTTTTTCTACCTGTTGCTGACTATAAGCGTTAGCTGCTGATAAATTGGCTAATTTTCCAGAATATGGAAACATATCTTCGTACTCCAGTAAAATAGCATTACAGCCATGTTGAGCCATTAATGTTATAAACCTCGTTAGGTATTCTGGTCGAGGAGGAGCTCCTTTTAAATCCAAATGGACCACTTTTAAAATTGAATTTGCTGTTTCTGAAAAAGATGAGTTTGTATTAAAAGAAAAAATCGGGTACGGGGTACCTCGGAACGTTTCCTCATCACATAGGATTCGCTACGGACTCGCTTTGCTCATCCTCAGAATATGCAACTCATCATGTTTATACCGCAAAACCTCTTTGGAATGGCTTCGCTCGTCCTATGATAGAAAATATATCCATTTAATTCACAGCGGTCACCCATCCAGGCACAGACCACGCTAGCTTCTGCTTAATTTTTATGATGCATCGCAAAAATCATAGGTATACTTGTCGTATTACAACGAAACAAGGTGTACTTATTTATTACGTTAAGTTATACACTTGCACTGATTTCAACAATTGAATAATATTCAAATGTTTTACATTTTTTGTAAAAAACGTACACAAGTCATTTGATTACAATTGAGCAAATGCTGATAATGAGATGAAACTTGGCACACATGTTAGTCTTATACATGGCTACATGGGTGCCAAAACTCAAATTGATCGTAACATTTTCAAAAATCGTATGATTTTTTGAAATTTTGGCTGAGTCATTATTGCGGTTTAATGTCATCATAGAAAAATTATTTTCCGAATAGCACAACTACACGTATAAACTGAATTTCGTACTAAGTTTCAACTCTTTAGCATAAATACACTGGGAACTACGATGATAACAGAAACTTAAACACACGCACAAAGACAGAAAACTTTGTGGAAACTACTTAAGAGGCCTTAAAAACACCTAAAACGGATATTATCGGCGTCGTCCCGGTTTCGGATTATTTTGCAAACAATACTTTTCCTATATACCTACGGTATAAATGAGGAAAATTAAGAAAGATAAATAATATAAAATGATATAATATTTATCTTGTATTTTAATTGAAATTAATTTCAAGGGTTTGTGAGGCTATTTACATCTAGGGTGCTAAAGCCCTTACCCGTCATAGTTTTGACCAGAGACTATAGATACTTAAACAGTAAGACTGTCGACTCAATGGTGGGAAAATTTGGATTCCTGTCGTCACTAGCGCGGCGGGGGACCTACCTTTCAATTGAGTGGGCGTGTCTTGATTTCCCGCTTTTTGCCCACAGTCAGTTTGAAATTTAATTTGTATACTTTGTATAGTTATACTTCTAACTAACCCTACCACTTTAATCTTACACAGATCGCTTCTGATTATTTTTAAGTTTTTCATTCAAGTAATTTATTAATTTAATCAATTCAATCAGGTAATAATGAAATAGTGGCTAAAGTTTACACGTGGTAGAAGAAAGATTTTGGCATTTAATGCAGTCTGTATTTTAATTACATCGGCAAGATGCGCACATGTGATTTAATGTAATTACCTGATAAAATCGACTAAATCAATCAATTAATTAAATGAATTTACACTTATCTGCCATCAGTAGCGTCTCTGGAAGATGTAAAGGTTTCTTTTTACTTTTAGTTTCTGAATTTTTGAAATACAGAACATGCAACGGCGAACCGTTTTTGTGAAAAATACATAAAGAAAACAATCATTTTATAATAATAATAAATGTAGCTGTCATAACCAAGAATTGCCATGGTATTCATAAATTTAAACATAAAAATATAATCAGTAATTTTTGGAAAGCTATTGGGGATAGTTCATGAGTTGTCCGCACCGGTCCGCCGCAGCGCTATTTTTAGTAGCTTGCGATAATCGAATCCAAACTTTTCCTCACTTAAGTTAACCCCCCCTGACTAAAAGTAAATAGAAGCTTTTTTAAAACTTCCAGAGAACGCTACTGATGGCAGATAACTGTAAATTTCATTTAATTAATTGATTGATTTAGTCGATTTTAGCAGGTAATTACATTAAATCACATGTGCGCATCTTGCCGATGTAATTAAAATACAGGCTGCATTAAATGCGAAATCTATTTCTGCCACGTGTAAACTTTAGCCATATTTCATATTACCTGATTGAATTGATTAAATTAATAAATTACTTGAATGAAAAACTTAAAAATAATCAGAAGCGTTCTGTGTAAGATTAAAGTGGTAGGGTTAGTTAGAAGTATAACTATACAAAAATAAAAATTAAATTTCAAACTGACTGTGGGCAAAAATCGGTAAATCAAGGGACGCCCACTCAATTGAAAGGTAGGTCCCCCGCCGCGCTAGTGTCGACCGGAATCCAAATTTTCCCACCATTGAGTCGACAGTCTTACTGTTTAAGTATCTATAGTCTCTGCTTTTAGTATCTTAATTTTGAAATACAGAACATGCAACGGCGAACCGTTTTTTGTGAAAAATACAACAGGAAACAATAATTTTTTATAATAATAATAAATGTAGCTGTCATAACCAAGAATTGCCATGGTATTCATAAATTTAAGTTTAAAAATATAATCAGTCATTTTTGGAAAGCTATTGGCTTTCCAAATTTTGGTTCAGAGTTGTCCGCATCGGTCCGCCGCAGCGCTATTTTAGTAGCTTGCGATAATCGAATCCAAACTTTTCCTCATTTAAGTTAACCCCCCCTGATTTACCCTATAAATCTAAAATAATAATTTGACAGCCGTATAATAATAATAAACTCGAATATTTTCAAACTTTACCAAGCACCAATAGTATAACACATAGTTAAATCAGTTTGGGAATCTGATTTATAATTTGACAGCGTGTGAAAATAATGCCAGGGAGCCAATGAGGTTAGTCCGGGATGTTAAACCACGCCCACAATTTCATATCGGACCTACCGCATTGGTTCCTCAACACTATTTTCCCTCGCTGTCAACTGATTATAACAGTGTGCCAAACTTAATTAAAAGCTTGTATAAATTATAACTACATGTTTCAAATCTTAACTTAGATCCATTTAAATTAAAGCCAAGAGACTGTACTACTTTCCTAGTGTTAAGATAGACTAATAAGTCTCTTTGGTTAAAGTATACTAAGTACCGAAGTACTTTAATCCAACAGGGGTCGGCGGTTCGTTTGCTTTACCACCCATCGAATCATTGAAATCATTGAAAATCATTAATTTCAAATATGCAAAACGTTTTTAAAAAGTTTAGTTTTCGGTAATTAATGTTGGTATGATTGAAATGAAATCTATCTTGTTCAATTCAGCATGCGTGTGGCAACCCGAAAAATTTTAATGCTACGAAATTTTCACATAGCCATCAAGTTGGTTTGGTTATTGACCTCATATTCTCAAAGAATAAGCTGAGAAATCTTCCATAACTCACTAAGTTTGATTTTCATCCGCAGTTTATATTTATAGTTATGTCTTAAAAGTAATATTTATTTGTTCGAAACTCGTTAAATAAATTGTCTTACAGCACATGTTTGTACAAATTAAAGCAAATGTAAAGAAAAAATATTTTTTTATAAATATAGTCAAACTGAACATCCCCAAAAAAAAAACTGAACAACTGACTTTAAACTTTTCCTTATTTATACCGTATGTACAAAAGGAAAACTATTGTTTTTGCGAAAAAATCCGAAACCGGGATTTCACCTGAATTATCCGTTTCCGGTGTTTTTAAGACCTATAAGAGGGTTTCACAAAGTTGTCTATCTATATGTGTGTGTTCCTGTTATCGTATCTTCCCGTGTATTATTGTTGAGAATTGTATTATTGTTGAGAATTGAAACTTGATACACAAATCAATCTTTGATCTAGTTGTGCCATCTGGAAAATAATTTTTCATGGCCTCATAAATCTGCAGTATTGCCTTAGGAAAAATTTAGAAAATTTGTTAAACATCCGAAGTATAACCCTTTTTCGTTTCAATGTTGAAAGTATATCTACGGTTTTTGCAGTTGGATCATAAAAGTTAAGCAGCGTTGAGCGAGGTCAGGGCCTAGATAGGTCCGTTATATTGACCACTGGCAATATAACGAATGTATTTACTCAATATAATTGTGCGAGAGACACCAAGGAAATATAACATTGCTTGCCATGCATGATGGCGGTAAAAGAGCACCGCTCGTCTCTGGTAAGTACTTTTAATTATATTCTTCGGAATTAATTGAAGGTCAGAGTGAGTTCAGGCTCTGTCGGCGCCCTGATGAGTTAAACATAACGAAACAGAGTGGGACATGACAGTATGTCGAGCCATCAAGTACGACGAATGTCGAATGATGGAACAGTTCCCAGATGTAGCATTGCATTTTGCTTGTTACATTTCCTTGGTGTCTTTCGCACAATTATATTGTGTCAACTATTCATGTTTTGCAAAACTCGGTAGTATCAAAATGATAAATGTATTTACTGTTTGAAGACGTTTTGCAACAGTTGGAGCTTAGCGAATATAATGAGCATAGAAAAAGTAATATTTTTTAAAGGTCGTAAGCAAAAGTTAATACACCAATCTAAATGAAATGTATTTTTGCACTCGAATTATCTCCCTCGGCAAAGTCTCAAGAGTGAAGAAAGTTTTCAGCTTCGGCTTTCAGCCTCTGTTAAAAACTTTGTTCCTACATTGTGTAGTAAAACATTATTTGCGCTCTAAGTGAGTAAATATTTAAATATATATTACGTAGACACAATATAATTGTGCGAGATATATATATATATATATATATATATATATATATATATATATATATATATATATATATATATATATATATAATATATAATATATATATATATATATATATATATATATATATATATATATATATATATATATATATATATTTAATGTCAACTATTCATGTTTTGCAAAAACTCGGTAGTATCAAATGATATATACATATTACGTATATTAAATATATTTTAAATTCAATATATTTTGAGTATTTCTTTGAGAAAGATCAGAACTTAAGTAAAAGAAAAAATAAAAAAATACCTCTCACAGGGACATCTGGAAAGTTTTGCTTTTCAGTCATAGCCACTGAGTTATCCATCACCATCGAATAATGTTTATAAAATATCACATAAACTAAAGGCACAAAAATAGTAAACAAAATAAAAATTGACCATAATTTCTTTCGAGTCATTCGAAATTTAGCCATAATACATAATAGTCAAAACGTTCTCAAATCAGCATGTTTTATGTTCTGCCAGCATAGCCGTAAATGACGATGCATAATGCTTATTTTTGCGACGTCAATACAAGGTTTGGTTCTCAAATAATCTGAAAACAGAAATATATCCATGTGTTAAAAATTATACTGTCTAAAGTTGTTTGTACGAAATATGTTAATTATATTTATAAAATTAATAGTATATAATACGTTAAAGGCCAATAATAACTTTAAGTTAACTCGTAACTAATGTTGGATACCTATTTTACTTAACTTACGTAAAAACTGGATGCAATAAAAAAAATGGCGAGTAGCTGATTCGCAAAACTTCGAGTTTAGTGTTTAACGTTAAGAGTAGAGTCAGAAACTTTTCCAACATACGGTTTTTTTTGTAGCACATCCACAATTGGTATTGAATTATTATTTTATACTATAGGAAGCTCGTAAGATAACTTAACTATAACAGTATGCGTTTGCAAAAAGAATTATTTTAAGATGAAAAATAATTTGAATCTAAGATCAAAGAGATTTTTTTCAATAAAACCGTAACTAAGACTAAGGTAAGACTACACAAATGCAAGTAAACGTACAGATGAATAAAGAAACCATACAAATGTAGAGAAGATAGGGGAGTTAGCTAAATATAAGAGTATATAAAAGAAGAAAATAAGCTGGGATAAGATATCTGGATAATTAGAAGACTTAAGAAAACTTACAAAACAGATAAAACATTTTAAGTAAGAAACTGATCATGTAATATTAGAAGACTGCATACTATTATGTCATTGTAAATGACATAATTTATTTCATGGAAAAAGATTATCCACATAGATAAGACCTAATCTGATTTAGAATTTAGTTTGGATAAAGAACTATATCCAATTCCATATTCCAATTACATTTAAATAAATATCCAATTAATAAATATCAATTCATTCAGATAATGTCTAAACAGATTTTTTTTAGAGAAGAATATCTCTAGCTAATTCTATTAAATAAAGCAAATAAGTAGATAGTAGTTAAGTAGATAAATTCTGTTGGATAAAGTACTATTAAATATAGAACTTAAACATAGGTAAATGTTATGTTATAATTTTAAGTAGGTAAGTATTAAAATGAATTTTATTTATAATTGTGTTAAGTTCTATTAAAACATAATTTAATCATAGGTAAATAGGCTATTAAATATAGTTTTAAGTAGACGTAGATGTATTTAAGTAAATCTTTATAATTCTATTAGGTTAAATTCTATTAAAAATATAACTTAAATATAAGCAAATAGGCAATTCTATTTGCCTATTTAGAAATAGGTATTGTATAGTGTTGTGTTTACACAGCACCTATACACAGGTATTGTATAGGTGTTGTGTTTACACAACACCTATACACAGGTATTGTATAGTGTTGTGTTTACACAACACCTATACACAGGTATTGTATAGGTGTTGTGTTTACACAACACCTATACACAGGTATTGTATAGTGTTGTTTTCACAACACCTATACACAGTTATTGTACAGTGTGTTTACACTAAAAATCCGAAAAATATATAAAGTTCGTTTTTACAAAATTATTTGTCTGTATGTGTGTGTGTTAATGTGAGTGTGTCTGTTATCACCGTAGTTCCTAGTGTATTTATGCTATAAAATTGAAACTTAAGTACCAAAATCAATCTTCATAGACTAGTTGTGATATCCGAAAAAAAATTATGTCAATTATTGGTAAAAATGACTCATCAATTTTGAAAATTCATAAAACACGGAAAATGTATAAAATTTTTATAATTCTATTGTGTTACATTTAATTAAATATATAACTTAAATAAAGGTTTATAGCCAATTATATTATATAGTTCTAAGTGGACAAATATTAATTCGAATCTTTATAATTTTATTAAATAAAGTTTTACATTGGCATGCATTTGATTGTTTTATTGAGCTTTTCCGCTTTGTTCAAAGGGCCTTGCACGACGATTCAATCGATCAAATATTTGATATTCCTTTACCATTCCATCCAGACATGGATATCAATTTTTTAAAGAGAAATTTTTAATAAGTGTCTGTAAACATAGACGTTTAAAGGAAAACCAAGAACGTTTATATCTCATTTAGAAGTTAAGAGGAGAAAGTTCAATAGCACTGTAATTAGAATATTGACCCTAACGTTTTCAAAAAGATCGAAAATAATAAAAAATTATGAAATAATAAAAGTTCATGTCAGGTCAGAATGGTATTATTTCATAAAGCGACATGTCGTTCATAAAGATGTCATGTTACCGATTACACGAGTCTGGAGTAGCGGACACGGGAAGTTATTATGTAGTGATACAATAGCTAGTTGATTTTGTTTATTATACATTTCGTATTGAAATGATTAACGAAATATTAGTAATAATAATAAAATAAGATATGTATTAAAATTACCGGGTTAAGGTCTAGAAATGTTAATATTGTAGGCAGTACAAATAGACCTAAAGGTTCATTTGTCCACGCATGACGATCTTGCCTGTGCACGGTAGTCATGCGTGACACAGACATACACCCCCGCATTCTGATAAATAAGGCCCTTAAGTCTGGTCTTTAAAATTCTTGAAGCAATTGGTTCTGTCCAAACCAAGAATCATCTGTTTCGTCTAAAAGATCGGAAACCAAGCCTCAAGTTGGTTTCCGAATACTTTTCCTATACTTTTCCTAGAGTGGTAGATTAAAAGAATTATCAACTTGTCCCTTGGCGAGTGGAGCGAGCGAAATAAGAATTTAAGTTCCCGCCATGTTTAATGTAAACGAGATAAAAATTTCCGTTATCTTTCCTTGATTAGAAATATGGGGTGTTTATCGCATTTTAATCAGATCAAAAAACTCTAAATGTCATTACCCAATATTTATTATTCATCAAATCTTGACGCACCTCCAGACGTCAATGCATGCGTCTGATGACGTACGCATATTCCAAACTCTGAACTCTCAAAGAATAAATATTTATATTTTTTTTCTAAATTTAAACAATAAGGAGTAGTAAACAATTCTGCCGGGGAACTCCCCGGCTGCACAAGCTGGGCGAAATTTGCTCACTTGTTCACCGATCCATTACATACTTAATTTTCTGGTTTATGTCTTATAACCTTTAGCATCACTTCTTACTACTCAATTTTTTCCAGATTTTTTTTATGTATCTTTTGTGGCCATATAATGCTCAGTTTATGCTAATTCTGAAATTAAAGCGGATATCCTTTGAAATATCAGGAAAAAATTGTGTAACAACAAACAAGAAGCAATGCTCAGGTTGTAAGGCATAAACCGGAAACTTAACCTTAAAACAGCTGAGAAATTAAGCATGAAAATTCAGACGGAATTATTTTGTAGTAATGAACTTATTTTTGATCTTTTTGAAAACGTTAGGGTCAATATTCTAATTACAGTGTTATTGAACTTTTTCCTTTTCGTCTTATTTATTGTATAAATAAGACGATAAAAATGGTATCGCCGATACCAAGATTCGAACCTAGGAACCAAGGCTTAGAGGACTACGGATCCGTTTTATTCAATTCAGCGACCCTAAAACATGGAAAACGACACCCCACTCGACATTAGTTGTTAACTGTTTTTATTTTAGGGTTTCCGGTTATTAATTACCATTTATTCCACTCCGAACCGGTTTTATTCGATTCACCGCATCAAAAGCATAAAAGGGACATTTTTGCGGCACAAATGTTTCACCCTTAATTTTAAAGTTTTGTTGAAAATTTTCCTGACAAGCAAACTAGATTTTTAATAGGGATTTTGTCCTTCTCAATGTTGATTTTCGTACCATGTTTGATTTAATAACATAAACACTTTTTCGTGATCAGAAAACTCTGAAACGGATTTTTACAACACTCCCGAGTCCACCCACGCCATATAAGCCACCTCATTAGGTACGATGGACCAACATACGAGGTCTAAGTACCTAGGAAATTATTTCCTCCGGAATTTAAATAAAAAAAAGCCACCTCATTTGTGATATATTTTTCAAAAATAATTCTACGTAAGGCTAATTACGTTTTTTTAACAAGCCATTTAAATTTTATTATTATTATGACTATGATTTATGTATTAATGATAACATTTTATACCTAATTATCATGTATAATATTTTATCAATAATAATTTATATATTATGATTTCAAAATTTATATACTATGGTTTTAAAATTTATATACTATTATCACAAAAATTTATATACTGCACTCACACGTAGATCGGATACGATTCACACATATATCTGGTTACGATCGTCGAAACGATATGAGGTTTCACGATTATGTGATGTTTACCTGATATAATCTTTATATCCACTATTTCTATCTTACTAGGACACCATCAAGATCTCAGTTTACTTGCTGTAACGAAAGACTGTCCAGTGCAATTAACTTTTGAAATCTCGTATTGGATGTTCACATACATTGTGTTAATAAAAAATTAGAAAATCGGGTACATGGTACCTCGGTACTTTTGCTTACACCTTCGGACTCGCTTCACCCGGCCTTATAATGTCATGATTATCTAGAGCCTAAAGTGTTTGACTTTGAATAGCTATTCTCGTCCTTAGAATGTTATGATTGAAACAGAAATGAGCCGCTTAGTATGAGTATGGTATATATGCTTCTTTTTATAAGTTTTTTTAGATTAGAGTATAACTTAATAAAAAGAATCACTAAAACTATTAGTGATTCTTTCTATTTCCCTCATTACTTACTAAGTTTTAGGTATTTTAAAATACAAAATAGTAATGAACAGTCAATATATATATATATATATATATATATATATATATATATATATATATATATATATATATATATATATATATATATATATATATATATAAATTATACTAATTTATAGATTATATGAACAGTAAATAATTGTTTTTTAATAAACAATTATTCCATTGTAAAACTATTACTAATTATTTTTTTAATTATATTCACTTTACTCTTAATTTTATGATGGAGAAGTTAAATATGAATTCAGTAAACAAAAATAACTCGTAAACAAAAACTAAATCACTGAGGAGACAGTCAGACACAAACAAGGTAGAAAATAAAACTAGAGCCACCTGGTTCGAAACTGGCCCTATAATGTGTATTAACTCCCACCAATAAATAAAAACTTAGTTATAGTGTTACAACGTTTCTATGCACTAACGTCATTCCGTGAAGAAGTCATTTTATTGAAAAATACATGTTACTGTGAATTTATGAAATTCGTTATTACATGATCTAACTAATTATTTCATAAAATATCTAAAAAGGCCAGTTAAATCATAAAATATTCTTTAATTATATTGTCTAACTAGCTGTTCCATAAAATAACTAAAACGACCAATTAAATAAAAAAAAAAAATCTTCAATTATGTGATCTAAATAGATACTTAATGAAATAGACCTTTTTTAGTTTTAGATACTTAACAAAAACGACCTTATATTCTTCAATAATAATTGAAGAATATATTTTAATTAAACTAAATTAAAAGATATTCTTTAATTATTTGATCAACTAGATACTTCATGAAATAAATAAAAGAACCAGTTAAATCATAAACTATTCTTCAATTATACGATCTAAATAGCCATTTCATAAAATAGCTAAAGAGGTTTGGTAAAATTATTCAATACGTACTTTATAAAGGCCAAAAATATTAAGGTTACCACCTATTTTCAATAAAACGTATAATTAATTTTTTAATATATTTATATTGATTTCTTAGGTTCACATAATGTAATCGTGCGAGACACACTTAACAAGCAAAATGCAATGACATATCTGGGAACTGTTCCATCATTCAACATTCGTCAGTATTGATGGCCCTATAATGCCATGTCCCACTCTGTTTCGTTATGTTACAGGACGCCGACAGACCCTGAACTTACACTGACCTTCAATTAAAATTCCGAAGAATATAATGTAAAGTATTTACCAGAGAGGAGAGGGGCTTTCTTACCGCCATCATCCTAGGCGTCTCTGGCACAATTTTATTGTGTCTACTAGTAATGTTTAGCAAAACTCGGTAAATGATATATGTTTTGTTTGCCAGGCACGATGGCAGTAATAGAACACCACTCGTCTCTGGTATATACTTCACATTATATTCTCCGGAAATTTAATTAAAGTTTAGAGTGAGTTCAGGCTATGTCTGCGTCCAAAACAGAGTGGGACATGACATTTTGTCTAGCCATCAATGATGACGAATGTAGACCCATATCCAGATGTAGCATTGCATTTTACTTGTTGCATTTCCTAAGTGCCTCTCACACAATTATGCAACACAATTGTGCCAACAATTCATGTTTTGCAAACCTCAGTGGTATCAAATGCTGTACCCGATTTTATTTAGTTATTGTTAAAAAGCTATTACTAAAGGATGTATTCCTCTAATGAGTGTCAAATGATTCAGTTTTAAGGAAAAGGTACTCTTCTATCTCGTTATAAAAATAACGAAAAAAATTATAGTCGATAATATAGCCATATAATCGACCTTCGAATAAAATAAAAAATAACAAAAGATAATTAACAAAGATAAATTTATTATTTTTTTAACGAATGTTCAACAAAAATGAACAACCTCATACGTATCATTTTCTGTCTAAAGTTCGATAAAAAGGCGTTACTCTCTTACATTGTTTCTAGCATTGAAATCAAATTGGAAAGATCAAGTAATTTAATAAAATTAAATAATTATTTAAAACAAGGTTGACTTTAGTTCTACAATTATTTAGAAAGGAAGCTATATATTTCAACCCCTTTGGGTCATCTTCAGGCCTAAACAACAAAGAAAAATAAAAAGTACAAAACATTTGACAATATATATAGCTTTCTTTCTAAATAATTGTAGAACTAAAGTTAACCTTGTTTTAAATAATTATAGAGTCCTACAAAAAAGATGTTTCGCTAATTAACTTGTTGAAAATTAAATAACTAAACCAAGTTGGATTATGGTATTATGGAGAATTTCAAATACTTATTAAATTTTTTTTTAAATTTAATTTTGATGATAAGAAATAATAATGTAAACAAACAAGGCTGCGATAATACTCAGGATTTATAACTAGTTTGCTATTTGCTTCAGACAAGAAAAGCTGAATGATACCACTTATTACTAAAAGATTGAGTCTCCACAAGACTGAAAGACATTACGTTGAACAAGTAGCCATTAGCTATCCATTTATACAACCATCTTCCTTCTCGAAGGAAGTTTTTCCATCTTCTTCTGTGATGAAAGAAAATGAATATAAAAACTGTATTAAATCTTTGCAAATTCAAAATCCCCTACACAGCATAAAATAATTTTATAAAATTAAGTTTACGTAAATCATAAAATAATTAATTACAAGCTGTACAGTATTTTAAATTAGTATAATTGATAAACATAAGTTTTATTTATTTTTAAGTTTAATACGTTTGTATTAATTTTGTAAAATTTTTAACATGCAATTATTTGAATTAGCTTATATCGAGTAATTATTTATAATTAACGTGGGATCTGTTTTTTTTATATCACAAATTTTATTTATTTATAGTGTTTGCTATCGATAGTTTATAACAATTTAGCTACAGCACTCATTAAGATCCAGTTAAACATAAACTTCCACGCCACACAATCTTACAATGTAAATCGCAGCAGTTGTAAACACTAGTTATTTATACACCAAGGGACTAAAGAAAGTAATTATTTCCTTGAGCAGTTAAATCCTAGAGCAAAAGCCAAAGGAAAAAAGCATTTAACTCCCGAGGCAAAGACGAGGAAGTTATGACAATTAACTCCCGAGGCTAAGCCGGGGAAGTTATGTCAATCAACTTCCAAGGTGTTGACAAGATGTTATCTCCAGACGTCATTAAGTCATTTAATTATTCTTATATTCTTATTTTCACACTTTTTGTTGTATTTTATTTAAAAAGATTTTTATTGATCCAAACAACACGAGTTTTGAGCGAACAACAACATTATTTGGTCGAGTATTACACAAAAATATTGGGATCGCAACACCGGGAAAATATTAAAAAATTATCGGTGACCTTTGAAAATTTAGACGATACTGCTAACCCCACCCAATAAGATTCGAGGGGTCAAACCTTAACTATAGGAAACACTTTTTATTCCCTAAAGAGTAAAAGGTTACTTTTTCTCCCTTAGATGTAAAAAGTGCTTCCGAAAAACTATTTAACAAAGTTCACATCAATAACGTCTGGAAATAACGTTGTTAATCAACTACGATTTTCTTTTAAACCCTAACTATATTATATAATATATATATATATATATATATATATATATATATATATATATATATATAAACACACACACACACACACACACACACACACACACATATATATATATATATATATATATATATATATATATATATATATATATATATATATATATATGACTCAATAATATAATACACTAATTATCAGAAAATAATGTCTACTGTTTCTATGCAATGAAATGGTGTAAATTGTGCCGTACAATCGTAGATTCCCAAGACTTATAATTCTTTTTAAACATAATAAATCCTCAAATATAAATTATTTTAGGAAGAAGATAAAATAGTTTGAGATGCCAAAATTTACCTCCACAGAAGGGGAAGAAAACATAAAAAAACCAGGGGAACCTACCAAAATGATCCCCTTCCCTTTATATCAATGTATAACAAAATTAACGTTTAGCCCCACTATAAATAATATCGGGTGGGATAATAAAATATTTTTGGAGGCCCGTTAAATTTTAATGATTGACATCCTATATCCAAAGGTTTTTTAGAGGAAACTCATTAAACAAAGATTTGAACGAATTTATGTAGGGGAAATTCAGTTATGAAAAACAAGGCACTACAGATATTAAGGAAGCGCCAACAAAATTTGTTTTTAATAGTTATTTTTAATTCCCTGAGTAGTAAGTTGGTTCCTAAGGCGAAAGCTGAGAGAATTAATAATTTAACTCCCGAGGCCAAATGATTTGTGTATTTAACTCCCGAAGTAAAGCCGAGGGGTAAATTATTGTAAGGGAAAAATAACGTTTTATTTTTGAGGTGCACAAAAAATTGTATCACCAAACATTGACCTCAAGATTAAAGATTAACGTAAGATATTATATTCTGAGGATGGCCAAAGCGTGGATGGGCGTAGCGAATCCGATAAAGCTCCGTATCTCAGACCCGATTTTTATTTGTTTAAATTAAAGCTATGTCCACATATATAAGCTTTTCTCCTTTAAGAAAGAAGGGGATTACACGATCTTACGATCATGCGGTTACGCACATGGCTTCCCATTGATAGTCTTTTGATCTCCGGTTTTTTTTTTTGGTTAATATATTTGTCATCTAAGGATGAGCGAAACAAGTCCGAAGTGTTAAGGATTAGGGTTTTTATCTAATCCAATAAAAATTAGGAAAAGTTGCAAGGTACCCTAATTTCACTCTTCGTTTTAAAAAAAAAATCAAAAATCAAAGGACACATTCTACCAGGTGTACAATCAGGCGTGCTACCAATCTGATGCGATATTTTGTGAGTAAAACCTACTTTCTTTGTTTAGGGAGTAAAATAATTAATGTGTAATGGTACATACTCATTACAAATAAATAAAACAAATGAAGACTACATAAATAAAGAGCTTGATGATGTAAGAAAATAAAATTCAGATAAGAAATACGTAATAAGTTCATTCAAAAACATAAATTAAACTAGGAACTTCCCCTTCTTTTTTAAAATTTCATAAATTAAAATTTTATACGCGTTTATTTCAATGTTAGCAACAAAAATAAGTTTGACCCAAATTAATCACGTTCTTAATAATTATTCTTGAGTGCCGTCCTTGAATACTAAGACAAACCAAACTATATCAAGTACTTACTCATAAAAATGTAATTGATGAATTTAGTACTTCATTTTCTTTCAATTTCTGGTTGTTTGTTTCTACAAACAAATAACAAAATAACCTATAATTAACAATTAAAAAAATCATTAGTTTACAAATATTTGTTAAAATTTATCATCCGAGTATAAATTTTAATAGTTATAAACACACGCACACACACCTATAATATATATATATATATATATATTATATATATATATATATATATATATATATATATATATATATATATATATATACATACATAAGTGTGTACGATTTAAGAAACACTTTATTTTTTATATTAATTATGTGTTAACAACTTTATAAAACATATTTTTGGAGGAAATAAAGAATTTTTATACCAAATCAGTATATAAATACTGTTGATATACTAAATCCATATTATAGATGTAATAGAAATTGAACTATACTAGTAGTAGAACTAATGAAAATTTTTTTAAAAAATCATAAAAAGAAATTCGCTTAGCTTACGTCTTAAACCAGTTACTTTTTAACATTAGACTAAACGATGAAAAGAAACTGTCTATGATATGTCTTCTTTTTATAACAGTAGAAAAAAACACAATATTGATTAAAATCATTTAACACACATTTTTTCTCTTTTATACTGTATAACGGTATTATTATTATTCCTCATTTATAGGTATATAGGATAGGTATTGTTTTTGCAATGAAAATCAGAAACGGGGATTTACCTGAATTGATAGTTCAGACAACATAGTAAAAAAACTCAAGAATTTTAAACATCTAAAACAAATAATTTATATGAAGTTTCGGATGTAATTATAAACAAAATACATCTTTATATATATATATATATATATATATATATATATATATATATATATATATATATATATATATATATATATATATATATATATATATATATTCATTTGAAAGATAGAGCACCCTAAATTCTTAACAATTCTTTAAAAAAATTTAGATGTTACATCTAAACAATATTTCGCTCTTCATCACACGCAGGAACTTTTATTCGTATAAAAACTTCATTGAGTGTAATTATGGTTTTTCTATTTTTCTTTTCTAGATTGTAATAACTTGAAAATGCTCTACGAAATATTGTTTGAATATAACATCTAAATTTTTATAAGGATTCATAGTATAGGAACAAAATACAATAGGTAAAATGCCCTAGACGAGAATGACTAAGCTTCTCTACTCTTTTTCTGTATTGTATTAAAGGCAGACAGCAGACGATATTTTTCAGTCTGGGGTTTATAAGTAAATCAATATGGTTAATGAGGTTTTGAGTTAAAAGAGCTAAATATAATTTAAAAGTCTTTTTAGATCCATCCAAGAACTAATCAATGACGTTAGGTCTGACGTCATAAGCCAGATGTAGCATTAGTAATTACAGATAATAAAATAAATCACAATATTTTATTTACAATAAATAACTGGCTAGTAATTATACTGCCTCCAATTTTATAACCAACCCTTGTTTAAATATACTATTGCATGTATACTTGTATTATACAAATACTTGTAGTAGTTATGTACTTGTATATATAATAACTTTTAGATACATAAGTACTTGTAGTATATAAATACTATACTTTTATACTTAGGAAAGAAAACTCTAAGAATATACAGGGTGTTTTATATAAAGTGTCCACCAAAGAAGGAGGTGATAGTACTCCTCAAAGGGAACAAAAAATGTTCTATACTATAAACCCCGATCTCCAACCGTTTTCCCACAAGGTCAAATTTAATATTTTAAAAAAATATTAGACCTCACATCATAAACATGTTAATAGCGTTTAAAGTGTTCAAGCTAGAAAGGAGAAAATGGTCTCGTTAGAAAGCTGAGTAAATTTCCTAAAGGACAAACTAATAAAAATGTCAAATATTTTGGAACTACTGCCCAAAAATTGCATGAAAAATTATTTTCAAAAATCAACCTTGAGAGGACACAACCCTAATTGAAAATAGTTCCTCAGTCAGCAAAATTTTCAAAAAATGTGCAAAATTCAAGATTATTATTTTTTGCCGCGAAAATGGTCCCTACTTATGTATTTGGGGGGCTGAATCGAATAAAAAATAATCCGAAATCGATACGACCCCTCTAAATGACAAAAAAGTCGAAAACACTGAGGTCAATCACCGGAAAGCCTAAAAAACAGCAGGTGAACAACATATTACAAGTAGGAAGCCGTTTTCGATGTTTTTTGGGCTTGCGAGTTAAACAAAAATGGTCCGTAGTCGACAGGAGCACTCAATGACAGCGTACCTGGGTTCGAATCCTGGCGAGGACAATAATTTTGTATTTTGTTTTTTTACATTATATAAGTTTATAACTACAAAATAATTCTGGCGCTGTGGTCCGCATGTAAGACGAAATTCCTTACACTTAAGCACGGAATGCTTGTTTCCGTGCTTAAGAATCCATTTCTTGCTCTTCGTTCCGGCTAATTCCTTATAACTTAAGCAGTTACTCAATTATCAAGCACTACTAGCAATTCATTCTTTTTAAAAAGGAATTTCGCTAAAACCTTTAAAGAAAACACCAACTGAGCATTAAACTAGTGCAAATAAAGGTGTGCACTGCCAATTTTAGAGGCATAGTTTTGCACATTATAAAGGATGCCTTTGAAAAATACAACAAAAAAAATACGAGTAGTGCTTGATGATTGAGTAACTGCTCAAGTTATAAAGCATTAACTGGACCTTAAGCAAGAAATGGATTCTTAAGCACGGAAACACGCATTCCAAAGGAAATTCGCCCTTATTATCTCTAGGTAATACGACTCCTGATGCTCCTGATGACAATGCCAACACACAAGAGGCTTTAGATATTCTTTATATATAATATATATATATATATATATATATATATATATATATATATATATATATATATATATATATATATATATATATATATATATTTATTGTATTATATATCTATATATAGATATATGTAAATATATTATATATATATAATATATATATATATATTATATATATATATATATATATATATATGTATGTATAAGCATATAGTGGCATCTTTCTTTAATAAAGTATAAATTTAAGTAGCTACTACACTAAGGGCGAATTAAACCACCTTATTTGATTCCATACAATAATAGTTCAGTATTATCGTATTATTAGTAGTATTATTCATTGGCTTATTTTCGCGCATCTTCATAGAAAATTAGGTCGTCGGCATTTTTTAAATGATTTATGAGCTTTATGAATGAACAAGAAAAGAGTTTAATGGTAATTTAAATGATCTCATTTACAATGACTAGGTGTAGACAAGGAAAAGTGGCGAGGTGGTGGTCGTGTTTGAATTAAGATTTTCTATTACGTATTATTTTCACGATAATAGTGATTCAAAGTTTATTTTTGGAGGAAAACACCAGGTTTAGAATCGATTATTAAAGCCTCCGCGTTAGACAGAGATTACAGTCCTATTTATTGATCTTATTTTATAAATTCTATTCGGGAACAACTAACAAACTGTGTGTTTAAGAAATTTCACTTATTTTGTTTGAAGACAATCATAAAATAAAAAGGAAACAACAAACAACTAATTTTTTGCAATAAATTAAATTCAAACATCATTCACAGAGATTTTAGTTTTTTATTCTTTTCATCTACTGGCAACACTGCTGGGTTGGGTCAATTTTTTAGCTAATTTTCTAGTGGCAACATTGACAAGTTATCAGTTTTTAAGTGAAACTTTTTTGGGCAGGGTGTATTAAAAGAACGGAACTCTTATAGATTTTTCTCGGATTTTGAAGTTTTATTTTTTAATAAAAATAGCCCTAGAGGCTATATATATTAATGAAGTCGAGGTTTTCAGCGTGTAAATAGTGTTTTAGCTCAATATTTTAGATAGTTTCGGGCCACTCTACAGTGTACGCAGTTGATCTGTTTTTGTATTTTTGTCACAATTTAAGATTCTTTATAGCCGTCAAAATCAATTCCAGAGGTAAAATTCGTAGTTTTATACGAAGTACAAATTTATATTAGTTGTAATTTTATTATTTTGTGTTACATTTTAAAACTTTCACCGTGAAAATTCCTGAGGAAAGGATGACCGAGTTTAAGCCCGAGATGAAGAAGAAGGTCCCACCGGAGCTGAGGAGAATCCTTTTAGACTTAACTGTGAGCTGTCTTTTAGAACAGCCTGACGATATAATCGAACACGCGTATAATTATTTCGCGAAATTACGGGAAAATCGACCAAGTTACGCGGCCAAACCGTCGCCGTCTTCTCCAGACGAATCTATACCAGATGACGAGGAGCCTCCTCGTCCTATGAAGTTCGGCAACAGAAGAAAAAGTGTTTTTGCGGAAGCTTATAATCCCGAGGAGGACGACGATAATGACCAGCCTAAAGTTTACCCTAAATCTGATGAACAAAGAAAAGCTCTGGCCGATAGTGTAAAGAACATTTTACTTTTCCGTTCATTGGACCCTACTGAGGTATCTCAAGTTCTGGATGCTATGTTTGAAAAGGTCGTCAAAGAAGGCGATATTATTATAAAACAAGGAGACGATGGTGATAATTTTTATGTAATTGAAAATGGAATGTATGAAGCTTCAATAAATTTGCCTTCCGGTGAAAATAAAGTTATTTTTACTTATCAGGGTAAAGGAAGCTTCGGTGAACTTGCTTTGCTCTATAACATGCCACGTGCTGCTACTATTAGAGCTGCTTCACCAGGAGCTCTTTGGGCTATGGACAGAGCGACTTTCCGTCGGATTGTTCTTAAGTCTGCTTTTAAGAAGAGAAAGATGTATGAATCTCTGATTGATAGAGTGCCCATGCTTAAAGCACTCGAGAATTACGAACGGATGAACCTAGCAGATGCACTTATACCTAGACATTTTGAAGAGGGTGAAAGGATTATTAAGCAAGGTGACGCGGCTGATGGAATGTATTTTATTGAATGTGGTACAATATCTATCACAATTATGGAAGATACTCAGGGCGAGGTTAAAATAAAAGAGTTACACGAGGGTGATTATTTCGGTGAATTGGCTCTATTAACACATAAACCGAGAGCAGCTTCGGCTTATTCAGTGACAAATGTTAAAGTAGCTTTTCTTGATGTTGAAGCTTTTGAACGTTTACTGGGACCTTGTCTCGACATTCTCAAACGCAACATTCACAATTACGAGTCTCAACTTAAAAATATTTTTGGATCTAAACACAACTTATCTGATATTCGATGAATATCAGGTAGATGATGTGTATCGAGTCAATATGCTTGAGTTCTTAAATCTACATTCCCGAGGTTGTATCACTTGTTACCTTATATCTCGCACTGTGTTCCCTCTATTCATAACAAATTAATTGTTAAGATCAATATATCATTTTTATCTGGCAAATTTATTAATTTTTATTTTAATTTGTATTATTATCATTCCCTTAATGTGGGAAAATATATCTTAAAAAAGTTTAATAGACTGTATTAACAAATTAACAAGCAATGGAACAACATACAAGTCATAATAACGCTATTTCAGATAAGTTGGTTCATAAATTTAATATTAGCAATGACATTAAAACTAAATTTTTCTCTGATTTTTTAAGTGACTCAAGAATTTTGTTTTCTATTATTCTTTTCATTATTTTATTACATACATAAATAATTTGATGTTTAAAAAAGACAATTTATTATTAATTTCTTTAATATCTTCATTATTTAATTCACTTTGATTAAAATCTTTTTTATTTAGTTTTTTCAAATCTGTATTTGATAAAAATAATGTTGCTCAGTGCCGTTTATAAATCACAAAAAATGAAGCTCAATACATTTCTATATTTATTATTAACTTATCTGGAATGTTTGTTTTAGTGGCACTTGTTTAGTTGGTTATTCATCTACTTTCTTTTTGTTTGTTTCTCCCCTATAATTTTTTGTTAGTTGCTGATTAAGAGGAGAGTTTAAAAGGCATCATAGGGAAATTATTTATTATGATAATACCAAGACTTTACAAAATAGAAAAAGGTTTATACATGAAACAACTTGGAAGGAATAATCTTAATAAGTGCCATTTTTGCTTTTTGTTCAAATTTTTAATGAAGTGAATGGAGTACTGCAATATCATTCATGTATTATACCTGACAGTTTAAAAAATCATTTGTCATAAATTATTTTTATGTCATGCAAAATCAAATAATAGTGAAAAGTCTTAAATGTGGTAAAGTTTGATTGTTATTGTACGTACAGAACTTAAAAATCCTGCTAATTTTTTATACTTATAGGATTCTTTTTATTTAGCTTCTTATATTAATTTAAATCTAAAGCCTGGGACTGATTATAAGTGCCATATAAAAATGTTTATTAAAAAGTAATTTAAAATTAACTTGTAAATTAAAAAAAAATATTAAAAGCATCATTTTCTGATCCACTTATTAAACACATTAAAAACATCACAAAAAGGAAAGTGTTTCAAATTATTTGATAATTATCATTTATAAGAATATACTATAATTCTGTCAATTAAGAAATGTAGTTAGTTTTGACTATGATCCAATTAAAGTTGTTTTTATTTCTTTCATTATTCCTAGTTCATTGAATGGTGTTTGACAATCAAGTCACTTATATCTGTTTTTATTATTCTATTAATACATATATGTATTATTTTTTAGCTTTAGATATTTACTTTTAAGTTTTTTTTATCAAAATTAATTCAAACTATAGATTAGAGATGTTCACTATATATTGTGGCAATTTACAAATAATTTATTTCAAAGTTGCTGCCACGTTTGTTTTTACAGTTTTTTATAACTCTAGCTAAGTTATTACAAGAAAATAATAGAATATGTCTTAAATTGTCTAAGCATTCATTACTAATATAATTTGCAACTATTTATTGCTTAGGTCTTACAATGTGTAGTTTAGTTTGCATTATTATTTACTAAAACAATATTGAGTCAACAATTCTAAAATAAACAAAACTGAGCTTATTGGTTATTACTGACGATTAGCTGTTTAGTTTAGAATTTTGTTTTAATAAAATACTAGCAAAATTATTATTTTTTGCACAAATGTTAACTTAAATATACATAAAGTTAAAGTAGTTAACAATGTATAATTTTATTTTGTTAATTTTTATAAATATTGAAAGTTTTTCTTATCCTTTCCCTCCCTTAATTAATTGTAAATGTATACATCACAATATAACAAACGTACCAAAATATGTAGATTTAAGAATATTCAAGCTTTTATTTCAAATTACCTTAAAATAATTGTTTTTTAAAAAAACAAGAAAAAGTAAAAAAAAAAATAAAATGTGAAAAAATATATTATTTTTCCAACAGTATTTTAAGAAAATAAAATATATTTAATAGGTGTTAGGTAAGGTATAAATGAATGTAGAAATATTATTTGTTACTAAAATGTCCCTTAATTTGTATCTATCAGTTAACCTTTTGTTTAAAATCGTTTGGCAAAATTAGAAAGGTTTTCTAATTCTATCTTAAGCAATGTTATTTAATATTACCCTTAACCTATCTCACCGTTACGTAAATGTCCTGAAGGTGATAGGCCAAAAAAAACATTTTAATATATTGCTTGTTGTAAATTCTACCAATAAGCTACCTTTTAAAATTGTGGTGTGCTGTTAACATCTCCTAGAGGTGCATCAATAAATAACTTATAATCAAATTTATCTCAATTTAAGAATGCGTTATTAATTTGTTGTAATTTTTTATAGAGCCCTCAAAGTTCTGTTTATAGATTTTTTATTTTTAGTTTCAAATTTCTTGAATTCATACTTGATTATCTCCCTTTTTGTTTAATATATATGTTGTAGAAGTACTAACTGTTACCCCTTTAAAAAGTGTAATTAACATGGAGAAAAAGTGATGCCACAAAAAGTAAATATATATATTTATTATTTGTAATGTTGTTGTGTTAATATGAATTTTATATATTATATAAACAAATAAATTTTTTATTAATTAAGTTATTTTTATTTGTCTATGATTAAAAATTTACATTAAATAAAAATGTATGGGTAAACATAATCGAATATAAGTGATTATGAAATAGAAATTGATCGATAATAAATAGATGGGTCTCTTTTAAAAGTACTTTATTAATTAAATTATAAAAGGAGTATTTAAACAAGTAATAATTATCAGGAGATGGTTGAAAGAGGGGATATTACTGTAATTTACCTTGCGCACATAATTTACCTTTATGTTTTTTTAACAAAAGAGTAATTTTTAATCATAGTATTACGTACAATTATTTTTTTCATTGAGTGCAATTAAATATATGATCTTGTTATTATATTTTTGCTTATGTTTGTATAATTTTAATTTTTAAGCAATAATATTTTGAGTGGTTTGAATAAAAGTTTAGAGGTTGGTCCTTCATTTTTTAAATTGTATTTAAAATAAAAATACAAAAATAATAAATATTTGTATTGAAAATTGTTTACTCTTGATTAGTATTTGAGGCATTTAGTGCAAGATTAAGAAACATGTATATTGATAAATAAAAGTCTGCCAATTTTGGCTATTTTTTATTTGCTTTTAAATTTTATTACAAATCAAATAATGTATATTAAAATTAATGTGATGATTGTGGCATATTGGTATTTTTTAAAATAATTTTATTATGAAATTCTGGCTTACGCCTAGAGTTTGAGCTAAATGCCTTTGCTTGTTGTTAAAATTCATCTGATACAGCATATGAATTCAACTAATACAACAGATGAATTCATCTAATATGACTGATGAATTCATCTAATATAGCATATGAATTCATCTAATACAACAAATGAATTCATCTAATTTAACAGATGAATTCATCTAATACAACAGATGGATTCATCTAGGTCAACAGATAGTGTCATCTAACATAACGGATGAACTTGTCCAATACACACGACTAAGTTATCTAATACAATAGATGAGTATAGTTTACTCATCAACTATTTTCTTCAATATTATAATTTCTTTTCATGGGAGTACTTCTTTTGCACAAAATATTTCTGCACTTCATTTAAAAAATTGTAATAAATAAATTGTATAAACTTAGCTAAATTGATTTTAACAAAGCAAAACAAGCGAATATAACCCATTCAAAATATTATTTTATGTTGTTATTTTTAAATTTTGTATTTTATTATCATCTTTTGTTAATTTATACTTCATACAAAATACATGTATATCAAATCATTTGTATGTAACCATCGGTGTTCATAATAAAAAAAAAGAAAAAACAAAAAAAAAATAATATATGTTTTAAATGTTTTGTAAAATCCACCATTTCCTTGTTGAAGTAAACTTACTATACCCTAATCTTTCAATTTTATTGTATAAATTATTTTCTTTCTCTTAAATCAGAAATTAGTGAAACACTCTTTTGTAATATGTATTTTTTGTCCACTTGTTATGAAGAAGGTTACTTTAGAGCAAGTGTCACCACAGTTTAGGACTGTATGTATTTACATGAGTGTAAAGTTCGGTAGTCTATTGTAACTGAAACTTATGTTTTATGATAAAATAATGTTAAAACATTTAAAAAGGTTAAAACTATTATACTGAACTAAAAATTTTGCCGCTAAAGTTAAATTCAACAAACTCGTAAAAATAAAAATACTTATTATTTTTATTAAAGAGAGAAATTTATTATTTATTTTATTTATTATTTTTTAGAAAATTTTTAATATTATGGTTCTTTTAAAATGTTACTTTTAGTGGGGTTCTATTAACATTTATTGTGATTTGAAGATAATTGGAAAGAGGTTAGGCATGAGAACATGGTCTTAAAAAATAATAGGTTTATGTGTAATTGTAAATTTGTATGTTTCAGTATACAGTGTCTGTTACCGATTTATATATCGATTCAAACATAAGTTATAGTGGTTATACTCTGTAAAATAATTCTTGGCTCATATATATTGTTATTGACACAATGAATTCATCTCAAAAATATTACAAATAAATACGTGATATCATGACAAAATCATGGCCTTGAGCAGAACCATTATTTTATACTTATGTATACTTATATATATATATATATATATATATATATATATATATATATATATATATATAATATATATATATATATATATATATATATATATATATATATAAATTTATTATTAACTGATTGGACGTGAGGTCCATCTCTGAATGTCTATGTTTTGTTAGTTGACCCCTGCTATTTGTTTTGTTGTTAGTTTGTAAACCCTCTAGAAAAATATTTTTCAATTTAATATTATAAATAAATATTAAAAAAGGCCTTTATCATATGTTTGAAAAAAGCCTGAATGTGTATAAAAATTTACCCGTTACCTAAAAAAAAATCTTCATTAAAAAAAGACTAAACATAGGTTTGACTAATTAAAAGTTCTATTCTGTATTATTATTTAAAAAAGCACTAGATAAATTACTTCATTTTCTTAAAATTAATTGATATAGAATCAAAGAACCAAACTGTTTTTTTACATGAATTTAAATTAATTTTAAAGTTTTTCTTAATTAAAGTAAGTAAATAATTTGATAAATTATGTAGTAAATATTTGTATTCAAGATAGCGTAATCAATACTTTACCTAATTCATTAAGTTGGACTAGTTTTTTACTTTTTAATTTCATTAATTTAATATTTATTTGCAAAGTTAATAAATAAAATTATAATGATTGTAGCATTATATACAATTCAACAAAATTAGTTTATCTTTAGCTTAATTTTAAAAATCGGTTAATATACGTTAACCAACAGCTAAATATATCCAGCAATAGATTAAATATTAAACTTTAAAATTGATAAAATACTAATATGGTTGCATTTCAAATGAATTTTTTTAAATGTCTTTAAAAAAGTTTAAAACCTTCAATTTCAAGCTAATCAATAACATTCACAGCTGCAATTTTTTTTATAATAAATGAGCCATAGGAAAAAATATTGATAATATCTTAAAAGCCTCTAAGTGTATAAGTTGTTTTAAAAAAATATTTTGTTTAAAACTAAATAATATAAAAAAAATTAATGCATTTTTAAAATTTAAACTAGAATGACTTTTAATAATAAAATCAAATGTTATTTACTTACTTTGATCATTGCTTTGCTCTGTTTCGTGTGTAATCCTCTTATAAAATTATTTAAAGAGATTTATGTTTTGTTCTTGCTTATTATGATTTAAAACTACTTGCATATTAATTAAGCAAAATGGTTATTTAATTTGCTTTAATATTTTAAAATGTCCAAAGCTTGATTAACTTGGCCAAATTTAAATAATATAATCGTCTATGATTAATTTTAATAGGAATAAGTGTCTAGGTATTTGTAATTATAACTTGGGTTTATTGACCATTTTGTATAATTGCTTGTTCAAGACCAGCTTTGATGTCAAAATGTTGATTTAAAATGGGTTTTACAACATATTTAAAATCTCACTGTTGAAGAGAGTCAAATGCATTATAAACAATTTTATTTATCTAAAATAAAAGTATTTTATTTTACAAAAGCATATTACTTTATTAAAAAAAACTAAATCTTGGTTTTCTCAGCAGTTACTTAACCCGATCTTTAAACCTCAATCTCAACTACTATAAACAATTTTGAAATTAAATAAAAAAATATATTGGGCTTTAATTAGTTAGGCCCTTAACAGTGTAAATTAAAAATGAGAAAATAATGCCACTTCGTATTTTAGATGTCTAGCTTAAAACCGAAGGTCATTCAATATTTGTGCATTTCTTATCCTCTTTTCAGTGATAAGTCTAAAAACAGTAATTAAGATCATTCATTACATAATCTCAAGTTATATTTTTGAACAGTGATCTATGCTCTATTTCTTGGCCAAACTCATTTAAAAAATATCATCTGGCTGAATAGTCTATTTTTTAAAAGTACTAAATCTCTTTAAATAATTTAAGTTTATGTATAAACATTTTATTTATTCTTTTTATAGTTATAAAGTGAATAAATTTTCTATTTTACTAATGAATCCTACTCGTATATGTCCCCAAAAAAGTTTAATTTCCTTTTATATTAATATCGTTTAAATAAATTTAAAAAGGAATGTATTTAAATAATTAACAAATGAAATAAAACATGTAATGAATGGAATAAAGAAATAAAAAAAATGTGTTACCAATAATACGATCTATATATTGATCAGACTTCTCCCAGTTCGTATTTTAAGCCTTAAGTGGTATATTATTATTCATGAAGGTATTTATGACCTAAATTTTAATTTTTATTATCAATTAAACATTTATTTTTTATTTTATTTCATTTGTTTTACTTAGTCTTAGATGTCGTCTTACATTGTTTCTAAAAAAATAAAAATCTTCTTTATTAAATTGTTACTATAATTAATTATTTTTATTGGTGTATTTATCTCTGAAAATGTTTGTTTCAAAATTTTATTTAATTTTATATTGTTGTTTCATGAAATAAAAATTTCCCTGATAGAGGAAGAAATTAAAATTAATATAAAGGAAAAAAAATAGTTCTTTATGCAGAATGTGAAAGTGGGGAATATGTAGTTCAATGATTTTTTTATTAAATTGCACTTGTTAGAAGATTCACATTTTCAACTAAATTAAGAAAAAAACATTGATAATATTTTTGTTGTATTTCGATGAAAAAGAAAGATTGATTAGAAAGCTCAGTATTAATAGAGAGAAAATGTGGGTTCAGTAGAGTAAGCTGTAGTTAAGTACAATAATGTTTAAACAGGTGTTCTAATCCAAGTTTAAATATTTATGTAAGGTCTTGTGTAAGAACAGTTAAATTCTTAAAATGATAAGGAACCTATGAGCACTAGAATAAGGTACCATAAAGCTCCACTACCATTTCAATTGTTTAGTTATTTACGCACCAAGAGAGTAAAGAATGCTATTATTTCCCTGAGTCAGTTGGTTCCCAATGCAAGCCACGGTCGGGCCGCTTTGGTTCCCGACACCAAAGAGTAGCCAAGGAATTTATGTGTTTAACTCTCAAGGCAATGCCGAGGCAGTTATGACTATTAACTCTCGAAGCAAAGTTATGAGAGGTAATAATGCCGCACAAAAAAAAAATATTTCTCTAAACAACTTCTTTTGGCTTGAAACACATTTGAGCCAATAATTTCTTTTTTAGTTGAGTCCCCCCATATGAATTTTGGGGGTGTTGCCCCCAGGAAATTGTTAAACAAAATGATCGTTGACCCTGTTATAAATTTAGAGGATACCACTCTCAAAAAAATAATGGAAAAATATCCCCTCCTATTAAGATTTAGGGACTAATTCTACTTATAGAAAACTCTTTAAACTCCCAAAGGAGAAAAAATTACTTTTTGTAAGAGTAAAAAGTCCCCTCCTTCACTCCTTTAAAACTAGTCAATAAGCTTTGCATTATTTGCCGTTTGGAGATAAAAGAGTGTAACAATTAGATAAAGAACAAGTCTCTTAGGTTGCTTAGCTTAGACTCTCCCTGTTATCAGTATTCCCTCTCTAGTAACTCACGAGACCTTAACTTGGTACTGACTTAAATAGTTGTATTAGTTTTAGGTTTATCATAGTTTATAGCCCCCCAAAAATTATTGAGGGAAAGAATTTGATCAGTTCAATAAGAACCCTACCAGCCCCTACGTGCGGAAGTGACAAAATAGATCTAAACTTTTTTTCCTTCTTTGATATTTCCTGGGTGGTTAAAAAACTATTAGCAAAACTAATACTATAGTCTCTGTAAACAAAGCTACATTTAAATGATCTTTTCTTGATTTAAAATCATGTTAAAATTGTAGTAAAATGGATAAAACTAGATAATATTAACATCATGTTTTAAGTTTTAATTATAATAGTGACATAAACTTTGAATTTTATGATGAAACATTTATTTTAATAATTTTTTTTTTATTTCAATGAAATATTAAGCTTTCTATTTTATTTTAAATTATTAACAATATATTATTTTTAATTAAATAGCTACTCTTTTTTTGCAGAATTGTTTCTTAGTATTGTCATGAGTCATCACATTCTAATTTATTAAATTATTTGTTGATCTTTTTTTTGTTGCTGTTCATTTGATTAATTTGTTAATTATTATTTGTTAGTGTTAAAATTGTTTTAATTAAATGTTTTTATTTATACTTAAATTTTAACTATTTAAAAAAATGGAATTAATAAAGAAATAAATACCTTTATGTATTGTCCCCCAAATTTGTTTGGTTATTTATATTTAATTTTAAATTCCTTTTATTCATTATTTCAATAAGCGTGGTATTGTATTTAACTATGGAAAAACAGGAAAAATGTTATTTTTTCCACTGTGGATTTAAGTAAAATATTGGAGGGGTTGGGGTTTAATTATGAGAATTGAAGAATTATGTAAAAGCTGTGTTTTAGAATGAAATTGACTTCGGAGGACAATTGTATGAGAACTGTGGGCAGTTCTTGGGTAGCTGATTAACACCCATAGAAATATAACTTGTGTAATTGAGTTATAACCCACATCATGAGGTTGAATCTTAGGAAGCCTAGTGACGACATTTAAGCCCTGTCAATGTAATGAAAAGCTCTATAAATAAGGAATAGCAAGAAAAGTGGGGTTTCCATTAAAAACTGGGGGGGGGGCTGAGCCCTAGATAATCCTTATTTTTCATTCTTAAGAGGGGTAAGCTTATAAAATTTGAGAGGGCTTAGCCCCCTTATGTCTACATACTGTTTAATAGGAAGCTTATGCCAAAAAAGAATAATGAGTTGGCATGGTGGTGTGAAAGATCTTCATTCAAGGGTGAGCATAGTGTCAATTCTGAGGTGAGAAATAAAGAGCTTTTTTCCTGTTCTATATGAAATAAGGCCAAGAAGAACTTTAAAGATTGGCTATTGCTTTGCCTTAATATTTCAAAGTTGTTATGAATCCCCACAAAGTACCTTTTGTCTATGCCCAATTTTATATGGCAATGATAAGTACTTAACAATTGTCTCATTACAATGAAACAATGTGTTATGAAATTTAAATTTCTAAACCTTTAGTTAAGTTCTATATTTTTATTGTGAATAAAGGACAATAACCCCACATTGTTTTTGAGAAGTTAAAAAAAGGTTGTGTTTTAATTCTTTAAGCCGCTTGACCAACAAAATACTTAAAGATGCCAACTTGTTTTTGGCTTTTGGGGTCTGTAGGTGCTAAAATGTGGATATTGGATAAAAAAAATTGTTTGCTATTAAACTGTTTCCCCTCTTTAAGTCATTGGAAAAAAACTGGCTATGAATTTATTTAAGTTGGCAGAATTGAATTAAACTTGAAGAAAATAATTTAGAATTGAAGTAGTCATTTTCTCAATGAGTAAAAATTGATTCCATTAACCTCTTACAAATGTTGCGATATAAGAAATAGCCGTTTTCTAGATTATATTCTGCTTTGAAAAAATGAAATTAATGTTACAATAGGATGTCTACTCTAAGAAAGTATCTGATTCTAAAATCCTAATACATTTTACAACTACAGGATGAAGGTAATAAGACATTTACACTAGTTTAATGCTGTATATACAATAACATACAAGATAAGAAGATTGGTCTCGTTGAGGAAATATTATGTAAAGGGATACATCAGCCTTGTATTAACCAATGACTAGATTTATAAAATGATACAGGCCAATATACTTTAATTCAAATAATAAGACAACCAAAAACAGAGGTAGACTATTTATGGTTTATTTATCATATTAAAAATAACATCGACAGATACACATAACTGTGGTTAGATTAAATATTAAAAGGTTTTCAACGATCGTTGAAACATATATAGGTAAAATTATTTTAAATGCAACAATATTAGTATTTAATTAAACACTTAATAGCATAGTAATTTAGTTAATGGTAGACATATGTACCTGTCTATTATTTCCTAGTGAGCCAATGAACTGGAATTTTCTATGAGAAAGAAATTGACGAATACAGAGCTAGGTGTAAGTTTGGAGACAAATTACAAATATTATTTAGGTTTTGCAGTAAATTTGAGTAAAGGTGCGTAATTGTTACCATAATATCATTAAATTCGTTTTTTTTATTAATTTATTTTTAAACTATTGATTGACATACCAATAATTTTTTTGTTATGATAAAGAAACTTTATTGTCGAATTCCAACTCTTTCTTTTGACCCTTCTTATTTCGGACATACTGTTAAACAGTCTATAAATCTATATTAAACTTCTGTGTAGATATACAGAGATTATTATCTTTAAAAAATACATACCCTGACATCTAGTGGTTTTACAGTGAACTAAATAGTCAATAAAATTATAACAGCATGTATGTAGGAAGGTCATAGATAGTAACTTATTTAAAAATAAAAGTCGAAAATTTAAGGATTTTATGTAGCAAAAACCAAGCCGAAAATGGAGCATTCAAAGAGTCCGACTTATGTCATTTATTTATACACTTGGATGCTTTCTTTGTGTTTTCTTATTTGTCACATTGTATTTCTTAAATATATGTTGCGCCTATGTTAAATACAAGTTAGATTAAATTATCAAAGCATGAATGTGACGCGGGTCTAAACATTTGTAAAGAAGAACGGCGTATCAACACAACTACCACCGTAAGTTATAGGAAACTGGAAAGAATTTTCTCTACTGACTACCTAAGAAAAAAAACTTCCATCCTGGACTCGCACACATTTATAACCACAAGGTTTTAAATTTAGAACTGCATTTTTTTGGAAACTTACTAATAGCAAAGCTTGGGTATCATCACAACTATTATAATGTAGAAGGAAGAGCTAATTTAGTGCAATCTTTGGGATTAGTGTTACCAACAAAATCAAGGCAGAAATCAAGAATTATATGGAAGTATAATTATGGAATAATTATTCTTCATTATAAGAATTATAATGGAAAGTAGATAATGCTTAAATACTTAACGCATTATCTATTTTCCATAGAGATATTATTACCAGAGAGCTATAAGTTATATTTTAAAACATCGTAAAAGTAACCTAATCACATTCGCTTTTAAACACAATCAAATTAATTCATAATTACAGTAACTTATATAGTAGAACGTTAAAAATACTAATCAAAACACAAACTAATGCGCGGGAAGGCGAAACATAAAATTTATTATAACCTTAGATCACTCTTAGAGGACGTTATTAAGGTAAAGCGCAAGTGAAGTGTAATATAATAATCAATACGAAAAAAGCCTCTCCACAAAGTTAATTCAATAAAATTCAAACCCGGCTTTCAACCTTGGCGGTCATCATCAGTGCTTGCTTTATCTGAAAGCCGGTTTTGAATTTTATTGAATTAACTTTGTGGAGAGGCTTTTTTCGTATTGATGAATTCGTATGTATGAAACCTCCTCTTAGAGGAGGTTTCAATGAGGTTACACAGAGCCCCTGAGAGCCCCAAAAAGATGTTTCAGGCCTCTAAATGTATTAAAATAGGCTCTGCCTCCTCTAGTATATATCTTTATACTATTTTCCCTGTAGTGCTTATCAACTAAGTCACGTCAAGTATATTACCAGAGTGGATAAAGATGTTAAAGACTGACTAGTTCCAGTACCACTAGTCTTTAATATTATTATCAAATAATTTAATTAATTATCAATGCTTAAATTAGAACAATTTAGGCTTTAAAGGCATAGAGATATAATACTAGAGGGGGCATAGCCTATGTCATTACATTAAGAGGTCTGAAACATCTTTATGGGGCTCTCAGGGGCTCTGTGTAACCTCATCGAAACATCCTTCAAGAGTAAGTTTAGGTTATAATAAATAAATTTATTTCTACTTCTCGCACAATTTTTATGTTTTTAGTTCTACTATATAAGTTATTGTAATTTTGTACTGATTATTTAACCTATTGGGCCCCTCTATAATACAGGACACGGCTAAAATCAGTTGACAGCGTGGGAAAATAATGCGAGGGAGGCAATGAGGTTAGTCCTGGATGTTTAACCACGCCCTCAATTTCAAATCATGCATCTCTCATAATAATAATCAGTTCTATAATGCACCAGGAAGACAGAATTATTTTATTCAGTCTTTTTGGCTACCTAATATGCTTTTCCAACGAGTTTCTTAATACTTATTAATAATGAATTTATTTAAAAAAAAACATCTAAAAACGAGTGGCTTGAACCACCTTAAATTAAACGGTTAGCAGGGGCTATTTTAACCACCAGGTTGATAACAAAAGAGTTAACCATAAAGGACTAAATCTTTATCACATCATTATTTTATTCAGAAAATATCTTCAACGTTTTATTAAAAATAATAAAATTTTATTAGTAAATATTTTAAAGGGCCTGTTTCTACTTGAATGTATAAATATTTATTTAATGACAGTGAATAATAATACAATAATTTGTGGTATTTTAACTTTTATGCTTAACATAGTTATAAAAATAAATTGTTATTCTTAGAAAAGGTTTTAGTAATAAGTGTCATATTCTTAATAGATCCCTCTGAATAGATAGTATAATGTTAATCAGGCTGTACCTATTAAATAAACTAATATGTTAGAATTAGCTGCAACAAAAGTGTCTTTACATTATCAGAATAAAGTCAAGAAGATAATAAAAAAATGATTGATCGAATTTGAAACTAATTTTCAAGAAGATAATGTCAGATTCCATACCACGTTATCTTTTGAACAGGTTAATATATTTTTTTATTATACTTGGTACAAAATTAACCTTGGGGAGGTCACGAACTCTTATGAAAATCATGTTATTGACCCGGTTTCTGAACCAGCAAAATTAAAAAAAATCTGTAAAATATTTCACCGGAAATAAGTTTTTATGTAATTTGGAGAACTGTATCAAATGAAACCGGTCAAGAGTCGATACGACTACCTTGTGTGAGTGACTAAAAAATTGAAAATATCGAGGTAACTGAGATACCTAAAATACGGTTAACAAAAAATTTTGAGTTGGGTGTTGCTTCGATATTTTTTGAGGCTCTGAGATGAATAAAACCGGTCCGGAGTCAATACAATCTCTTAAAGAGCTCAATGCCAGGTATCCTAGGGTGTTTCGTACCGGCGATAATTTTCTATCTTCATATTTAAACTATTTAAATTTGTAACCACAAAATAATTATGGTGCGGAGGTCCGCTAGCCAATTTCCTTTAAAATGTTTCTTTCTTTGCTTGATAATCCATTTCTTGCTTAAGATTTATAAATTATAACCTGTGCTGTTGCACTTGTTGCTTGTTGCTGTTGCATTACTCCTTGTAATGTTGACTTTTCAAAGGAAATGTCCATATGCATTCCACAGGTTATACAAAACTATGGTCATCATTCCAAATAAGTACCTGTACAGCAATATTCGCGCTTATTCAAAGCTCAGTTTATTCTAAGTTATAAAATGTTTTTTATAAAGCACATTTCCTTTGAATTTATCCGAGGTTACTATTAATAGCTTTCCGACAAATACTTGCAACACTTTCCGAAATGAAGCTCCTTTTCTTAGTACCACTGCGTACTTTCTAGAGCTGCAAGAATTTCGATAACATCTCTTTGGAACGAAGATTATTGATATTTAAGGGGTTAAAAACATTTTAAATGTTATTCAAACCTAGTTATTCGTTTAGTTTTGTTGGCTCGTAAGGATAAAAAAATACACTTTTGGTTTTGGTATGCTTTACTAAATTTTTTTGGTGTTGGTTGTTTGCTTTGTTTATTGTTTACACTGAAGATGCTTGGCTTCGCCATGCGAAACGTCTGTTATTAATGTTTAATTAAATAAAATTTCTATAGGACTGAAGTCTTCATTTAGAATTTAATTCTTAACAGTCCAATAACTATTTTGTTAAGAAATACACTTTACAAATAAAAAACATAACCTCATGCAGCGGAATACATGAAACATATCGACCATATGCTCGATTCCGCCGCGCGTTTTGCTCGAGCGTTAGGATCCCGGCGGCCATCTTGCGGCGAAGCACCTTCTAGTTGGAAAGCGTTGTTCAATAATTTGAAATTATTCAATACAAATTATTAAGTTGTATTACAAACAACTTCACATGTTTAAGAACTAGAAGAACAGGACCAATCCACAAATCTGATGCCCACTGAATGAAGTATTTGAAGTAATAACCGACGGTTTTTCCTTCGACAAATTAATACTTACTTCGTGAAGCAAAGAATTTCCTGAACCCGTAAAAGGACCAAAATCACGTTTTACGAATTCTATTAACAGCAAGCAAAGCAGTAGTAGCGTCGGTGAGTCTTCTTTTGATCCTTATATAACAAAAAAGGACATTGTTCCTTTTGACCATTAACAATAAAAATATTTTTTATGGACAACCTGACCCTATCCAACCTAACCCGACAAATCCTTTTCTGTCTAGTCTACTAAATTTTAAACTTTTTCAAGTTCTCACCCTTTAAACAATAAGTAGACAATCCAGCTTTTGATAGTTATATGTGACACTAATTTTTTATTTGATTTTTTATGTAGTCAAAATACCTGATAGACCAAACCACCTATGAATTTTATGGTCCGTAAAATTATTAATTGGCCTTAGAGTCAGAAGTATCAGAGGTAAAGGAAAATTTACTCAAATTTGTTTAAAATCTTGAGTTTTTTCATTATTTTGACGCAATAAACCTACATATAAACCTATATACCTATTATAAACGAGATAAGTCCTAAATTATTTTACAAAGGAATGAGACTAGAAAATCAAATAATTACGTCTTAAAATGTTTGAAATAAATTTTAAAACTAGTACTTCTTCAACGAATCGCTGATTGGTCCGCTTTTTATTGAAAAAGGAATTCTCATAATATGAAAGGTTTTAAAGAGTGACTTGAATAGAAAATGTCGCACGGGTGGGCCAAGTTGATGGCAATCATTATTCAGAAACAGGGGAAATAATTGCTTCTTAAAATTAAATAATCGATAGATTTTTAAAATAATAACGTTATATCGGTGGTTTTAAAGTACTGACGTTTTCCAAAATGATCATGCTTCTTGGCAAGATAACCGCCGGAATCCTAACTTTGTTGCGGAATTCTTAACGCTGGAGCAAAAGACGCAGGGAAATCAAGCATACATCGATATGCTTCGTCCATTCCGTTGCAAAAGGTTATTTTTATCACGCTGGGTTTCTTCACCAAGTTTTACAAAATTAAAGTTTTTTTTAAAATCCTCACGAGCAAAACTAATACAACTTAATGGAATCACGAGGTTTGGACAATAAAATATTTTGATACCCTCAAGTAAAACAACCTCGGGTCCAAAAAGAGGTAAGCGAGATTCTTGCAGCGCTAGCAAGATGCTGCAGGAGCAAGAGTAGCAGCTTCGTTTCGGAAAAGTTTGTTTCTTTACTACCATCACTGGTAGTCACTGGCGAATTTAAGGAGGGGCTTGAGTGGTCTAAGCCCTCCCAAAAATTACATTAGCCCACCTAAAATTTAATTAAATAAGCCTACTGTTTCTGTTTAGAGTGAAAACAAGAAGCGGTCTCTTTGCCGCCACGCGGCATCGGTGCTAGGGGCCGAGTCGCGGCTCCCTCGCCTACCTATGGCCGCTTCGCGGCCACATGGTTGTTCTACTTTAACAGTTTGTCATATTACTGGCTTATATAAGTGGCATACTCCCACGAATAAGCGAATTTACAGTTGTAACAAATGTATTACAGTTTAACACATGACTAAAATCACTTGAAAGCGTAGAAAAATAGTGTCGTAGAACCAATGAGTTGGTGGAACCGATTTGAAATAGTGGGCGTGGTTTAACATTTAGGAATAACCTCATTGGCTCTCTGGTATTATTTTCCCACGCTGTCAACAGATTTTAGCCGTGTGTTAAGCTACAGTAAAACAAACTCGATTTGTTAACACTGTTACAATTAATGACATAATAACTTCAGTGAGCGCCGTGGAATGGT
The DNA here is from genome assembly GCA_018340805.1 of Microvelia longipes. Taxonomy (NCBI): domain Eukaryota; kingdom Metazoa; phylum Arthropoda; class Insecta; order Hemiptera; family Veliidae; genus Microvelia; species Microvelia longipes. Next base: position 17,688,744 of record JACMZG010001913.1, on the reverse strand, counting down.
CTACAATATTAACAACACTAACTTCGTCTTTCCACCAATTATTGGTGGAAAGACGAAGTTGGTGTTGTTAATATTAATGACATAATCATTTGTTTGACATATATATGTCAATCAATAAAAACTAAAATTATACTGGTAATAAAATGAAATTCTTATATTAGTGAGCCATACATTGTTGCATATATGTAATAAATTTCAGCCCTACCTAAACCCTATATAAAGATGTATGATGTTTTGAAATGTTTGTGGGGTTATTTTAGAGGGTTAATGACGTCGCACATATTTTATAAACAATAAGTTTCGGGAAATTAGCAAGGTTGATTTATGTACACACACACACATACATATATACACACACATCCCAACCGTGACCCTAACCTTATAAGCTCATTTTTCTTTGAAAATTTGCTAAAATTAGGCTTAATTGTTGAATCCTCCTCCTTATTTATCGTAGTGCTCTATTAATATAGAGCAACATAGAGGTCTGATATCAATCTTAGGGTGATGGCAAAAAGGGCCTGTTATATTCTGTTTGTTACATGATAATTATTTATCTTCTCTTGTTACTGGTTTTTCTTAAGGCGTTAGTTAAACATTTACCCCGCATTATAATTAATACACAAAATGAAACCTTATCATTTGAGTTGAGTATTGTTAAACAATATTACCGCCATAAACCACATTCCTTAATCCCGACCTACATGAAATTCTAACTTGAGACATCTAAAGAATTCAAAGAACAAAAGATCTTATTAATTAGTACTGACGCCACAGCGATACAAAGAAAATTAAAACAAGCATCTGCGCATTAACCTAACTTATAGTACGACACACGGCTAAAATCAATTGACACCCCGCCAAAATCTCAATGCTTTCAACCCTCATTTTTAAATAAAAAAATCCCTTCTTTATAGTAACAAAAAAAAATCCCTACTCTGGCAACACTGAAAGTCAGGTTATGTTTTGAATTTTATGATTTGTTTTTATTTGATATCGTATTTTTTTATTTTTAAAAATTTATTTATTTACTTTTTAAGTAGGAATATCGTTGTATCTTATAAATTTACCTAAGTGTTGCATTAAATTTGTTCGGGTAGTATGAATTAAGTGAAGTTAAAGTTTTTGATTACATAATGCAATGGATCATAATAGTTCTATGATAAAAGTTTGACGATTTTAATAAATCGTCAGCTATAATTACTTTTTTCCAAAATTAACTGCTTTTTTTGTGTTATGTTTGTATAATTGAATGCGTATTGTTTCATATTATAAAAATAATATGACACAATATGCATTCATGACTTAAAAAAGTCAAGAATGTCATCTATTGAAAGACATTGGCATTTTCGAAAAAAAATGCTGTCTTTTGGTTGACAGACCCCAGACCCTGCGCTGTACTCTAATAGCAAGAAATGCTTGAAGAATACATCAATGTCCATGCGTCAAATATAGGCACTCAAATCATATTACAACTCTGCAATAATTGGATGAATTAAACAGATTGGAATGGAACGAAACGAACTCGAACAGATAAATATGCACAATGAGGGAAATAAAAGCGACGCGAGGTTACAAATATTTACAACCAGTGTTGCCTTTTTATGATTTTATTTACGAAAAAGGTATTTATTTATTCCGAGGTTGGCATAAAGTGGAGGGGGAAAGAGCGGGGTCGGTCTGAGCCAATAGAATTCTTTCCCTCACAGATTTTTGGCGGGGTGTCAATTGATTTTAGCCGTGTGTCGTATTATAATTATAAATAATAAGATTATTATGACAGGAGTAGCGGTTTAAAACAATATTCTCTATTATATTTCTCTAACAATTAATTAAAAATATTGTCTTTAGATTAATAATAATAGATAATTATTCAATAAGTAGAGCTTCTGCGAGATTAAAATTCTTTTATTGTTCATAATCGATAACAAAAGTTTGCAACGCTAGTTAGTTTTGACGGTTTTGTAAGGTGGATGTCTTTTAGCAGTTTCCAAAGGAAGGATGAGCTGATCAGGTTAAGGTCATGAAGGGGGTATGTGGTTTTTTAAAAGATTTTTAAAAGGGAGGGCTCACAGTTGATAATTATAATACATAAATATATGTTTGTAAGTGTAACAGATTGTTCGATAAATGAAAAGCAACACTGTATCAATAACTCCAAGCCCTGAACAGAGATTATGGACAACAAATTGAGATTCATGGGCGTAGCCAGGGTTGCCTTTAGGGAGCATATATATATAATATATTATATATATATATAATATATATATATATATATATATGTATGTATGTATGTATGTGGTGTGTGTGTGTGTGTGTGTGTGTGTATGTGTATTTATGTATGTATAACAAACAATTAAAATAAGGTTTATGTTTTTATTAAAAAAAACAAAGCACTTAAAATACAAATCAACTAGTACAAAACTAGTATTATTCAATAAAGTCAAATAGACTTAAAGAATAAAACAAAATACAAATTATTTTTGAACTGAAATGAACTAAACATGGAGGACGTTTTAGTTTTTATTTTACTAATAATACCACCACAAAGTTAATCTGTCGAACTAATAAAACAAATTTAATTTTTAAGACAAAGCTTATAAACCTTTAAGCTTTAAATTATTATAAATAAAAATTACTAAATTAATTAATTATGTTAATAAAATTAAAATTTAAATTAATTTTATAAAGAAAAAAAAATGCTATTTCTTGCCTGAACCATAGTTATTATATAATTTTTGCAGGGGGCTGCCCCATTATTTTAAAAGTCCACACATATAACTCTATGTCAACAATACACGTTTTTCGACGAATACATATGGAAATTCGCTAACATCGTGGCAGTATGCCGCGATGTACTAATACGACAAACTGCCCCCAGGGCCGAGTATTACTCTAGGCTGCTCCGCGGCCAAGGGACTGAAGGGACTCTTTTTTATTTTTTAAGATGATATATTTGATATACAGTGAGTTTTTTTATTATTAGCAGTAAGTTTTTTATTATTAGCAATAAGAAGCCTCATAGGTTTTGTTAAAATATAAAATGATGCATGGTGCAGTTAAAATTTTAATGGAACAGTGTCACTGGATAATACGCTAATATATTATTAAATCCTTATTTATTTTAGATACGGCTTTGGTATCACAGTTATATCATCAGGGGCTTCACCCTTAACACCACTTCTGGCGAAAAACCTGCACGTATAAAAAAATACACGATCCCGATGTAGAAACGTAATATTTTTCTCATTCGACTCATTTCTCTTGAGATAGATAAGTTAGTAGTGAATAAATTAGTTCCTCGACTTCATCTTTCTTGTATTTAAAAATATTTTATAAAGAGATTTAGGAGCAGTTACCTGCCTACTATCCTGACGGATCACCTCATATCAAGTCAGTCTTTCCTATTTTAACAGGAATCTTAAAGGGTGTCGAACAGGTTGCAATAAGAACTGTCTTAAATGAGTTTAGACAGGTAACTAAATAAGAAAAATTCCCAGCGTTTTATAATGGACAACCCATTGTGAACGAGATGCAACAGGTGACATTGTAAAAAGAAACACTAAAATAAAAAGAATGAATATTTTCTAACTCAACTCAATTATTAAAACCCAACATGATCAAAAGATGATTCAGTATTCACACAAACTGAATGAATCTATTGTCGCCCTATTGCCTGTTGACCTCGTATATTCGGAACAAAAACTAGTCACCTAAAGTCAGTGTGCAAAAAATGTCTAGCAGGTGTAGGAAGAATAGTCGATGACAGATCTTGCCAATGATATATATGGGAAATATTGAGTTAAAATAGTCAATCTAAGAGTGTATATTAAGGCAAAACTGTTACACGCGTCAGCGAACATTAAATAATATTGATCATGTTAAAAGTGATTGTTATAAAAATAATCTACGTCCTGGAGCTTTCATAATTGTATTGCCTTATTGTTTTCACTGTATATAAGCATAATGGTGAAATGCTATTCACAGATAACAGATAGGTATTGGTATATGACATCATAGTATTGGTATATGACATACATATACTATAGGGGGCATAGCATATCTTAATACATTAAGAGGCCTGAAACATCTTTTTGGGACTCTCAGGGGCTCTGTGTAACCTCATTGAAACCTCCTTCAAGAGTAAGTTAAGGTTAAAATAAATCAATTGTTTTTGGCCCTCCGAACATTGTCTGTGTTTTAATATGTATTTAAACGTTAGTCAATATATGTTACTGTAATTTTGTCCTGTTTATTTGATTATATTGAAAGTCGAAGGTAGTCAGGTTATTTTTTCGATGTTTCAAAATTCAACCAATTAGGGGCCTAATTAGGCCCTAATTATTACTTGAGGGGCCTCAAGTAATAATATCTCTATGGGATCAATAGTTTGTCCTTATCATCACTCAAGGCTGCCACTTTGGGAAAATTAATATAGCTGTCTATTAGGCCATTGTGACTATTTCTGAGGTCCACGTATCAGTGATGGGGAGGAAAAGCCAGGCATGTAGACACAGGTGGTTTACTAAATCTTGTTGTCATTAATTTAAGTAGTTCCAATTTATACGCTTTATAATACTTGTAATTCGGTCGTGCCCTTTAGGTTCGATATATTTTGTCAAATTTTGTATTGCTTAAATTTATCTACTGTTTAGAATAGTTAAACTATGAGTAATAAAATATCGGGTTCAGGGTGCCTCGGAACTTTTCCACGACACATCGGATTTGCTACACTCATCCTTACTACTTCAGACTCGCTTCGTAGGTCCTCGGAATGCAACACGTCTTCGAAATTGCTTCAATCCTCCTCATAGACAGTAAATACATTAGTTTTATTCCCAGCGCTCCACCCATCCAGGCACTGACCTCGCTTGATCCAGCTTAACATTTATGATCCGACAAAAATTGTTGATATACTTGTCGTACTGAAACGAAACTTAGTGCACTTATTTCTTATGTAAAGGGATACAGTTGTACAAAATTTCAGCTCAAATAAAGTATTTTTCGATTTTCGAAAAACTTATAAAAGACATTTGATAAAAATAAATCAATAATGATAATGAGATGAATCTTGGCACACATGATGGTCTTATCACAAGCGTGCTAAATCTCAAATCGATAGAACAATTTTTTAGGTTATATCAATACCGAAATATGTGCTGAGTCAGTATTGCCGATTAATGACGTAATAAACAAAATATTTTACGGATAGTACAACTAGACCTAAAGATTGATTTTTGTACTAAGTTTCAACACTTTAGCATACATACACTGGGAGCTACGATGATAAAAAAAACCCATACATAGACACATACAGACGGAAGATTTTGTGAAAACCATTCAGACGGTATTAAAAACACCTGAAATGTATAATTCAGGGGAAATCTCAGATTTGGAGTTCTTAGTGTAAACACTATATTTCTTTTATACCTATAGGATGAGGAACGCACTTAAGTGAGAAAAAGTAAAAAGAGTTGACAAAGTTGTCAAAAAAATGTGATTTTTGTCAGACGTGACATATAGTTCACATTTTGTCCACCAGGGATTTGGCTCAAATTTTGCAATGGCCACAGTCATCTTGTTTTATCCTTGGAAATGTCTGAAATTCGTTAACATATTAACATTCTAGTTTTTATGAAAACTAGAATGTTAATATGTTAACATATTATTGAACTTCTTTTTTCAATTTTAGTCTTTATTCAACAAGTTCTTTATTGGCACAAGTATAAAATATTTATTTTGTGTAAACCGGAGCCATATTTTATTTATTGATTTTTTTTGTCTTAAATCTTTATATAATCGATTCTTTTTAATTAATAAATATATTCTGTCACATAAGATAAAGTGATTCTTTAAATATAAGGTTTTTAAAGGCAATAGGTATATACTTTCATCTGTATTTTTTAAAATTTCAGAAAACACTTACCATTACTATATAGTTGATCTTTTCCCTTAAGTAAATTAATATAACAATTATTGTTTACAATTATAGTTTGATTCAATCAATATTAGATTATATTATGCATTAATAGCATGGGGATTACCTCGTACAACATTAAAACTAATATTTATTTTACAAAAAAGCTATAATAAGAATTATTCTTAAAAATTATTAACTAGAGTCCACCTCGCTATTATTTAAAAAAATTAAAGTACTATCTATAGTGCAATTATTTAAATGCATACGTTTATAAATAGTTCATTTCGACAAGCACAGCTTTATTGAAATACAACATGATAGAAGCTCTAGACCTAGAGCAAACACAACATAACTTTTCTTTTGAACTACTGGACACAGAAAGCGGCTTTATCAAGCTGCAATATTCAACAATACCAGACAACATTAAACTAGTAGATAAAACTGCCAAGCTTAGGTAAGAAAGCCTCGTTCCGCGATTTGAAAATTGTTACGGTATCACAATACTTATGTCCCATGAATTATCCGTTTCAGGAGTTTTTTAAGACCTCCTGAGTGATTTTCTCATTGTTGTCTGTCTGTATGTGTTTGAGTGTGTGTGTGTCATATCGTAGCTCCCAGTGTATGCATGCTAGCGCATGAATATACTGGGGCATGAATACTACTCCATGCATGCTAGCATGCATGAATACTACTCTATGCATATAGTAGTATGCATAAATACTACTCCATGCATATAGTTGTATGCATGAATACTACTCCATGCATATAGTTGTATGCATGCTAGGGCATGAATACAACTCCCTAAAGTTGAAACTTTGTTCAAAAATCAGTCTATAGGCGTAGTTCTGCTATCTGGAAAATATTATTATTATGATGTCATTATCCCACAATAATGTCTCAGCAAAAAGTTCGAAAAATCATAAAACGCGGAAAATTGTTGCGATCAATTTGAGATTTGACACGCGTAGCCATGTATAAGACTAACATATAGCTAAGTTTCGAAGATTTGCAGTATAAATTTAACTTATATATTATGAGGACGAGCGAAGCGAGTCTGAAGCAGGGAGGATAAGCCTAGCCAATCCGATGTGATGAGGAGAAGTTTTGAGATACCCCGTAACCGTTTTTTTATTGTATTTAAGTAATTAAGAAATAAATATCGTTCAAGTATTTTTAATTATATTTTAAAAGTTAGAGTGTATAAATTACCCTACAATTTTATCATATTAAAATTTACAAAGATAAATAATTTTTGTCATTAATGTTCTAATGAGATAAGAAACAGAACTAGTTAGCCTCAAGTTGACTTGAAACAATTAAACACTAGACAAGGTTAAACTTTGTGACCATATCGCTCCACTAGAAATCAAGTAGAGAAAATTTAAATTCAAAAGAGAAGCTAACGTCCAAAATTCCAAAACCTCGTCTAAAATAGAAAGAGTAGGTTTAATTTCCTGTTTTCAAAACTATAAGTGACACTTTTCTTCCTCTGAACGTTTTGAACAATTGAACACAATCTAAATGCGATAAGTTGGAAAATCAGTAATGAGAGACAATAATAGAAACCCTTTTGAAAAGTCAAGATTTCAATGACGTCATATCTGTGGTAAAACAAAAGAGGATTTTGACGATATTGTTATATGTACTTACAGAATTGACCAGATGTGTTGAGCGCTGTAGTAGTAAGTAAGTTTCCATCTTTTACCAATAGAGTGCAGCTCTATTAAGAGTTTATAACTGAGATTCTGAAACATATAAAACTCTCGTAATGTAACTTTGACTAAAATAAGTATTTTATTTTTATATTTTGTATCTTGTTTTGCTTTATTTTATGAGTTGAGCTTAGATATCGAGGTTCACCTTTAATTCTTAATATATTTACTTTTCCTCATTTATACCGAAGGTATATAGGAAACTTCATACATAAAGTGGCACATTTCAAATTTATCACCCAGATTATCTCAGCTACGTGTGAAACTATCGCGATACAATTGGTGTATACCCTTATTAAGTTGACCACTGGACGTTCAAAAACCTAATTATTTGTTTGGCAATCGTATGGCATGTATTGTAATCTTATTACCATAATGACTTTTTCTACAGTAACTTTAAAGAATTAAATTGAAGCATACCTTTATATTAATTATTTCAAAAACTGTGACATATTCCCCAACAATGTTGTACTAATATAATTAAATTTTGGTAATTATTCCTCAAGCTATCGCTTGGCATATATAAGAACTATTACCCATTTATAATTAAAAATAAGCTTACTGGTACACCAGAATTCATCAACTTTAAATCCAGAAATATTGATATCAAATTGTCCAGGATGACACAGTTTCAGAAATGATCCATGTAATGGTATGCTCCAATTAAAACTTTTTAAAGTTACCGTAGAAAAAAACATTTTGGTTATCAGATTACTATAAATTCTAGACGATTACCAAAAACATTTTTTGGTATTTAAACTCCCAATTGTTGACTTAGTGGGGTAGACACCTCTTTTATCTCTATAGCTCCGTACAGGACTGAGTAATCAGGGTGATGTAAAATGTACCACTCTGTATGTGTCTGTTATCATCTAAGGTCCCCAGTGTTTTTATGCGAGAGATTTGAAACTTGGTTCAAAAATCAATTAGTAGGTCTAGTTGAGCGTTAATCGTCATTAATGACAGCAACAATTTCAAAAATTCATAAAACGAAAAAAAAAATGTTTGAATTGTTTTGAAATTTGGCTTGCTTATAGTTATATATAAAACATACAAATGTGTCAAATTTCATCTCGTTATAAGCATTACTTCAACTTTTATGTTATTATGATTCCCTTTTATTAAGATTGTATACCTCATGTATACTGTGTATACATCAAGTATCATTTCAATACGGCCAGTATATCTGCGGTATTTTACGATCACTTATGTTAAGCAACATCGATCACCTCGATCGAGGTTAGTTAATGGATGAGTGGCCGCACTCATCCAGTGGTACAGATGGGCGAAGCGAGTTCAAATACGTAATGCAATATAACTTACGCGATTTTCATATTCTGAAGACGAGCGATGCAGGTCTGATGTAGTATGGACAAGCATAGCGAATCTTATTTGGTCAGGAATGTTTCGAGGACTCCGTACTTGAATTGATCTAGCGAATTTCCTTTGGAAAATCGCTAATGGGATATGCGTCATGGCGGGAGTAGTAACTCCGTATTGAGTAGTAACTCAATTGAAAATCACATTAAATCAGGACGTCATTAAACCGGTTCGCTGAGACAGCGAAATTCAAGGTTTTTATTTTTCGCCGCGAAAAAGGTTCTTTTATTTGTGTTATTGGGGCACTAAGTGAAATGCAAAATTGATACGACCACCCTATGCGACATAAAACTCGAAAACACCATAATATATTTCCGGAAACCAAAATTGCAGTCGTTAAAAATAAATTTCGAGTAGGGTGTCGTTTCAATGTTTTTAGGGTGCTGAATCGAATAAAACTGGTCTGGAGGCGATACGACCACTTAAATAATTACAAAGCGGTAAAATAAAAGCATTATTCAAGATTAAGTAAGACGCGTAATGCCCTTGAGTGTCCCTTGTCTATTTTATTAAATTTACACAATTACTATAGTCCATATACACACCATGGCAACATTGTAAATTTTTTAATGTAAATTTATTTAAAATTATTTTTTCAAAAACTTGCCAAGAGCTGTGCTCACATAACTTAAAATTTAGTAGGTTTTATTTTCATATAAATATCATATAGGAGTAAGCCTTTCTAAAAATTTAGTATTATTCTTGAATTTAGCCAAATGTTATTTTTAACAAAGTTACACTAAACTTGTAAAATTGTAAACTAAAGTTAGTTTACAATTTCATATATAAATGATTAAATAAAGCTTAGAGATATAAAATGTTTAAAATTATTACAAAGTTGATTAACAATGTAATACAAAAGATAATACATAAAATAAAATTAAAAAAAGTGTAATAAATTTTAGCAAAACCATAAAACACTCTGTCCATCCTTTGTTGACGTTTTCTATTAAAACCTACTTTTTTCGTGTTCTATTAACTTTTTTATACATTTTTTTTTTACTTTATGTAGGAGTTATATAATTTTTTAGACATCCTTTTGAATCATAAGTCATATAAGTCACATAACTAGATAATCATATAAAAAGAATAAAAGTAAACAAAATATATAACAGGATAAGTGGATAAGGACAGAATACGTGAATAAAAAAAGTCCCTACAAGCATAAAAAAATAGGAAAAAAGAGGAAATTCAAAAAAATAAAATAAATAATATGTTTGTCCTTCCTAACTTTTCATCTAAAGACACTCAATTTTGACGGCAAAAACATATTTCCAGCAGCGCTCTTTTTCCGGACGATAGAGGCAGGTTTTTAAACAATTTTTTTCCACTCTTGAGATTTATTTTTAAATTTTTATGTCAAGTTGATGAAGATTTTTGTCGTTTCTAACCCGATTACGTTTTAGCACTTGTTCCCCTTTTAAATAATAAAACATATTGAGGACGCTTTTTTTTCTGGAACGTTTGTCCACGTTTAAATAGAGTAAAGGAGGGGTGGGGTCCCGGTGGTTCAATGAAAAGCAAGTTCGCCTGCCACTCAAACAGCCCGGGTTCGATCCAGGTCAGGATATATAGGATTTTCATGGGAGGGATGGAAATTTTTTCACGTTCCGTCCTTCCAAAGGGAGGTTAAGCCGGTGGTTCCGAGCCTAAATAATGAACCTGGTTTAGGCAAAATTTAGGACCTGCATAGTAGTAATATATATAATATAATAATAATATATATATATATATATATATATATATATATATATATATATATATATATATATATATATATATATATGTTAATGAAAAAAAATTAAAATAAATATGTAAAAATACAATGGTACACGTGTTGTTTCTAGTTGAAAGTATAATATAGTAATAGGCTAAGTTAAAGAAAAATCACGGCTCTTCTGTGGGTGAGACGTAAATTGCCTGCACTAGGACTCATAAGGTAGAACATTATCTTCTATCTAAGGGATTCAGCAAAAAGAACCCAACAACGCTAGATTGCAAGGTGCCTATTACCTCCCCCGAACTACTACCACTACTATCAGAGTAAAGGAGATGAAAATTCGTTTATAACAATACATGTATATACATCATAAATTTTCTTTTCTTCCTTAGTTTTCAAATTGGGTAGTTAAACATCCATTTTAACTTTTATATGTAACATAAATAAATATTAATTACAATTACTCCTATTTTAGTTATAAAGTATAAAAAAATACTAATTATTATATATTTATAATGAATAGTCAAAGTTTAAAAAAAGATTTTAAAAAATTGATAAGAAAGTCATTTGATAAAAATATATGTAGATGATGAGATGAAACTTGGCACAGAGGTTATTAGCCTTATAAACGTCAGAGATTATGTTGGTATGTATCAACATAGTAACAAATTGTATGTAATTTGGCACGTATGTACGTGCCAAATCACAAATCTAGCGTACAAGTTTTCTGCGTTTTATGATTATTTGAACTTTTTTTGCTGTGTCGTTATTGCCGTATAAAAAAGTCATATAAAAATTATTTTCCGGATTGCACAACTAGACTTAAAAAATGATTTTTAAACCAAATTTCAACACTCTAGCATAAATACTTTAGGAGCTCGACGATAACAGACACGTCTACACACACATAAAGACAGACAACTTTGTCAAAGCCACAAGGATGCCTAAAAACACCTAAAACATATAATTAAGGTGAAATCCTAAATTAAATTATACTAAATTAGTATAAATAAGAAACCAGAGGCTTAGCAAGCTTACAAAACGACCGCCTGCAAGAGTGCTATTTAATTGTACTTAAACTGCAAACTTGTAAAATTATAAATAATATTTTTTAATTAATTTTAAGTTTTAAAAGATTGTGTTTATAATATAGATATTATTAACACATTTTATCGGAAATATGCCGGACAAAAGAAGAATTGTGAATACGCTAAGTTGTAGGCCTATGCGCCAGAATGTTTTAACTGGGTTTCAGGTTTTAGCTTGTCTTGGATTATTAAATTTGATAATAATATGATTCTTAAGAAACAGTTTATTTCCTTTTATTATTTGTACAGTCATATGACTATACAAATAATAAAAATATAAAAAAAAGAAAAAAATCTAAATCTCTTTCTTTCCTTGCGGCCGTCAATTCATCTTAAATATCAATAATTAAGTAAGCGTTTAAGAGATAATTTATGATATTTTTCATAAATATTCCGTACCCTATAAATATGTATGTTAATTGTAATTTTAAACCCAACAAATTTGCGCCCCCTACTGTCTGCGCCCGCCTGCGGCAACAGACCTTGCAGACCTGATAGCTACGCCCCTGTGAGAAACAATAAAAACAAACCGGACAAAAAAACTCATAGAAATAAAGTATTGAGACTCTAAATCATTAGATACATTAAAAATTTATAAAAGCACAGTTTATTCGTACATTAAGACTTTATAAAAGTACAGTATACAGGTAAATTAAAAATACATAAGACTACAGTATATAAGTACATCAAGGCTTTATAAAATGTAAGATTAAGTCCATAAAATAGAAATAACAAATTTAAAAATTATAAAGAACATAACTTTATAAACTAGATAATTTTATCAAGAAGTGTCAGATAGGTAAAGAAAACACAAATTTGAGCTTTCGGCCGTAAATTAGGCCTTCATCAGAAGTAGTTTTATTCCAAAATGAATCAGATAACACATAAAAATAAAACATTAGTTATATTAATCTAACAATAGCTAGCTGTGTATACCATCGGAGAACGACATTAGGTATTGTTAGATTAATATAACTAATGTTTTATTTTTATGTGTTATCTGATTATTGGAATAAAACTACTTCTGATGAAGGCCTAATTTACGGCCGAAAGCTCAAATTTTGTGTTTTCTTTACCTAACTGACCACTTCCTCATAAAATTATCTAGTTTAAATAGTTTGGTCAATAATTTTATATTAGTTTTGTATAACTTTATAAACTATTAAGAAGGAAAATGAGGACTATGAATGTGCGAAGAAGGACAATTAAAATATATGAAAGTACGAAGAAGAAAAATCAAAACTTTACGAAATGACACAGATTTCATAAAAACATGCAGAGCATTAAGTCTCACAAGGCAGGGCACAAAGTGTCAATGCTTATTTTTTTTATTTTAATAATATATATATATATATATATAATATATAATATATATATATAATATATATATAATATATTATTATAATATCAATATATATATTATTATATATATTATATATTTATATTATTTATTTTATTTTATATATTTTTTTTAACTACGCATTACTATTTATTACTATAAATAAATAATACTTTACTATATTTAAAAGTATAAATAATTTAAGCATACAAGCTTTGTGCCAAGCTTGGCAGAGTATTCACAATATAAAAAGCATGGAAGCAAAAAAACAAGAAATACTTAATAAAAGAAAGAAGAAAAAAAAAAAATGATTAAAAGAGCAAAGAAGAATAAAATCTTTATGAAAGTGAAATAAAGAGCAATATATAGACACAATAAAACAATTTTATAGAATTTTAGAAGAAAAAAACAAATTAATTAGTCAACAATTTCAAAATTAATTCCTTCAAGCCAGAACCGCTTAATTTCAAAACACGAATCAACAACTAATATAAAATAAAAAATCAATAAATAATAAAAGAAAATAATTAAAAAATTGAAATTATCTTGTCTGGCTAACAGAAGCCGTATATTGGACAAGATATCTTTTTTTAATAAAATCATAATTTAAAGGTTTGATGTTAAAACAAATATACCTTTTTTGGTCTAACGGTAGCTACTGGTTTTTAGTTAAATTTAACATGTTTTTATTTGATATCTTTAATTTTTAATTTACTTGAGGCTTCTGAGTTATTTAGTAATGGAAGCGGAATATTACCTTATTATCTATCTTACTTCAGGAAGTAAGATAGATAAATGGCAGGGAATAACTGAAATGTAACCCCTCTTCCGTTTTCATAAAACGACCACAATTTAATTCAGCACCTATTGGTTTCGGCTTCTTGGTCGCTTCGCGGCTACATGGTAGTTTTCCTGTGTTTTCCTGTAGCAGTTTATCGTTTTTATAGTTTTGTAAGTGACAGTCCGCCACTATTAGTGATTCGTTAACAGATTTCTAATTGGTTAACAGCTGTTTAATTAAAAAAACCGTTAATAATAAGGCAATAAAATTGCAGACTTTCATTTCTTTCAAATATTTAATTCCATAAAATCTTTAAATTTGTTATTAAAAATTAATTACTTTTAACATAAAATTACGTTTTCAATTTTATGATATGTTAAATCAAATGCCTGCTAAAATTGTTTTAAATTTAATAAGTCAAAAATATTAAACTCGTTTACATTTGATTATTTTATTTTTTCCAAAGAATAAGAAGTTTCTTGATGTCATGAAAATTATATTTATATAATAGCTAATAAATATATATTTGATATTTAATTTATATTAAAAATCAAATTACTTTTATAAACAATAAAGGAATTTTATTAAGGTAAGTTGTCTAAGAGTTTCTAACATTCCACTCTACCAAATGAGTTTCAACATTGTTAAATTTTATTACCACTAATATTTAATTTTGGTGACAAGTTAAATTGCGGAAATAAAATTTATATTTTATTTTTAATTTACTTTCGTATAAAGTAATCAATACTTACTTATTCGAATTAAATAAATTTAATACCTCAAACGTTTGTTTCCTGAATGAATGTTGACTCATTTATCACATTCTATCAATTGATAACACAGAGTCAATTATTAATCAATGATTTTTAGCAACCATCTTTATTATAAACTTTGGTCTCCTGTATCTGGACGGAGATATGACGTGAGACATGGTTCAAATTTAATATCTCATACGTCACAAAATAAATTTTGAATAAGAAACTTTGTATTAGGATAATTTTATTTGGAAAAATCCTGACTCAACCTATAATTTAAAATGAAGTGTTAATGCTAGAAACTTTTTAATACTAGAGATTTTTCTGAGCACAGATGAAGATGGGTTTGAGGGAAGAGTCTCCTCTGAGTGGTTCTAGACATGACTTTAGAAGTAATCGATCTTTAATTAATGATAGATTATTAACTAAATTCCCTTCAGAGATTTGGTTAAAGTACCAATGGTCCAACGACTAACTTCTCTTTTTTTTGTAGTTCTTGAATTATCCAGATAATAAATGGTTTAAACCTATTTGTTTTCTTTTAAGGCTTTATAATACGACACACGGCTAAAATTAGTTGACAGGGTGAGAAAATAATGTGAGGGAGCCAATGAGGTTAGTCCTGAATGTTAAACCACGCCCTCAATTTCAAACCAGGCCAACTTTATTGGTCCCTCAACACTATTTTTCGGGCCTGTCAAATGAATTCAGCCGTATGTCGTACTATGGTCCCATTTTTTAGATTTAAGTTGGCTATAAGGCATGGAATAAATATGAGAATCTATGAGCATGCCAAAGCTCGTTAAAGTAGGCCCTCATAGTATGTCAATGGTAGAAGAACGGAAGTTGGCAATCTTGCCGAATACGGTAATATTATGAAGATTTAGGTCTTCCGGTGGTGACCGCGTCAATGTAGATGAAGAATCCGACGTTTCAGTTTCCGTGTTCAGTTTTGTAGAGCATTGTGTGGACATCCATGATGTCCTACATCCCTGAAGATGCCTCCCACAGTGAAGAATCGAAACGTCGGATTCTTCATCTACATTGACGCGGTCACGACCAAAAGACCTAAATCTTTATGACAATAACCGCGGAAGCCTTCGCAGTTTATTAGGGTAATATCTGTTTTCAGGATGTTCTGTTAAAAAGTTGACTGTTCCTGTTCCTATACTTTGATACATATTTGGTTCTGATCATTTTTTAAAAAATATAGTTATTTATTTATTCTCCTATTTACTTATCCTCACAACTTCGGACTTGCTTCGCTCGCCCTCAGAATATGGGAATCAACTAATTTATATTGCATTACATCTTCTGACTCATTTCACTAATCCTCCTCATAAAGCAAAAATGTGGTCACTACCAAGACACTGACCTAGCCCGATGCTGCTCAATATTAGTGATCTAGCAAAAACAGTAGATATACTAGCCTTATTAAAATAATACTTAGAATACTTATTTATAAGATAAAAGTATAAACTCGAGCCAAATTTCAACTAAATTAGATAATTTTTCGAATTTCAACAATTTATTTAAAAACGTATCCACGTTCCATGCATCATGGAATAAAATTCAGGTGAATTGTGCTTAAATTTTAGAATGTGTGCTTTCTAGCTCAACAATTCTATTTTTTGCATACGTTTCGGGTTTATGATAAATAACCTGATCTGTGACAGTTCTACTCGTTATTTAATTTTATATTTTTTTCAAAGGAAAAGCTCATATTTATTTCAGAGGTTATATAAAAATATGGTCATCATTCCATTATCGACACTAGCCAGTATTATTTGTACTTATTAAAAGCTCCGTTTATATTGATTTTTTAAGATATTTTAGCGCATTTCTTATATGAAAAATCAGAAAAACAATTAGTTATACCATAGCGCCGAAATTATTTTGTAGTTGTAAACTTATTTAGTGATATATGATAATAAAAAATTATCGACCTTACCAGGATTCGAACCTAGGAGCTTAGACTTTGAGTACCTTCCGTGGTCACATCGACTCCGAACTAGTTTTATTCGTTTCTCCACCCTTAAAACACGCAGTATTCGAAATTCGCTGTACCTACGCTGGCTAGGAAAGCGTAACTAGGTTTTATGCTTATTTACTTCGGGTTTAAGACCAATTGGTCACTTAAACGTTTCGACTTCAGACCGGCATTATTCGATTCATCTTTCAAATAACTATTGCCTGGCAACAATAATTAACTTCAATTTGACCTCAAAAAACTCCAGACCGGTTCCTTTTGATTCAACGCGGAAAAAAAATAATGTAAGAACCTTTAACTAAAAAAAACTTCAAAACTTAATTAAGCAAACTAAGCAGAAAGGAATTCGGTAATAATTAATAAAAAAAATCCCCACAGAAGCACTGCATCATTTATTTAGCCTTTTGTCTCAAACCGAGTATTTCCATAATAAAAAAATAAATATTAAATTTGTAACAAACATAAATAAATACCAATATTAAACCAAAAGTTATAACTATATTTCTCTTTCGAAAATAACATATTTACAAATATAACGACTAATGTTATATTAATAACACGCACGATACAAAAAGCATTTAGTTCGAACACGCAAGCGCGTTCGGAATGAAAAATAAGAAATTAAAAAAAATAATTAGTGAGTAAGAATTTTTAAGTTAATTTTATATTTTAAGTTATTAGACGTTTTTTTATTTGTGTGCTTAAATGAAGAAATAAGCACGAGTGCAAGCAACTAATTATAATTTTAAGAGTAATGTATTTATTTATTTATTACATGAACTAGTGAATGAGTGACGTCAAATATTTATATTTTTAAAAATTTAAAAGTTAGTTTTTATAATCTCCTACCGATGGTATGTAGGAGAAAGTATTGTTTTTCCTAAAAATCTGAGACCAAGGTCTCATCATAGTTAACCGTTTCAAGCACTTTTATGACTGTCTGAGATTTGCATGATGCTGTGTGGGTGTCAATCTGTGTCACGCATAACTCTCGCTTTGCTTATGCTAGAGAGTTGAAACTTAGCATACAAATCGATTTGGGTTACCTGAAGATATATATATTATATATTATATATATATATATTATATATATATATATGAAATTTCGCTAAAATGACAGAAGCTCCAAGTATGTATCATTATTATCTGTTTTTAGTGTTTCCTGATGTGTATGGAAGTGGATTGAAATATATTGTTCCTGTTTATTAAACATATTGTAGAATTGAAGTCGTTCTTTTCCTAATAGTAATTACACTATTACTGCTACATTTTGTAAACGAACCGAATATCATTCAAAACGGTAGCGCTAGTGGAGTTCATCGTATAATGATAAATACAAAAAGTCTCCACTTAATTACTTTATTAAAAAACAAAACCGGCTTTCAACCCCAAAAAGGTCATCATCAGTGCCGGTGAGATGAAGGAAAGGAAATAGAAGATTATTTATTAGATCTTTTCATGGTTTTGAGACTGAATACAGACAGTCAGTTTAGTGTGCATTCAGTCAAAACCATGAAAAGATCTAATAACTAATCTTTTATTTCCTTTCCTTCATCTCACCGGCACTGATGATGACCTTTTTGGGGTTGAAAGCCGGCTTTGTTTTTAGTAAAGTAATTAAGTGGACAGACTCTTTTATTTATCATTACACCCTGAACCCAATATTTTACTGGACTCTAATAAAAGGATATGTTAATATGTCTTTTTTAATGACCCCTCGTATATATGACCGGAAAAAAAAATTCAGAATCACTAACTTTTTAAAACTTTTGCATAGCGAAGCAGTTCCCTCGGAAATCTAAAATAATTGTATTGTTTATCCTTTACAATAAACTAAATGTAAAACAGTTAAATTTAAAATATCATGTACTAACATTGAATTTTCAAACAAACAGAATCCTATAGGTTCTTCCAAGTCAAAGTAAAAATACTTCAGAAGATCATGACACTGACTCTGTTCCTAACAAAGTCATCTAGCAACGGATTTGTTTTATGCATGGACTTTATAAACGATTTGATATCTCAATTATTCAGTTCAAGTAGCATTGTTTGCTTTGCAATCCTCTTTATTTTAAATTGTGTACTATTCGTTTTGATTTCTACTTGAATAGAATAAGAGAATACAAGCAAAAATACTACCGTAACTAAATGATAAAATGAAATAAGGATTATTGTGAAAAAGAAGAAACTTCATAAGTTTAACCCCAATTAAATTTGATTAGTTTGTTTAAAGATTTAATTGTGTTTCAAATTAAGTCACGTTTACGTTACTATTGGTTTATATCTTTTTAAAGAAAAAGAAAAAGAGTCTCTCCAAAGATAATTTTGTTTATTTACAAATTACACAAAGCACTTTTGATTTAACAAGAGGCCATCAGTGCCTGCCACACAAAAGTTATCTGTTGGGAGACTCTTTATCTTTCTTTTCTCCTAAATTCTAAAACTACTATCTTTATAGTTATTGCGAATTTTCATAAGAAAAATTAGTTCAATACATAAAAGAAAGTATAAAATTGTTCCAGTAGCCAAATATACTAGGACCCAAGATTTGAAAATCATTCTTGCTTTTCTGTAGGTAAAGAAAATTAATACCAGTAAAAATCTGGCATTGATATTTCATCTGAATTATCAGTTACAGGTGTTTATAAGTCTTCCTGAATGGTTTTTACTAATTAGTCTGTCTGTATGTATCAGTTTGTGAGTGTCAGTTATTATTGTAGTTCCTAGTAAATTTACGGTAGATTGTTGAAACTTATAACAATCAATTTTCAAATAACGAAAGAATAAAAGTGTCTCTACAAAAATAAAACTTTATTGGCAAAGCGTTTTCAACGTAACTAGAGGGAATCATCAGTGCAAAGCCAAGCACACAAGCAAATAAAATAAGTAAACCACAAAAATTACTTTACAATTGATGAAAAAAGGTATGGAAAAGAGACAATAGAATAAAAATAAAATAAAAATAGAGTAGAAATAAATAAAAACCAAAATAATGTAAGAAAAGAACAAGTAAATAAGCAAGAATAAATATAATAATATAACTACCGTTGAGATCAACAAATATCAGTTTGTCCTATAATAAGGCCCGGTCGAATATCTAGAACGTTGGATCACCAACAAACTTTTTTTATATTTTTTTTCAAAATTTTCAGTAATTAGCCGGATTTGTGATAAATGAAGCCTATTACCGTAATCTGCACGCTCTTTTAATTAATCTCAAAGAGTATTTACATTCACTCAACGATTTATTTTTAATTTAACTTGGTACATACATAACTACTGTTAGACGTCAATATTTTGTGTTATATTTTGACAAGTCAACATTGACGTCTAACAGTAGTTATGTATGTACCAAGTTAGATAAAAAAAATAAATCGTTGAGTGAATGTAAATACTTTTTGAGATTAACCAAAAGAGCGTGCAGATTACGGAAATAGGCTTCATTTATCACAAATCCGGCTAATTACTGAAAATTTTGAAAAAAAATTTAAAAAAACTTTGTTGGTGATCCAACGTTCTAGATATTCGACCGCGCCTTATAGTTCAATTTTCTTGTTTTTTTTTTTTTACTTTTTTTACTTTTCCTCATTTATACCGTATAGGTATATAGGAAAAGTATTGAAATAACAGTTTCAGGTGTTTTTAAGGCCTCCTAAGTGGTTTTCACAAAGTTGTCTGTCTGTATGTGTGTTTCTCTGTTATTATCGTAGCTCCCAGGGTATGTATACTAGAGAGTTGAAACTTTGTTCAAAAATCAGTCTGTAGCTGTAGTTGTGCAACTCGGAAAAAATTAAGACGTTATTAACCCGCAAAAATTTGGAAAAATCATGAAACTTTGCGATCGGATTGAACTTTGGCATGTATGTAGAGCCATGTTTAAGATATGTGTTAAGTTTTATCTTACTATCAGCATTAGTTCAATTTTTATCAAATGCCTTGTGTGGGTTTTTTGAAAATGTAAAAAATTGGAAAATAATGGAGTTGAAATTCGGTACAAGTACACCTTTACGTAATATATAAACTACATTAAGTTTCGTTTCAATACAAGTATATCCATGATTTTTGATGGATTCTAAGGAGGTGAGGAGAAGTAGGGGGCAACGCAGGGGGCAATAAGTCGTAAAGAGCCGATGGAGACGGCCAGGAGCAAATACATACATAGTATTTTAATGTTAAAGAAAATAGGCACATAACAATTTAACATGCCAATCATAGGAGTCACCAGTCATATAAAATGCCATATAAAATGACATATAAAATGGCATCCTCATTTGAGTAAAACTGATTTATTTTTGCTCACTGCGCTTGCATCAGGGAAAATGAATGCCGTTATTGTTGTAATGCAGCTTATAAAGTTATTCTTTATTTACATGCTAAAACAATTGCGATGAACAAGAGACATAAATACTCAATTGTGATGAACAAGAGACATAAATACTCAATTGTGATGAACAAGAGACATAAATACTCAATTGTGATGAACAAGAGACATAAATACTCAATTGTGATGAACAAGAGACATAATATACTCAATTGTGATGAACAAGAGACATAATGTACTCAATTGTGATGAACAAGAGACATAATATACTTAATTGCGATAAACAAGATACATCATATTTTTATAAAACTTAACGACTATCCATCCCCAAGTAAGTTAATTGACAACAAGCAAGGGCATTTATTTTCTAGCATTTAATTTGTTTTGTTCTTTGTCTCACAATTAGTAGCGTAGAAAAGGGAGGACTCTCAGGCTCTCCTCTTTTCTTTACAACAACCACAATTAAAAGCATATTATAATAATTTATTCAAGTTAAAATTTTCAGTTTTTTATAACTCAAAACTTACTATACGGATCTAATCCAAAGTTTAAACTTAAACTAAGCATAAAGTATCAGATCTTGATCAATGCTAAAAAAACAGCAGAGGATTAGAGTAAAAATGCTTTATTTGGATGCTTTCATCTCGGAATTTAATAGATAGTTCTTGATTAAAGTAGAAACTTTGAATGCTTATAGCTCTAAGACTTAAGCACGATTCGGCACACACTTAGACCGTCTAAGTATTCATCTTTTAGGTCTCATCGGGATCCTTTCGAATATAATATGGGTTTAGTGTAAAAATAAGAGAAAAAAGGAGGACTCCCGAGCTCTCTTCTTCTCTTTATTACAAACACAATTAAAAGCATTGTATCAAAAATGCATATTTTGTAAGTAATAATAATAATGATAATAATAATGCCCGTTTCAGGGTCTTTCAGCCCTTCAGGGCATTCGCCCTGCGGGATCCAGCTCGGGTGGGTCACATCTACTATGCTCAAAGTAAAGCTAAAGTTGGCGAAATCTTTTTATATCAAATTCTATTCATGAAAACTGAGAGCATAGCCCGGGCTGTGAACCCCGGACCTCCGGTGCCGAAGTCCAGTACTATATGACCTCGGCTACGGAAGCAGATATATTTTCTAAGTAAAAACAAAAAATGTTGGCTCGCTTTGCCGGAATGCATACAATTGCTACGATACTGAATACAGAAACGAGATTTCTTTATAATTTTTTAACATTTATGATTAATTTCGATTTTCAGAGAGTAGCACAAACAGATCCTTAATTTTAGACCTGCACAATTTGTTACATATTTTTACCATAGCGAAATAGTGACTTTCTTTGGCGAAGAGGCTACTTTATTTGTCCCTTTTTACGCAAATTTTTGATTGGGTGAAACTGCAAATATAAGCAAACGTTCACTACATCTTTAACATGAACTTCCTTGGTATATTATATGAACAAACACATAATCCTCTTCTAAAATGAGTACCTCGCCTCCTCCTAAGAAGGAGGAGGCGATGAGAAATTTTAAAAGAAAGAAAAGAAAAGAAAGGCGATGAGAAATTTTAAAAGAAAGAAAAGAAAGGCGATGAGAAATTTTAAAAGAAAGAAAAGAAAGGCGATGAGAAATTTTAAAAGAAAGAAAAGAAAGGCGATGAGAAATTTTAAAAGAAAGAAAAGAAAAGAAATTTTAAAAAAGAAAAGAAAGAAAGGCGATGAGAAATTTTAAAATTTTAAAAAGGTTACTTCTAATATTTTCTTAATCCAAAAAATCTTAAAATCTATTTTTAAATACATTTTCTGCGATTAATCAATTCTCTTAATGACGTTATGCATAGCTGATTTTTAATTTGATTTTATTTTTCTTACATATGCATGATAAGGAACTACTGAAACGAATTTCTAGGTATATCTCCTACCACGGCATATATACATCATAAGCTACTATTTCCATAGGTAATTCGCTAACACATTTGTATAGAAATCTTTTAACTAAGTGAAAGGAAAAATCTTGAAAACTAATATATTTGCTTTGACTAATGAATGAACTCGGATTCAACGAACAAAGACGTGCTTGAATTTCAAAAGTTGTTATGCTAAACTAACGGGATACGGAATCAGCTCTGACTGAGAACATCTCAACCAATAGAATTAAGTTATCAAGGATATGTTCGGACCGATTTTATTTGTATCATTAATCATTGACCCCAACACACCTTCGGATATTAGTAATATTTGTTTTACATTTAACTTCTTTTTAATTCGTTGATGTTTTACTTTGTTTCTCTCTTATACAGGAGGAAAATATTTTTTCAAAAAATAAAATAAATATTAAAAGGACACTGAACTGCGCAACTTAATATTTGACGGAATTGAGATTTTGCTAATATAAAAACATTTTTTTATTGTTTAAAAATTGAAAGTGGAGTGAGAAGGGAGGATCGATTCTAATTGCCTTCCTGATACTAAAACATATAGACCAAGAGCCCAGGGGTGTTTTGTTAATAAAAAGGTAATGGCTGAACCGGTCTCAATTTTTCGTAAATACCTTTCCTGAACAAGATCAGCAATTCTGCCGACTCGTATCGGATGGGTGTCCCAGGCAGAAACGCACTTTAGGGGTCAAATTTACCACCCAAGTTAATAAAAAGTGTAATGGCTGGAAACGGGTTTAATTTTTCGTAAGTACCTTCCTGAACAAGGATCTTCAATGCTGCCGACTCGTATCGGATGGGCGTCTCAGGCAGAACGCACTTTGCAGGTCAAATTTACCACCCAAGTTAACAAACAGTGTAATGGCTGGCACCGGTCTCAATTTTTCGTAAATACCTTCCTGAACAAGGATCTGCAATTCTGCCGACTCGTATCGGATGGGTGTCCCAGGTAAAACCTTTGAACCCTAAAGTGCGTTCTGCCTGGGACACCCATCCGATACGAGTCGGCAGAATTGCAGATCCTTGTTCAGGAAAGTATTTACGAAAATTGAGACCGGTCCAGCCATTACACATTTTATTAACAAAAACACCCCTGGGCTCTTGGTCTAATATGTTTACCCCTTGATAGCCAGTATACATGGAGAGTTAGCTGATGTTGCCAATCGATGTGATGGAACAACTATGTTGCTGCGTTGCTCTTGACGATGGACTTTTGTTGTTGAGGGCTTCAATATGGATGTCCGTTAAAATCAAATAGATGAAGTGAGATGGGAGAGTGAGAATCCTGTGCTGATTCTAATGTTATGTATGTGCATCTGACGCGCTGATTAGATGTTGAGCGAGTACATCTGGCACTAGGACCAGATATTGATGTCAGGGTTAAATGGAAAACTTCTTCAGACTAAGCGTTTGAGGTATTTAGCATCTGTTAGCTGTTTAGCGACACAGGAATGGTCCGGTAGACGATCCTTGAGGAATTGGTAAGCACTGAAAAAGCAATTAATGTATTTGATAGGGATTACGTAAGACTTATGATACCCCAGGGGCATATTAAATAAGATACACATCGCATTCTATGTTTATGTTATTGACACGTAACATTTTTTATTTACATATTTTTAAAAATTAAAATAAAGTTATACTGGTACTTGAATATTTGTTATTTATTAATTACAATAAAAATTGTCAAAAAAGTTATTAACAATACACAGCCCTTATTTTCAAATATAAAAACCTTATGTAAATATTACTTTTATAATTAAATAAAATTAATAAACTTCGTTTTCATTCGACTAATCCTTTAAAATAAATTTTTTGGTTTATATTATTTTATAACAAAGTCTATAAAATATGATTGGCCAGCGCCACCTAAATTAATAAAGTATAATAAAGTGTCACAAAATTGCCCTCATAACCGTGCGTCATAATTTAACTATACACCCGGATCATAATTTAGAACAGGTTAAAATTCAGTGGTCATAAATAATATTATTAAAATATTAAAAAAAATATAAGAGTAATTTGTTATTAAGTCGGTTAGATTTGTATTCTTTCCATAGTTATCAGGTAGACCATAAAGTTTTTTTACGAAAGCTATAACGTTCTTACGAAAAGTCCTCAAACCGCAACCGCAACAATGTTCGCGCAGGCGCGATTTGATCCTTTTATATACTC